>JANRFK010003894.1:7577349-7593833 GCA_030068395.1 Apalone spinifera | reverse complement strand
CTCTTACCACGCTGTACTGTAAATTTTCTTGCGCAAGAGCAGGTGGGCAGTGTGGACGCTTTCCGGAAGAACTGCCGTTCTTGCGCAATAACCCACCAGTGTAGACATAGTCTAAGGGCGCGTTTACACAGCAGGGCTTAACTCGAAATACACTACGCAAATTGAGCTACGTCAATTGCAGAGCTTATTTTGAAATAGCTTATTTCAAGTTTTGGTGTTGTCTACACAGCACTTATTTCTAAATAGAGCACTTTTCCTCTGACTTCCCTAACTCCTCATACAATGAGGGTTACAGGAGTCGGAGTAAGAAGTCCTCCAGCTTGACAGTATTTCGACATTATGTCAAAATAACTGCTAGCTGTGTAGACACGGACTATGTTATTTTGAAGTAACGGTAATTATTTCGAAATAATGTTGCAGCGTAGACAGAGCCTTTGGCTGTGTCAACACTACAAAGATAAATCAGAAAAAGAAATGCAATTTGCAGTATGCAATTTGCATATCTTTTTCCGATTTACTTCCAAAAGAGGCTTTTCTGAAATGTGGTCCGTCTACACAGGGCCAAATGTCAGAAAAAACCCCGTTTCAGAACATCCCTTCTTCCTCATAAAACGAGATTTACGAGGATGCTGACAAAATGCGTCCGCTTCTTTGATATTTTTTTCAGAAAAGCGGATGCGTTCCTTGGAGCAGCAGAGTTTTTCCGGCATAGCTCCGGTATCCCAAACACTCTGCAGTCTAGATGGACCCTAAATGAGAAGAAACACCAGCATGTTGACTTGTCGCAAGAGCAGATCTGAGGCACAAAAGTACACAATCCTCTGAGCCCATCTAAAATGTACTAGTTGTTCTGAGTGACACCAGGAGTACAAATGTTTTCCTAGCAGAATACAACATTCCCTTTCTCTGAACTCTGAGGGTCCGTCCAGAGCTGCTAGACAAACACAGGAGTGGGTTATTAATTATGATTAGTTGTTTGTCTTTCAGAAGTGATTAGGGCACCCGACCAAGATTGGGGTCCTATCATATTAGATGCTACACATACGGAAAGACAGTCTGAGACTCTACAAGTCAGACAAGTGGAGGAAGGAAACAGAGAAAGGCAGAGGAGAAGTGATTCACCCAAGGTCACTCAGAAAGTCAGTGGCAGAGACAGGACCAGCCTGCTCCTAGTCCAGTGTTCTCCACTATAGCAGGCTGTCTCTCTTGGTAAGTGAAGCTGTGTGAGCTCTTCAAGTCTAGTACTAAAATCTAGGGTTCTGAGTCCAAGCTTCTCCTGTGAACATTCATTCCTTTGTAGTGGCCGAGCTTTTACTGCAGTTGGACACACAAATATTTGCATGGCCATAGATGTCCATAAAAATCCGCAGCACTACAATGTGTGGGCAACAGTCCAAGGAAGTCCAGTTTGAACTCTGTAAACCTACCCACCTAGGAGTGATGAAAGAGCTTTGTCTACCTCTTCTGTTGTGTTGGGGTTTGATATAACTATTGGACAGCTGGATCGGTCAGTCATTTAGGGTGGTTTCAAAATGCCCCACTTCTTTTTCCATAGGACTAATGCTCCACAATCACTTAGGTGCTTTTGAACATTTCACCCCATGTCTTGTTTCTATGGTGCAGTAAAATTTTAATGGGAACTTTAAAAAAAAAATCTGACAGAGCACTGCAAGCTATGCTCATTGAGATCTATAATGTTTTCCTAAGCTAGGGCAGAAAGATAGCACAGCATGCCTTGAAAAGGCCTCTGGCTAGTTGATAGCCCTCAGCAACCTCTGCCCAGGTATTCATGGTTGGAAGAAGCCGAGTGGATACATTTAATGGCAGTTGTTCCTCCATGTTGCTGAATTCTTACCAGGAGACAGAGCTACAGAGATGTAGATCAGCCACCATTCTATAGTATGCTGTCAACAATTTTCTCTCTTGCCAACAATCAAGCTGACACTGGGCTAATTACAAGAGATCTTTAAACCTGAAAAATCGTTACTGGCCCAGAGTTCCAAGCTCAACTCTTCTGCCCCACAAAAGATCCGCGATCCGAAAAGCCAGAGCAGTTTTAAAAGGCGGTTGCTTGTCTCTCACGTCCGCAAAAACACAAAAGGCCAAATTGTCAGACAAAAAGCACCCAGGCAGCCCCTCTAGAGACCTGCAACCCCTGCCTTTGTACACACCAAAGGGCAGGTAGTCCCCAAGCCCACCTCTCTCCCATGCCTCTGCAGGTTTTACCCGGCACTGCCTGAAAAATCTGACCTCAAGGAGCAATTACAGTCCCATGCAGTCTGATTTGTACCCAAATGTAAATGACAAACCTCAGGGAAAGTGACTTTTCCGGCCAGTTTATGTGATTTAGACACTGGAAAAAAAACTATTTTGAGCAAGGTCCTGTTCCCTTTGCCTCCTGGCTAGTGTAGGCTTGATGACTGTGAGACTTTTGCGGGGGAGTTGTGCAAGCGGCTTTTAGGTCCTGAAACAATGGGCTTGTCAGGGACCTTGGGAAAACAACCCACAATCAGATCGAACCTTTCTCCTCATGCTCAGACCAAGTTTTCCTTTTCTGACATTCCTCCAGTTCCTCCTACTTATCTCCCCTGATTGAGTCCCTTGCACAGACAATTTCTCTCCTCCCAGGGTGTTTATAACCTCCAGACTCACTGCATGACCCTGCCCCCAGCTAATATATGCCAGGCAGATTTATCTGATGGCATTTACTTGTGCAAATCAATTAAGGCCTCTTGATGTCCCGTCCCCTCATAGCAGGCTTCTTGTCTGGCATGTGGCAGCTGCTGGCCAGGAGCAGGTGAATAATGTGAGCAGAACCAGCTTCCATGTAATCAACTTCTGCCTGTTCACATGCTGCCATGATGGAGTGTAGCCTACTAAATGATATCCGGTCTATCTCAGCCTACTAATTGATAGTTGTTTTATTTTGTCTTTCTTTTTATATAGATTTAAATAGGCTGGTAATGCAAGATGCCTGCAGAATTAATTTTCTGCGAGATTACTTGTAGCAGAAATATGGAGCTATCATTTGGTATTTTTCTAGTAATTTTCCATAAGAGATGTGAATCAAGAATTTGTGGTTGGCTAATAGTCTATTTTTTGATTCTGCCCGGAATTTGCAAAGAAATCTGCTAACTTGGTGATAACGGTCAGGTCAAATTTCCTATGCAATCCATGCCAGATGTTCAAGCCCAAAACCACAGCCTCCGCCTTTTCTTGGTGTTTCTGGGAGGTCATCCAAGAAAGCATCAGTCAGGTCTAATGAATATTTATGAGTTCCCCAAATATTTTCTCCTATTAGAAATGGTACCCTCAGAAATCTTAGGGTGCTAGGTCCAACTATGGACAAGGGGCTGAACATCCGGGACATTTTGGCACCAAAAGGGGTATTTAGGCCTAAGAATGTGGGAAGTCGCGGCTGCTGCTTCAGTTGTTGTTGACACAGCCCACTCCGGAGTGTTTTTATCTTTTCAGCTCAGAAACCATATACTTATATCCAGTGCTTTTTTTGTGATGGTACTGCCCGGAATGTAGTACTAGCACCTCCAGTCAGAGCTTACCTGGAAAGAACTGTACGCAAATATCCAATAGTCGGCTGGGCCATGTGTCTTAAAGGGGCTGCATCTCTTAAAAGGGCAATGCTGCCCTTCTCCCCCCTCCACTCCCCCCCCCCTTTTTTTTTTTTTTTTGCTCAACAGCTTTTCCCCTGCCGGCACCTTTTTTTTTTTTTTTTTTAAAGCACTGCTTATATCTATTCTCTCTTCACTGCCTTCTTGCTTCTTTAATTTTGCTCAAGTTTGCTTTCAGGAATTTCACTCCCAGCTGCTCCAAGGCCTTCCAGGGGAAGGGAGGCCACCCTTCTCCATCCAGCCTTGGGGGTATTAAGGTCTTTTGGGTAGGGAATATTGTTGTATAATTACTCTTTGTATACTTAGATAGGTTTAATTGGATTGTGTTAATGACATCTGAGGAAGAAATCCAAGTGATGTGTGTTCTTGCCTCTGTATTTGTTGTGGTGATCATCATTGTCTTCCCTTTAGCAATAAAATTGTTTTCTATTTCATTTCCTGCGTTAAGGTGTGATTGCTGTCATTCCCCTGCCAGGCCACAGGAGGGGGAATCTTATGGTTCCACTGCATAGTAACCTGGGATAGAGGACGAACTTAGATTTTCTGGTCAGATTGGCAAGCCTTACCCATTAAAATTTTACTAGAACTCCTTCCCAGGCTACAGGAGATCAGCAGGGGCACTTGAATGGTACACAAAGAGAAGGGGGCTGGCAGGGGTATCTCATTTGCTTTGGACCTCCCTCCCTGCACTGGTCCAATAGAGCCAGGGCATGTTGTGCCCCCAGCTGTGTGAGTTTGGGAGGGCCACCGTGGAAGCATGAAATCCTGGCCTCACAGAAGTCAACAACAAAACTCCCCTTGGCTTTAACGGGGCCAGGATTTTACCCTCTATGTCAAGGGTGTGCAAATTCCAGCCCACAGGCCAGATCTGGTCCACAGGGTTAGTCCCTGGTGAGCCCCCAACGCTATGTTTACTGGAGGCTCTGCAGGTGTTGGTCGATCACAGCTCTCGCTGGCCATGGATTGGCATTCATGGCCAATGCCAACGGTGGGAAGCAGCATCCTGGTCTGCGGCCAATGAGAGCTGTGACTGTCTGATACCTGCGGAGATGCAGGCAAACCTAGTGGCAGCGGCCCACCAGGGACTAACCATGGTGGGCTGCCATTTTTTTATTGCCCACCTGTGATGGGGCAGATATGCCCTGCACTGAAGGGGAGGGGGCTAAGAATCTATGGGCAGAGGAAGTCCCTCCCTTCTTCCCGGACTGGGCATGCTCCAACTGCTGGAGCTGTATAAAAGCCAGGGGAGCAGCTCAATCTGGGTGGACTGCCAGCTGGGCAGGAGCTCAGGCCGGAGCTCCTGAGCAATCCCAGGAGCCACAGCCCTGGCAGCAGCCACCGCAGCCCCAGTGACAGCCCCAACACTAGGGACAGTAGGAAGCAGCCCAGGGCGGAGGTTTGTCCCTCCGGGAGCTCAGTGCGTTTTGGCGGGACGCCCTGCTGAGCAGGCGGTGGAAGCGTCCACGGCCAACAGGGCCCTGGGTTGGGACCCGGAGGAGCAGGAGGGCTCGGGTCCCCCTACCCTCCTGCCCCGCAATGCTCGCTTCCCTGATTTCCAGGGGAGACTTACCAGAGGCATAGGCCTCCAGGTCAGAGAGCCTTTCAGACCACAGACCTTTTTGGACAAGGCTGGTGGGCCGTATTTCCCCTGAGTCAGTGGCACTGAACCTTGGACTAGGCCTATGGGCCGTACTTCCCCTAAGGCAGGGGCACTGAGCCCTTTGCAAGAGGCCTGTGGGCCCTACCTCCCCTAAGCAAGGGATACTAAATGGGGGGGGTTGATACCATGGGAGGGAGAGCACCCCCTGACATCACCCCTGCTCTATGTTGTCAGCTCTTGTCACGTGTGTGTGTGACTGGGCAAAGGAGCGGGGGTTCCTGGATTAATCTGGTGTTATACATGTTGTAATCAAAGGTGTCCCGTGCAGCAGGAGCAAAGGGCAGGGGCTGCTTCTCATGGAGCATTTGCATCCATCAAACCACTTCGAGAAAGGTGTCAAAGAGATGGGGAGGGTCAAATTCAATGTAAGCTGGTGCAACTCACCGGCACTGCACCTACGTACACCAGAGCTCAATCAGCCCCCAGAAGCGCCTATTAAAATGACCTCTTGGGTGCTGCCAGGCCATGTTGGCTGTTCCCGTATATGAGAAAGGTGGGAACCCTCGCCTACCAAGAGACAGAAAGGCCAGAATCATGCCTGGGGTAACCCCCACTGAACTCATTGCAGTCACAGCCGGGATGAGTCGGGTCCCGAACATTTCAAAGGTCAGAGCAGTGCAGCCGGGTGCTGCATTTTGCAGGCTCTCCCAGGCATTAACATTCGGAGGCAGTGCAGCCTCATGCCATTACACAGCGACTAGACTCCCACGATAATAAGCAGCCAGCCTGCTGTACGCCCCACTCACTAATTACACCAGTGCGGACACAGTTCCCTGGCAGATTTTCATGCGCAATACTCATTTACCTTGATAAAATATGTCAAAGGAAAAGACTAGGAGGCCACTTCTTGCAAGTCCTCCTACACATAACCTCTGCCACTAGAGAGCTTTCATATAGTTATGTAATGTTTGTTCCTTATCTTTTCCGTTTTCCAGATTCCAGCAGCATTTCTGTGGAATGTTGGCGATCAGATCTACCCACTCATTGGTCATCAGGAATGTGTTCTTATTGGACAAACTTCAGTCCCTTCCAAGCTGACGAACAAGACACCCTGGTCAAGCATTCCAGCTCCTGTTGCTCTGCAGTTGTGCTCAGAAAGTGAATCTTCACCTACCTCAGTGCAGACTAGCACATCCTAGGAGCTTCTTTAACATCTCCTGAGCAAGGGGCACTTCTCCCTCAACAACAGCAGCAGCTTCCTGCTGAGAGCAGAGCAGCGAGTCTCTCCCAGCAGGGCCACGACCACTAGGATAAATTTGTTGAGCAAAAAAAAAAAATGCAGTCACAGCCCCTTTAATTGCCATGTGTTCAGGCTCTTAAATGGCGGCCCCAGGTAACCGCCTGGCTTGCCCACCCCTAAGACCGGCTTTGTCTCCCAGCCTGTACCATGTGGAGTCCTGAGCTCCTAGCTGGGCAGGGCTCATTAAGCAGCTGTGGGGCCCTGCTACTGTGCAGCTTAGAGGGTACCTTACTCCTAAGCCATGGCCTACAAGGGACCGTACGCCAGCTGGGAATAGCTGCAGTTCAGCATGTGTTGGCCACCTGACCTCTGTGCCGGGAGAAGTTAGGGCAGGGCTGATGGTAGGAGAGGTGCTGTGTGTGCTGGCTCTGAACCAAAACAGGCCACTTATTTCGGTGCTGAAATATGGAGACGGGTGCTTTAACGTTGGGCACCCAGTTAGAAAGCATTCACCCGAACCACTCTGTGCTGAGTTTCCTTATCTGTAAGCTAGGGGCGATCACATGCCCCCACCTCTCTAAACCGCTTTGCAGTGCGGGTTGGTATTCCATGCATAACATACATGCAGCTTGTTCCTTGTTATTTAGTGTTAGGGTTAGGCTAACTCCAGGGAGCATCGCTTTGGAAACAGTAGGGGTTCTGAAGGGTGAATCATTTGTTATTATTCCTGTGGTTGTCACTGTCATGGCCTAAATACTTGGTGAACTCCCTGGTGCTTGCAAACATCCAGTAAATAATCCTAAAGTGGGCGGTATTAGCTAGTGTTCTGGTCCTACAGTGTCTGTGTATTGTGGCAAAGCTCCGTCCATGCCCCGTGACTCCCACACTTCCGGGCGGTTATTATATGCCTCAGAGGCTCGCTGTGACCCTCCACACAGCCTCTTATTTTATTTTTATTTTTTTTAGAGGCCAGGGTCACAGCTTACTGAGCCAAACTCATCATTGGCAAAGTCAAAGGATTGGGGCAAAATCCCTCCGTAACACGGGCCTCCCTTTCCAGGAACAGACTTTTTAGTGGTATGGGGGAACCTGGGCCCGCCCACTACTCTAGGTTCTAGCCCCGGAACATCTAGGTAGCAGCAACTATCAGGGGTTTTTCCCTAGCCCCAATACAGCAGCCTTTTCCCTGCTCCACTCGTACCTTCTCCCTGGTACCTGAGCGAATCTTTCCTGCTTCAGCACAAACACTCCCCTCTTTGCAGTCCCCAGCAACACACTTCCTCCTCTCAGTCCTTCACTCTTCTCCTTCCCCCCCTTTAAAGTAGCAACAGGCCTTAGATGACTGCAGTTGCCTCATTAGCCAGCTGCTTCAGGCAAGCTCTTAATTAGCTTCAGGCGCTTGCCTGCCTTGATTACATGGCAGCAGTCTCTGACAGTTCACTTCAGAAACAGAAAACCATTCACCCAGTTCCTGGTATGTTTGCCCTCCATCAAAGTATAGTAGCCAGCTGCCTTGGGTCTGTCACAGTATGTACACTGCTGGTATATATTCCACCTATGCTAATTCTTCTGCCAGTATGTCTTTCACTATCTTGCCAGAGTGGTGTCTAGCCTTGTGTTTTATATTGTATGAAATATCCAGCAATTAGCCTTTCTTGCTTCTATCTTATACCTTCTTCATCATGCAATGCCTTATCTCCACTTGTAGGACATGTTGGCATGTCTAGCTTCTCATTCAAGCTAATTCATTGGCGATTGGGGCAGACATACTTGATGTTTATATACTTTTTTTAAAAAATCCCTGTGTCAGTTTTCTCTCTTTAATGGTCTTGAGCAGTTTCTGCCAAGTACGGTTGATATTTTACATATGGCAGTAGACAGAACAAATATGTTGATGAGGTCCAACGAGGAAGTGTGGATTCAGATCATCCAATTCTTCCAGGCTATTTCATCTGGAAAAAAGCACTCTGGCCAAATACATCATTTAGACACGTTTTAGGGCTGCACAGGACGGGAATATGACAGGAGGAGTGGGGCATAATAGCTACTCAGCATGCAAAACAAATGTCAAATGTCATTGATTTGGCAACTTTCTCCTAAAGCTATGCAAATATTTCTGTATGCAGCTAATTAATTATGGCCATAGGGTTATATGCCTGACTGCTTTTGAAAAAAATATAACCCTGAACACCTATAACTCCATCCATATTATATTACGGGTGAGGCTGGTTCGACACTAGGGATGTCAAAGTCTAGTCAAATACATGATTTACTGATAAGTCTAGGCTTATTGTTTAATCTTATAGACTCCACACACTCCCCCCTTTTTGCCTCTTATCAGAGGCAGCAAGGGGGGTAGCGGGAGCTGGTTCCATGTGATGCCGGAGCAGCCCCTGTCTGGGGAGCTCGGACCTCTTGCGAATAGGGGTTGCTGCCTCGGAGCAGCCTCTGTGCACAGCAGGCCCTGGCTTGCCGTGGACATAGGCTGCCTAGTGGGATGGTGAAGCAACTTCTATCCATGGGGAACATGGGCCCCCGATGGACAGAGGCGGCTGCTGCTGCCCCATGCTGGGGGCCACAGGCGGGAGCCAGTCTGCGCAGGGAGCCAGTGTTTAAACCAGCTTCCCTCACAGACTGGCTCCCGCCTGCCACCCCACACTGTGACCTCTGGTACAGAGGCAGCAGAGCAAGGTAGCATGGAGCTCCTCAGGAGTGGGGCCGGGAATGCACTGGCTGCCGTCCCCGGGGTCTATCAAATCGTCCTGTAACTGATACTATTTTGTGCGGTTACATGACAATTCAATTAATCGCCATCTAACATCCCTATTTGATACTGCCAGTTAGTAAGGCTGCTTGTAATGGGGCTAAGCCCTAAGGCAAGGGTGGGCAATCATTTCTGGGGGGGGGGCACTCCAAGATTTTGGAAAGTGGTCAAGGACTGCACTTTTCTGTGGAGGAGATATAGGGTCGAGGATGGAGACTGGGTACAGAAGGGCACATGGGATAAGAGACTGGGGTACAGGAGACAGTGTGAGGTCTGAGAGGGAGTTTGGGTGAAGAAAGGGGCTGTGCTCTGGGTCAGGGGATTGAGGTGCAGGGTCTGGGAGGGTGTTTGGGTACAGGAGAGGATTCTGACCTGGTGGAGGGGTGTGGCAGGGGGTGCAGGGTCTGGGAGGGAGTTGTGACCTGGGACAGGGAGGTGCAGAGGGTTTGGATGGTGAGCTGGAGTATGGAGGGGCAGAGGTGCCAGAGGCAGGCTCTGGCTGGGAAGTGCTTACCTAAGCGTCTCCTGGCCAGCACCCCCAAGGCAGGCTGAGCTCCCTGCCTGCTGCAGCCCCAGATCATTTATAGCTGCAGGCTATTCCCTCCATGTGACGCTCAGCTCATGGAAGGGGAAGGGTCTTGTGCTGCCCCCATCCTCCAGGCCAATCTCTCAGTTCCTATTGGCTGGTTGTTTCCAGCCAATAGGAGCTGAGATATTGGCTGAGGTCAATTCCTATTGGCAGGCTGTTTCTGGCCAATAGGAACTGAGGATTGGGATGTGGGCGGGGAGATCACCCAAAGCCTCCCCCTCCCTACAGAGCGGAGAGCCCCTGGACTGTGCTTTAAACCCATGGCAGCCGTGTGCCTGAGGGTCCCAGCAGGGTGATCCATGGGCTGGATATGGTGGCTTCAGGGGCTGGATCCAGCCTCCAGGCTGTATTTTTGCCCAGTCGTGCCCTAAGGCCACGAAGGGCATAGAGAAGTCCTCCAGGTGACTAGAGTGGCTAAGAGGAAACCAGCCAATCAGGAGCTAGGAGGGACTATATAAGAGGAGGTCATTTGTAGTCCAGACCTGGAAGGGAGAAGGTTGGGGGTGCTGGATGGCAGAATCGAGCACTGCTCCCGGTGGAGAGCTGTTGAGAATGATGAGCTGAGGTAAAGCCCTGAGCTAAGGACAAGAAATGGTCTTCAGGAGGAGAGGCCCTGGACACAGCACTCCCTCCTGAGTGAGGAACTAAACTGAGAGACTTAGAGACACTCTATAGAGGCACCGGGATGGGCCCCTGTTAGAGGCGTGTACCCCAAAAGGGGTTTGTGAAACACAGAGTGTGACTCGGCCAGAGGGCTGAGTCGCCGCAAGGCTTTTAAGACTGACAGAGTGCAGGAACCCGCAGTCAGGACCCGCTCACATGACGTGTGTGCTGACCCCGTTACACTGCTGAACAGTTCCCACTATACAACCCTGATTTCAGTGTTGACAGCTTGGCCAAATTCTAACCATTTGGGGGTGCATGTTCCATGCCAAATATCTGCTTTAGTCTGTAGATTTTTTTTTTTTTTTTTGGAAAATTGCCACCAAACGAGTTCAGCCATTTCCAAAAATGAAACTGGGGGAAAATATTTGGCAGACTTGTCTATGGGAGACAGATCCATGGTGGTGGTGGCCTTAGAGCTGGATGGATGGAGCTGATCCTCTACACAGGAGGGTATTATTTATTCACCCCTTCTGCTAGGTGGAGCCAGCAACAGCCAGGGCCGGGTTCAATATCTAAGGGGTTCCTTTCCATTGATAGAACACAAAACTGGCTCAAGCATCCACCCAGTAACCTGGGGAAATTACACACCACCCCTGAGGGCTTCTGAGAGGCAATCCCCCACTCACAAGCACAGAGCTTCAGTGTGAAAAACAAATGTAACAAAAGGAGGGAAGTGACGCCGTGTTCATTTGAGGAAAACACCACAGATAGGGTTGGTTCATAAGCATAAAGTAAAAGACCCATGGCCAAGTAGGCTGGACAGACAATGCCCTTTTCCCCTCACGTTCTTAAGTCTAGTAGTCCAAAAGTCCCTTTCATGTGCCCAACCCTTCCCTGCACCCCACTCAGTTGCTGTCCTTGGTCAGGGCAGACCCAGAGTTCAAAGGTGCGTCTGCAGAGTTCATCTCCCACTCTAGGTGGAGGAGGTAAGTAAAGAGGCATCTTACCCCACTACTCACGCACTAACTCTGCCAGCCACCTTGCTGGCTGCTCCCTCTGGACACCTGCTCACTGCTCCTACCAGCCACCTGCTTTGCTGCACCCCTCCACCAGCCGCCTTGGTGGCCTCATGTGGCATCTCTCCACCTCCTCATTCTTCAGTCAACTGTCAGTCATCTTCTGCTGCCACCTGCCTCTCTGCTGTGACCTCTGCACATTGGTCTCTTAGCAGTTTTCAGCTCTTTGCAGGCTGCACAGAACCATTGTCCCATCTCAAGTGATTTCAGCTCTCAGTGATTTTTAAGCTCTGATAGGATAGAAACACAGCCCCACCACAACTGATTCCAGCTCTGATTGAGATTTAACATAACATAGAGGCTCCTAACGAAGCCTATGTAGATCTTTCTTTGAACAGGGTGGCTATGTCTACACTGGCGAGTTCTTGTGCAAGAACGGCTGTTCTTCCGCAGAGCATCCACACTGCCAGCCTGCTCTTGCGTAAGAAGATTTACAGTACGGCGTCGGAGGAGAGGGCTTCTTGCTCGAGAGCTACACTCTTTTCTAACAGGTGTAAACCCTCTAGCGCAGGAGCTCTTGCACAAGAAGGCAGTGTGGACCTGCTGCAGGGGTTTCATGCGCAAGAAAGCCCTATGGCTAAAATGACCATCAGCGCTTTCTTGCACAAAAGAGCATCCACACTGCCATGGATGCTCTTGCGCAAAAGCACATGGCCGTGTGGATATGTTCTTGTCAAGATTTCTTGCGCAGAAACTCTTGTGCAAGATATTCTTGCGCAAGAACCCACCAGTGTAGACATAGCCGGTGTGTGGAGGGGGAAAGGGGGACAGGTTAAATAAAACAGGGTTCACAACCTACTGGCTACAACTCTGGTCTTCATCTGTTACTTCATCTGTTACTTTCATCTGGGCTCTGGCATTTCAGCCTCTGAGGTCCTTTCAACTGAGGGGGAATCCCTCATTTGGGACAGGTTAAGCTGCTTCCTTGGACTCCTACAATAATTACAACATTGGTAACAGCGTTTCACTACCTCTGCCTTCAGTACTAAAATGATTTGTGATTCATCACTAACCCAAGTTGATTATTTGGAGCAAAACCCTGCTCTCACTGTTGGCTAGCTAAACAGAGCAGGAGCAAACTGAATTTGCATAAACACACGCAAAGCCTCTCCCCCTCCCAGCTAGCTGGCAGGGAAGACTTCATTCAGACCCTGCTTACATTGATTACTTTTATTGCAGCGGCTTCTGGGAGCACCAGTCCTGGACCAGGACCACATGGCACCAGACGCTGTACAAACAGAATGAAGAGATGGTCCCTACCTCCAGAAGCTTGCAGTCAGTTCACCCTACATGAACAGATGGCCCTGCTCGGTTTATTTAGGATAGAAAACACAATGACAATAGTGGAGAAATCCAATAAGTCAGTGATTCTCAAAGTGTGATCTGTGACCATCTTGCAGGTGTGCTGCAGGCTTGGTGCTCCCGCCCCCCTCCCAGCAGGGAGCCTGAGATAGCACTCCAACCCTGCACTCTCCCCTTCCCCGCATGGTCGGCATGCCAGCACCAGCTTCTTGCTCCTGGGGCGGTGGAGCTCAAAGCCTCATGGGTTGGATCCTGCTCGCGAGGGGAGCAAGCGCCTCCACATGCTGCTGCTCCCCCTCCCCACAGCTGGGAGAACAGCAGCACAGGAAACTGCTCATCTGGAGGCTTTCCCCCCTGCACCGATTGGCTGGAATCATGGCCAATGGGAGCAGCGGGGCATGGTGCCTGGGAGCAGAGGGAGATAAGCACCCCCCATCCTTCTCATGCTTAGACCCCCCCAATCTGCTTCACACACCCCCACCTGCAGAGACCCCATCCCACCTGCTCCTGCACCTCCCCCCCCCCACTCCCAGCCCGTTCCTGCACCCTACCTCCTGGCCAGACCCTGCACCCCCACCTCCTTCTGCACCCATTTTGTCATCATGCGTGGCTGGCTGGTGGTCCACAGAAAGATCTGTACTCAGCAGAGTGGGCTGTGGGCCAAAAAGTTTGAGTTTCACTGGTCTATGTAAGGGAAACAGCCCTTTTTTGAGCAGCAGATGAATGATGGCTGCTAATCCCATGAGTGCATTACATTTAGGCCTGCAAGGAAGGGGAGAGCAGGTTGCTAGGTAGTCCACGCTCTTCTCCAGAAGCCACAGTGGAATAGGAACAAACCTACTGACCAATGTCGTTTTGTCTGTTGCGATGCTACAGCTGCTTGGCCACTCCCTTTGAGTTCCCCCGTGCCAATTACACACTGCTGAGAAGTAGCGCTGTCGTTGCGGGTGTTGCTGCAGAAGCTGTTTGCAAAGCATTCTGGGAAGGAAGATTAACAGGCTCCTCCACTCAGTGGGGTTAAATATGCAGCAACATTGGTAAAATATTAATGCAATAAGTCACCGCTTTTACAGCCAGATAAATCCTCTCGCCGGTACCTTGCAGATGGAGAAATATAACAGATCATTTCTCCTGCCACCGGGTGTCTCTTCACATCACCTCATAGCTGCCATGTGGCCTCAGCCTTTCCTTTTTTTAAAAAGTCGCTTTTAGTGGGTGAAATGAGTTTGGCAGGTCTCAGTCAGTACCTGGTTGGCAGCTGCCCACACCACACAGTCTTCTTCTGGGGCCCAGCCCATCATAAATCTGAGCACCTCAATAATGAGGCTATCCTCACAGCCATCCTCAGAAATAGGACTACTACCCCCATTTTACTGAGGGGGCGCAGAGAGATGAAAGGGCCAGTTTCCATGGTTCAGTGCACAGGCCTGAGACACGCTGCCCAAGATCCCACAGGGAACGTGTGGCCGAACTGGGACCGAATTCCGCTCTGTGGAGCGCCAGTCCTGCACATTAACTGCTTCCTTCTCCGTCACTATGACAACTGGCCACCCTGTCAGAGCAGCCACCGAAGGGCCAGAGGGTTAGTTGGGCTTTCAGCCCCGGGCTCATTTTCTGTCCCTGGCCAACTCTTTCTGCCTTAGGGACTATTCTGCTTCTTCCTCAAGGCCTGCCCCAACAGCAGCTCTGGTTCTCAGTGTGTATTCAGAGCCGCATCAGCAGTATCAAAGCCAGGTTCTCCCTACCCCAGAGCATCCTGCCTTGAGCGCAGAGGACTGGACGGGACCCCCTTCTAGGATTCCGACCAGGAGAGGCCATTTCCAAGAGGGAGAGACCCGTTTAATCTCAGGGGCTCATTCAGTCCTTACACCCTTGCTATTGAAAGTGCATCTGCGGCGAGACGAGGCGAGGCGAGGCGAGGCGAGGCGGGGCGGGGGAGGGGGGTGGTACTCACAAAGCTTGTCCCAGGAGCATGGTGCTTGAAGAAGGGGTGCTGGAGAGGGACAGAGCCCTGGCTCCTTATTCCTATCCCTTCCGTGGCAGTAGCATAATGGCGTGTCCAATAGTGTTCCCTATAAGATGGGCTCTTTTGTGTGGCTGCCCAGGAGAGATTCCAGTGCCGCCCAGCTGATTAGCAGAGCGCCCACAGCTGGGTTTTGTGTTTCTGCTGGTGGTGCACATAAGCACATGCCCTGGTGCACATTAAAATTATTCTGCATGAGGGCGAGAAAATATTTGCATGGGGATAGAAAAGATTAGAAGGAGCATTGGTGTCCAACCCCCCACCACAGCACAGGGAAGCCTGGAGGGAAAAGGAAGATGTCCAGGACAGGAGAAGGCTGCTACTTGTACTCTTCCCTTGGCTCAGCCCTGCAGCAAGTGGCGTGCCGTGTTTTCGGTGGATGGAGACATAATAGCAATCCAGCTGGTAGGTGGACGTTCTTGTTCATTTGCTAGCCAGAAGCAACAGTGCGGGTAGGGTTAGCCACGGCTGTTTCAGTGAAAGGCTACAATGCACTGATTATTTCACAATAAGCTATTCTGGAAGAAATACTCCGAAACAGCTTATTTCGAAAGAGCACATCTACACTACAGGGAAGCCTGGAAATTAGTCCGAGGCAAGCTCCCCTAGTGTGGACACACTACCTCGATTTAGAGCCTCAGGAAGCCCTGGGGAGTAATGACTTTGAATGTCCTGGAGGAGGAGTTATTTCAAAATAGCAGCAATGTAGTCCATACTACAGCTCTTCCGAAATAGCTATTTGGGAAGAGGCGTTATTCCTCGTGGAATGAGGCTTACAAACGCTGAAATAATTTCAAAATTCCACTGAACAGAATTCTTAGGTGCCGAGCCGGCACCTACATTTACTGATCTCTGCTTCCAGGTGCATCGCTGCAGCTCATTTCCATTCGGAAGGGGACCCACTGAATGTGCTCTTGTCAGTTTCACTCACAGATGTGATTTCTAGAATTAACAGTTATTCAGGGCTCAGTCAACTCTTGCATGTTGCAGCACTATATCACAGCGCTGGCTGCCCACAGATCCAAAGTGGCTGCTGATATTTTCCTGATTAACTAGCTGTTTGAAATGCACAGGGCAGGGAAGCACTTGTTTAGATGTTACCTGGGCAAACGTAATCATTGCTTTTAACAAATGTTTCTCCATGTAATGGCAGCTCTTCTTTTCAGCCAGAGCATAAATGAAACAAGGCATCTCTGAGTTGGAGGAGAAAAATAAAATATAGGCTAGTTTGTGTGAGAAACAGCCAGTTAACAAAGGCCATCAATTATTAAAAGCCTGTCACATGTTTTCTCTGTGCACAGGGAAGTGAATGGAAGTGACAGGTGGCTGGATTCATGCTTTGGGGATTTAAATGGCACCAAGTCAGTTTGGATAAAAGACTTAGGTAATCCAGTTCTTATAAAGACAGTGGCTGGCATATTCAATCTATGCCAATGGACCTGTTGCCCCGAAGCAGTCCCCTCATGATGAAAGGATACCAGTAAAGTAGGGGTGACACAAAAAGGTATTTTCTGACCTATTGGGGAAAGCATTGTGACCCAGATTCAGGAGTCCTAGGCTCTATCCACTGGCCTGCTGGGTGACCATGGACAAGTCACTTCACCTTTGTGGGCCTCAGTTTCCCCATCAGTAAAATGGGGATAATAAAACTGCCT
>JANRFK010003894.1:7536566-7547841 GCA_030068395.1 Apalone spinifera | reverse complement strand
TGCTCTAGAAGAAGAGTTTGTGGGGCTGGCGTGCAGGTGAGAGGCAACCCTCTGCTTTCCTGGGAATCCCAGCTGGTTAGTCCTGCCCCAAAGAGCCTGACTCCTGTGTGTGTGTGCGCTCTGCATCCCTGTGATATGGTTTCTGTAGAAGCGAGGTGTGGCAGGGTGAGCGCATGCTCGTGGCAGAGAAAGCATGCCTGATGGCCCACCCTGTGCTGAGCCTGCCGGGCCTCTGAGGGCTAGTGAAGAGACTTTAGAAGTGAGGGAAAAGAAGAGGCAGTCAGAGCAGTCACACTATGGGAATCAGCAGGGGAGACCTGAAAGCGGATCTCCAGGAAGGCTTGGGGCTGGTTATTGTTGACTGACGGGCTGGAATGGAGGGTGAGGATGAGGTGCTGCCGGACAGCTAGAGAGGTCCGGATGGGCGCCGTACACTGAGTGCAGACCCACTGCAGCGAGGGTGGCACAGGTTTTGATGTAGATCCAGAGCAATTCCGTTGGCATGAAACCGATGCCTAACCCCAGGGAAGAGCAGAATCCGGACCAGCAACTTGCTTGGTGCCCTACTGCTGCTCGATGTTGTGGGAAGGGGCTGAGTCCTGTTGGTCCCCTAGTGGCACCCAGGAGGTCCCAGGGCTGGTCAGTTTGCTCCTGAGATTCATTTCCAACAGACCTTGATGTTTCTGTTGACTTTAGGCCGGGGGGAAATGAATGGGCTTGTACCGCTTGCATATCTATTGGCTGTACTCCTCCTGACTGTACTACACACAATCCCTTCAAGAAGGGAATGACTGGCTCAAAGCTAGGTGGGCTTGTGTGTTTGACCTTCTTCAGAGGCCCTCTGCTTGAACTGTACGGCTAGCCCAAGATGATTCCCACTCCGACACCTGCCCCAGAAGAGGGAGAAACAAATCTAGCTTTGCAGTGAATGTTGGGATCCCCAAATGACTGAGGGTGGGGAGGGGGAGTTGCATCCACACCCATCTTGCTACCTGTCAGTCCCAGCTCCATAGGGCACAGGAGAGAGGGTATGAATGTAGCCAGTGCATGGTGTGTAAATTTCACTCCTCTTGCATGGGGTGGAATGGCTCCATGGCAGGTCTTGCCCAACAGACGAGCACTGGCTCCCCTTGGCCGTTTCCCCAGAGTCCAAGGGTGCTGGAGTCAGGTGTTTGTTTTTTGTATCTCTTTTCTCTGGCTTTATTCTTGGGGAGGAGGGGCTTTCAGCTGTCCCTGTAGGAGGTGAATTCATGCACTTCACTGTTAAATGTGTATTGTGGATGGGCAAGTGCTCTGAAAAGCTTTGAGAGTGTCCCAAGAGATTCCTCGCTCAATGAAGCACTTGCCGCGTCCTGGAACTGGCTCCCAAGTGAAACACATTCTGCTCCCCCAGTCTGGCCCACCAAGTGGCTTAGGTTGATCCAGGACTTTACAAGCTACCCTGAACTGTAAGGGGGGAATAGAGCCTGTTGGTGGTAGGGAGAGGGCCAAATTCAGACCGGAGCGAGCACCTGCAGCTCCATCAAAGGCACAACGCCAGCTCTGCATTTGGTCTAATCAGAGTAACCCAACTGCACGTACTCTGCTGTGAATGTCGCTGTTGCCTGATGCAAGGGAGAGCTGGAGGCGTTCTCCCTGGAGCTGCTGGAGAGCAGACAGCCACGTAGGACCTGCCCAGCAAGGGACAGATTAGGCTAGCTGAAGCAATAGATGCTTCCCATCATTAATGTGTCTGATTCCAAGAGCCAAGCTCAGGCTATGTCTGCGCTACCACGTTTTGTTGGCAACACTTACATCGACACCTAAAAAACAAAAATTGCCAGAGGGTGTTCTCCCTTGCTCCCTTTGTCGACGGATCGTGTCCATTGTTGACAGTGTGAGCAATGCATGCTGGGTATGTGTCCCACAGTGCAGTGTTATGAGCTCTGCCTTCTCACCCCTGTGCACCTTGGGATTCCCTCCACCTTCTCCCACAGCCTCCTGAGCTACCAGGAGAAAAGCAGCCATGTCCCCCTCCCCCTGCAGCAGCAGTCAGCTTGTCACCATGTTCCTTGTGCAGGACAGAACCGGAGCATTCTAGTGATTTGCTGTTTGTTTGTTCCCCAAATAGAGCAGCTTGCTCAGCTGTTAAACACTTCCCTGAGCTTTGAAACGGGAGAGGCCTGGCAGCGGAGATCAAAACACCGAGCACAGTGATCAGGGCAGGCATTGTGGGATACTGGTGGAAGCGCAGCAGGGCCAATAGCCACCATAGGCCCTGAGGCAAGGTGAGGGGAAGGAGGAAGGGCAGTCAGCTCTTAGCACCACATGGGCCATGGCACTGGGCCCCCTGCCCCAGCTCACAGAGCAGTGCAGAGCACCTGGCTCAGTGCTCTGGCGGCCATTTAAAGGGGCCCAGGGCTCTGGCCACTGCTGCAGTAGCAACAGCGGCAACTGGGGCTCCAGGCCCCTTTGAATATCTGGGCCCCAGGGCAATTGGCCCCTTTGTTCCCACTCCCCCTGTCGGTGGGCCTGTGGAGACCAGTTCTGTCAACAAAACGAACAGTGCTGTCTACGTTGGCTCTTTGTCGAAAATTAAGGGAAGGGAAAAGAAAAAAGTCTCTCATAGGGATGGAAGTCTTTCGTCGCTGGAACTGGGTGTTTTTTGCCCGACTAAAATCACATTGCAGTGTGATCGCTCTCACTGTTTTGTTGCCTAACAGCATTTTTGTGACGACAAAACTCGGTAGTGTAGGCCTACCTTCCGTCTTGACACAAGCAAATTCAACTCTAGCGACGTTTGTGGAGCTGAGCCCCACTGGGGGTTTGACCCCAACAAAAACTCAACGCAACACTCCCTTTCTGGCGAAGAGCTGTCCCCAGATCCTTTGTGCCTCTCCATCCCTGGAGAAGTTATTTACTTGGCTCAGACTGGGCACCTTTGTTCTTTACAAGGCCGAAGAGCTGGCAGTTATATAACACCTTCTCTCATGAAGGATAATGAAGAGACTGTGGGGGAAGAGGGTTCAATCCAAGATGCCAAGTAACCAATTACTCTGGTAGCTAAATCACTTGTCAGTGGCTTCCGGTTGTTGGGTGAATGAGGCTTCCCTTATTGTAAATATTCTGCGTTGTTATGGCTGGAGTGCTTCCACGCATGTTGGCTGGAGTCAGAAAGACCTAGTCTGAGAACCCTGAGAAGGCGCGAACAGAATCCCTGCCTTAACGACATTGCACAGCTGTGGCAGTTACATTGAATCATGCGGAGGTTAAGGATTCCTGCCCTCTCAGGGCCAAGCTCTCTTTCTTGAGGCAGCATGGCTTTGTGGGTATGACACAGGCCTGGAGGGTCAGATCAGCTGATTCTATTCCAGGCTCTGCCACTGATCTGCCTGGGTTACGTTGGGTGAGTCACGTCACTGCCTTCTATCCTACTCTTATCTCTCAGTTGTAGCAGGGACTGTCTCATGGATTTGGAGCTCTGATCTGTTAGGAGCCGGTGTGCAGTTGCAATACAAATTGGTAATGTCCTGGGTGCCATTTGGTGTCATCACCTTTGTTTCTTGGAGGTAATACCTTCAGGTTTTATGAAGAACTCCAAAGGCTTTCCCTTTCTACAGCCTCTCCCCAGTGCATTCACCTCAGACTCACAGTCAGGGAAATACTCTGTAGTGTTCTTTACGTTAACATGTACTGGTTGTGGGCAGTCGGGGTTGCCTGCATGTTTTCACATGATGTCTTTTGAGGAAGAGAGAAGAATCTTTGTTTTCCATCAGGCTTTGGAGACGTGTTCACAATCTGGTGGGTTTTCATTGCTTATTTTCATGGGCCGTTCAGGAAACGTTGGGCTCTTTGTACAGGTTGACACTCTATAATCTGGACTTCCCTAGTCCAGCGACACCCCTGGTCTGGCATGGTCGGGGTGACCCAGTGGGGCCAGAAGCATTGCCGGACTAGGGCAGGTGGAACGCGGAGTCCTGGGCTGCAGCTTTGCTTCTGGCAAGAGCCTTTGACAGCAGTGGGGCCGCCTGATGGAGCATGGAGCTGAAGGCATGGGGCCACTGAGCATGGAGTCTCCCTTCCCAGGTGGCAGTGGAGCCCTGGGTGGCAGCCGGGCGGTGGGAGGGAGATGGGGACAGCGGGAAAAATGGAGCCAGGAGGAAAACTGGAGACCCTGGTGCATTGACCGTCCTTAGTTTGGCAAATTCCCTGTTCTGGGACCAGTCAGGTCCTCAGGGTGCCAGGCCAGAGAGGTTCAACCTGTTCCTTCAAGGTGTGGAACCTACCTCTTGCTGCTGCTACCACATGGAGAACCCACAGCATAGAGCCATAGAGTTAGAAGGGACCGCAAGGGTCATCTAGGCTAACCCCCGCTCTGTCCTACTGTCACTGTTCAGTCTGCAATGGTTTTTTTTTATGCTCTGTTAAGTTAATGACCTTTCGTGGTGCTTGGTAGCATAGTAGCTTGTTTCAGCTCGGCATTGGCTGCTAGTTCCCCAGGAGCTGTTATGTTCACTCGATGTTCCTTGCTGACACTTGGCATATGGCAACAGAGGAAATATTGGCAATGTCACGTCTCTTTCTGAGCTTCAGCTGATGCCCCAGAAGTCGCAGCGCCTGCAGGAGGGGTGTGTGTACTGTCGCTGCGGCTGCAACTGTTTCCTTTCACTTTGTTGCGGGGGGCTGGGGGAGGGGGGGTAAATTTCTGGGAGGCTGAACCACCTTGTTCTGGGAGTCATTGAGCACCGTAAGCAGTTCTGAGGTTACAGCTCTCTTCTGATGGGTACTGAAACGGACTATTTTCCTTTCTTCTGTGACCCCTCTTTGTTTCATGCAGGAACCAGCCCCGCTTAGCCCATGGCACGGTTGAAGTGGCTTGCTGCGGTGGCAACATAAAGGCATTCTCCGGCTTGGTAAGTCAGCAGCTACTGGGGCATGTTGCCCTTGCCTGCCTGTTCCTGTTTCATCTGCTCTGTTGTTCACTGCTTCTCAGACGTATGACTGTTCCCCAGGCCTTGTAGACCTCAGGGTAGTGCTTAGTGTAACTATGCAACTTCTGACAGCTCTGATCGTGCCCTTTCGTTGGAGACGATGTTTGCGGGGGAGCAGGGGCTGCTGGCGTGGAATGCAGGGTTCCGCGAGCAGACAGCTTGTGAGGGTTTCTGTCTCATGGATTCTGATTTGCACTAGGGATGCTTATTGGGGAGCTAGACTGATGTCATTGCAAAAGGAGGGGTGGGAGGAGTTTGTCTAGCGAGGACTATGCTGCGTAAGTCGCCTCCATCCTTTTGGAAGCTCTGACAGAAAGACCTGGAGGACTCAATTATGGTTTTATTTCTTCTGCTCGCTCCTTGTGTCCATTAAGTTGTGATCAGATTCCCATCATCTGCTCCTGTTGATGCCCTTCCACCTCTTTGCCATACTCCTCTAAAGAGGTCTGGTTACTGGAGTTTGCAATTAAGAACATCTTTCCAGGCCTGTTCCCCTAGGTCCTTGGTGGGTTGTGCCGTCCCTTCAGGGTTCAGGGGAGGAATCTTTCTTGGCCTGCAGCATCCTCCCCAGCAGGGCTTAAACAAGTAGACTCATTTGCCAGGTGGCCAGGCCTTGCAAACATGCCAGTTAGGCCGCATGGCGTCATTCCCGGGGTGCTGAGCACCCCCCATTCCTTTTGATATCACCATGGCTATTGCATGCTTAACACTCTTGGGGTTGGCCAGTGAGGGGCAGGTCACTCACTGGCCAACCTTTCCTGAGTGCCCAAGAGCTAGCCAGGCTGCCTGGGCCCCTCTGCTAGCCTGCCTGTCTTATTTTAGATTTCTGATGCCTTGCCTGTTGTGGTTGCTGCTAGATACAGTAAAAACACAAAATACTCCCTCCCTCCCCCATTTTCGCTCTGTTTTGTTGTTTTAGGGTCTTAGTGGAGCTCTCATCAAGCAGAGAGTTTTGTGCATCTGATAAGCAAGGAGGGTTGAGACTTTATTTAAGCATGGGCAGCAGAAGATCTGGGCAAGTGAGAGATCTTTAGCAATGATCTGCTTTGGAAATGCAGACTGTGCAAACAAGGGACTTGGACCAGTCTTCAAATCCCAGCTGCTTGGCTAGCAATCAACACCTTGGATACAGTCTTGGAAGCTTAGAGTTCTTGCCCTGCAGGGTAAATGCCATTTAAGACAGAGTAACCAAAAGGAAAAGGGGGGGAGGGAAAATGTCCTCACTTCCCTGGGAGTCAGAGGGGCTTTGAGGCTTCAGCCACCAGTCTATGAGAACTATAAGGCCCCAACGCCTCTCAGGATCAGGCGCTGACTTGTTAGCGTTCAGAGAGCTGCCCACAGGGTTTGGGGCACACAGAATCTTGCAAGCGGCAGCAAAAAGAGGGTTTGGCAGAGTTCAATACACTGGAATGCCAGCGTGACGGCAACATCAAACTTTTGGGTTCACCTGCTGTTTTGGTGTCTGCTCGACTCAAGCCCAGCATCAGCAGGGCTTTCCCTGTGCCTAGTGAATGCTGGAATGTGGGCTGGACAACAGGTTACGTCTGCCCCTCAGTCCACCCATGGAACTCTTTGTCCTGAGAAGTTGTACGTAAAGATGGCGAGATGGGTTACAGGTTACGGCAGGCAGGGTCTGGCAGCCCAGCTACAGGAGCAAGAACCTGAAGACGTGGGAACCATTCCTAGTTCAGCCAGCAGTTCACTGTGGAATCTCGGACAGGTCTGTCTCCCTCTCAGCAAAGTGTTCTCCCGCGCTTGGTTGGTGGGCAACCCACAAGCCGCTTGTGGCCCAATCCTCACATAGGTGCAGACCGTTTTTAGCTATGGACCACGAGTTAATGAATCAACATGAGATGCTCTTGCCGGAAAAAAAACAAAAAAAACCCCAAACAGATATGATTCTGGGATGCATTATCAGGAGTGTTGTGAGCAACACACCAGAAGTCATTCTTCCGCTCTACTCTGCGCTAATTAGGCTTCTGTTGGAGTATTGTGCCCAGAACTGGACACCACATTTCAAGAAAGATGTGGAGAAATTGGAGAGGGCCCAGAGAAGAGCAACTAATATGATTAAAGGTCTAGAGAACATGACCTCTGAGGGAAGACTGAAAGAATTGGGCTTGTTTAGTTTGGAAAAGAGAAGACTGAGAGGGGACACGATGGCAGTTTTCAAGTACCTAAAAAAGGTGTTACAAGGAGGAGGGAGAAAAATTGTTCTCCATAAGCTCTGAGGACAGGACAAGAAGCAACGGGCTTAAATTGCAACAAGGGAGGTTTAGGTTGGACATTAAGAAAAACATCCTAGCTCTCAGGATGGTTAAGCACTGGAATAAATTGCTGAGGGAGGTTGTGGAAGCTCTATCATTGGAGATATTTAAGAGCAGGTTAGACAAACACCTGTCAGGGATGATCAAGATGGTGCTTGGTCCTGTTGTGAGGGTAGGGGACTGGACTTGATGAACTCTCGAGGTCCTTTCCAGTTCTAGTGTTCTGTGATTCTATCATTTGACAGCCTCAGGGCTGTACAGGTAGTATATATGCTGTGTGGATGCAGCCCACATAATAGAGAGCTGCATGTGCAGCCCACAGTGATAATAGGTTGAGAACCACTGGCTTAGATCATTGGAGGAGTCTTTGTTAAATCAGCTGACATTAACAAACCCTGATCCCTAAAACCTATTTTGAATGTCAAAAGAGAAAGCAACAGCTAGCTACATAATTCATTCCACTCTTGAGCGGCTGGTGCCTCTCTGGCCGCAGGCACGTCAGGACAGATTAGTCTTGATCTGTTCTCCCAGCCAAGAAAGGGCAAAGCTGGTATTGAAAATGGACAGAAATTTAATGCTGACCCCTCTGCCTGCTTGAAGGGGAATCTGAAACTTAGTGGGGCAGGCAATAAAGATTCATCTGACATCTTATTCCTGCCTTGCTCTCTGCCACAGACTCTCTGGCGTCAGCTTCTTGTTTTAAAATCCAAGAGCAGTAGTGCTGCTAGCCCAGGTGGTGATGTTACTGTCCATTGCTGGCTCTATTAACTTATGTCTTCTGTGCAGAGTGAACCCGGTGGGACCTGCACTCTGGTCTGAACCGTCAAGCTGAAAAGCTCTGCTTGAGTTACTGGTACTGCCCTTGTGTCTCTGCGTTGCTAGGACTTTTGGGAGTACATCCCATAATCCTTTGTGCTGTGGGAAGTGGAGGCCCTCTGATTCTTTCCAATGAATTGGGGGAGAACTTGACGGGCCTTGACACGTTGCAGGAGGGCATTGGAGGGGTGTGTGTGTGTGTGTGTGTGTGTGTGTGTGTGTGTGTGTGTGTGTAAAAGCCTGCTTGCCAGCCCCTGGGTTTGGGGCAACACCCAGGTCAGAGCCTGATGAGGCCAGTTCCACACTAGACCCAGCAGCTCGGCTTAAGGTACACAACTCCAGCTACGTAGAATACATTGCTGGTGTCGGCTTACCTTCATCCAAGCTTGGCAGTGTCCCCACTGCAGGAGGCTGATTGGAGCAAATGCTCTCATTGGCTTCCCTTACTCCTCACAAAAGCAGGAGCATCAGACATTGGCGGGGGTGCCTTGTGAGTTTGATTTAGCGAGTCTTAACTAGACTCGCTAAATTGAACTCCGGAAGATCAGTCACGTCAACAGAGATCTTCCGTGTAGTGAAGACTAACCATGCAGTGAAGAGACACCCAGAGGTGTTATCCTCTGCTCACCTCTTAATGGGTCAGTGTCCTCCAGGTCATATTCATGGCTTTTTTCCTAAACTGGAACTTGTTGTGTATTTTTTTTCTGTTTTCAGCATGCTGTGCAGACATGAGCAGACTCGCTAGCCAATTCTGTGGGTATCCTGCTTAATAATTAAAAGAACAGTGAAACTCAGACACCCACAGCCTGCTGTCTGTACAACCTGGCCCGTACAGAGTACCTACTCATCAAATATTTGAGGAGGGCTAGGGATCTGATTTGCTATTCCCCTATAGCTCTCCCGGTCATTCTCACTGATAAAAAGCAAGTTGCATTCCACACACACTTTGTACCAGGGTAAATTGCCATGCAAAGTTTTATGCTGTGGGCGGCTTGTGTGGGAGAAGCTAAATGTCGTCCTCCCAGCATGAGACCGCTGTACACCAAATGACAGATCATCTTAATCATTTCCGTACCTGCCGGAGAACAATTTGTGTCTCAAGCAGCCGCTACTGCAGTTTTGTTGTCTTCTCTGGGCTCTGATGTCTCCTACTGAGGAAGAGCTGGACTGATCAGTTTCACTGACTGAGCCTCTTAAGGTTCTAGACTGCGGGCTGCAAATGTTTTGATGTCACTCCAACAAATGACTGGAACAGACACAGTGGTTTCCTTGTGCTTGAAGGGAAAATGGGCCACCGAGGGCCAGAGGGAAATTCAACATGCTTATGAGCAATTTGTCTTGGGGGAGAAGGCAGGTATAATAAA
Source organism: Apalone spinifera (assembly GCA_030068395.1). Classification (NCBI taxonomy): domain Eukaryota; kingdom Metazoa; phylum Chordata; order Testudines; family Trionychidae; genus Apalone; species Apalone spinifera. The sequence goes on along the minus strand of JANRFK010003894.1, from coordinate 7,538,424 downwards.
GGAGAGGTCCAGCAAATGCCCAGCCTGGACTTTTGCTTTTAATCCCTTAAAGAGCAGCTGAATTCTGACTCCCATCCACTTGCAGCCAGAAGGTTCCTGCAGCCAGCAGAAGCTGAGTGGGAGGATTAATTTATCCTGTAGGATTAGATTGTCGGTATCTTGTAAAACTGAATTTCAAGCAGACCTTCGCTGGGACTGTGTTAGCCTCTAATTGTGGCAAGGAACGGTGTTTCTATAATGGGAGATCGGAGCTGCTTACTTTTGGTTGACCAGGGCAAAAGAAGCCCTGGGAAAGGGGTGTAACAGAAGGGCAGCATGAAGCGGAGAATTTGCCAAACCACAGGAGGTCAATATTGTCTAGCAGCATTACTAACACTTCCACTGCTCACTGGGCTCTAGAGACAGTTAGGGGTAAATTAGAGCTAAATACCAGCACAGAACGCTGAGAGCCAGGACTGGTAGCTGTAAACAAACTGTATGGGACCGTGGGAAACTTGGCCATACCCATGATGAATGGACATCCGGCTAACTAAAATCATGCCAGGCCACAAATGTCGCTGGACCAGAGAGGTTCAATCTGTATCATGCAACTTTTTTTAGTCCAGTCAATATTGAGCTGATTGTTAAAAGTACGGTGCTCCCTCTTCTGCTCCAGATGGATGATGTAACACAATGGCACTTGCTGATCCACTTAATGTTTTGGCTGCATTTCCATGATAAAAGTTCATTTTCAGAGGGTTGGCCATCAAACTGGTATGGGCAGAGCCTGTGCACTTGGCATCAGGGCCGGCTTTAGGAAGTGCGGGGCCCAATTTGCGGAGGTGGCACTGTGCTTGCGGGGCCCAATTCGGGGGAATTGGCCTAAAGCCGGCCCTGCTTGGCATCTCACTTGGAAAATATTCCCCTCCCCCCCTCACCTCTGATGGTCAGGAGGCTGCAACGAGGATCAGAGTAGGTGAAGGTTCAGGCTTGAGGCTGAATCAGAGCTGTGAAACCAGACCCCTGAAATCCCACGAGCTGCCTTCATGTGACATCACTCCTCAAATGTGGTGGGGCAGGGAGAGAGAATCTTCTTGGAGCAACTTATAGCCCTTGATTTCAGCCTCATCCATCCGCTCTGGGAAATGGAACTGTTGAATTGGAGAGCTAAACACAACCGCCAAGGGGAGGGGGTTCAGACCTACGGATTCAAATGGGTCAACCCTGAGATTTGCAGGGATTCATATCTGAGGCTCCAGTTCTGGGGCATCTTCTTTCTCTGTTTACACAGCACTTCACTGCAGTAAATGGATAACATGTGGAACCAACATCTTGCTGTCAGGGATGCCTGCTTGATACCCCAACAGCCAGCTGTTGTAGGGATGCAGGGAGAATAGAAGATAAATCTTCAAGGCTCTTGTGTGCATTCATATGAGGAGAGCTCTGAATGTCTTATCACTGAAATGGAAGATTCCGTTCATAGAGCCTGGTGAGGATACAAAATTTGTATCCACATCTGTAGCCACAAAAAGAAGCTGCTGATAGTCACTTTGGGTACATCTAGACTACACCGCTCTGTCAACAGAGAGATGTAGATTAGGCATGTCGCAATTGCTAATGAAGCAGGGATTTAAATATCCCGTGCTTCATTAACATAAACATGACCGCTGCTTTTTTCAAAACGCCGCTTTTAAAAAAAACAAACGGCAGTTTAGACGCGGATCTGTCGAAAATAAACCATTTTTTGAAAGATCCTGTAAACCTCATTTTTTGAGGAATGTGCAGATATCCGCAAATTTGCAGGGTTCCAGATACAAAATTTGTATCCGCATCTGTCAAGGCTGTTCCCCTTTCTGGCACGATGAATGCAGAAGTGGAG
>JANRFK010003894.1:7508578-7532344 GCA_030068395.1 Apalone spinifera | reverse complement strand
GGCGGGGTGAGCATTGAAAGACACAAGCGGACAGGCTGGCTGGAACAGATGGGTTCAGGGTGTCGGCATTTCTAGCCCTCAGGGAGGAGGTGCCAGGAAGACTGGGGCATTGTGTGAAAGGAGCTATTCGCGTATATATTTGCATATATATGTTTGCATGTATATGCAACCACACTTAAGTTGCAGCCCTCGGCATGTGCTGTGAGTATCACTGGCCCCTGGGGCTTCAAAAGCTGAGTATCCCTGGCCTAGAATATAAAATCCATTCACTGTATGGATCCTTATTGCATGTCCATCATGCACCTCGTGTTAGTGACAGGGGTGCTTGTGTTGGGTAGAGAGGGCGCATGAGGTCCCATTGGACAGGAAGAATAAATCTTTAACGATGAGAGTAATTAACCATCCGAAGAATTTCCCAAGGGTCATGATGGATTTTCCATCCATGGCCATTTTTTCAGTCAAGAGTGTGTGTTTTCACATACACCTCTGCTTTGGGAATGATTTCAGGGAAATTCTCTGGCCTGTGTGACACAGGAGGTGTGAGGCGATGGTCACACTGAGCCTTAGAATCAGTGAATTGGCAATGGGATGGATAGCGGGGTCGAATCATCACCACAGCACCCCCTGCTGGTCAAGCTGGGAATTAATTCAATTCATGGAGACCCAGGGACCCTCTGGCAACAACCACCTCCTGTCCTTTTTCCTGCCCATTGACTGCTCCGGTTCCCTAGGCCTCTTCCCTGTGGCCATTGTACCAAGGCTCGCAGCCTGGGGAGGTATCAGGCTGCAGCTTCTCTACAGCTGCCCTGAGCCTGCCAGGCACTGCTCTGTCCAAGGTACCATTGGTTCCCTCCCCTACTGTGATCTGGCACTTTCTCCTTTGCCAGTCAGAGGGAGAGTGAGAGCCCCTCAGCTGTGCATCCTTTTATAGGACCCAGCCTGGCCCTGATTGGCTGACAACTCCTCACTCCCCTGATTGGCCAGGTTTGTGCAGGCATCCTCTGGCCTACTTTTAACCCTTTCTCTGCTGGAGTGGGCTACATCACCATGAGAGATGTAAGCATGTGTTTTAATGCTTTGCTGTGTGTCAGCCTTAATCCTTACTGAAGGCAAGGCAAGGCAAGGAAACCTGTGTGACCTGAGCTTATTCTAGAAACTAATGGTGACACCCGCTAATGGCTCAGCAGCCTATCTGTGCCAAATAACGTAGGCCTTTGCCAGAGGCAGATGATAACTTTTAGCACCTTTCAGCAGAGGTTCAATCTGTAGGCAGATCAGCTATGGCAGGGCTACTCAACTAGCAGCCTGTGGGCCGCATGCATCTCTGTTTGTTTGCGGCCCCCGTTGCAGTTTGGGTTTACGCATGGCTCAACACACAGCCTGCTGGTGGGATCCTTTAAACATGGCCTCTACTGGGAACACGCTCCATCATGGTCAATAGAATGGTCTTCGGTTGATATGTGCTTTAGTAGTTAAACTCCTGGACTGTCATTGCTCATTAAAAATGCTGTCAAATGGGTGGAAATGGGGTAAATATTGCATTTTATTAATATCAACAGAACTAACTTAAATGGGGCTTGCACATCGTGTAGTCTTACCTTAATCTTTGTATTTATTTATGCCTGTCAATGTGAAAGAAGCTATTTGCATATATTTGCATATATATTTGCCTGTACATGCAACCACACTAAAGCTGCAGCCCTCAGCATGTGCTGTGAGTATCATTGTGGCCCCCGGGGCTTTTAAAGTTGAGTAGCCCTGAGCTATGGGAATGTTGTTCCCATTTTACAGATGGAGAAGCTGAGGTCTAGAGAGGCCAGCTGATGTGAGGGGGATTAGGCTGAGACAGGGCTGTCCTCACTGATGCACGGAATATGCAAGTGTGTAAGGCACCAGAAAATTTGGGGCACTACTGGGTCTTAATGTCCACCTACCCGCCTCTTTCTATACCTGTTCTGTGGCTCTCTTCCTCCAGGGAGGATCTAGTTAACTTAGAAGTGAAAGCCTGTCAGAGCTATTAGCAGAACATTGAACCTGTGAAAGTGCCATTCAGGTGATAATGAAGCCACTTAACAGGCATTTACCAACCCCAGGAACACACAATGAGTTTCTGAATTTACAGTCCAGCTCATCTGATGAAGTGGGTTTTATCCAAAAAAAAGCTCATGATATTATATATTTGTTAGTCTCTGAGGTGTCCCAGGACTGCTTGCTGAATTTACAGTGTTAGTCTACAGGACCTTAGTTTAAAATTTGCTTTAAAAATATTTCATTAGTGCATTGCTGGTCTCAAGCCCGGAACAGAAAGGAGAAGGGTTGGTCAACAGGGTAGCTCTCCTTCACTGTAAAATACTCTTGAGCTACAGAAACTACTCACGTTACCATGAAATCTTTGCTTCGGCCTGAAGAAGACAATGCAGCGCATTTCAATGCAATTATGATGGCAGATGATGAAAACCCTTGGAAAGTTGCCTGCTAAAGTTCCAAATTCTGACAGCCAAAATTTAATACTTCCATCGCCACCTGGAACGTTATGAACTCTGAATGGTACCAGAAAGCTAGCACAAGTAACCAGTGAAATGGATACATCTAAAATCGATATCCTCGGGCTGGTAGAACTATAATACTGTTGTGAAAATTCCCATTCCCTGAAAGGACAGCCTCTGGGGTGGTAAATGGGATTTCAGGCTCCATGCCCTAGTCAGTCACTAGATCTCTGCTGACACTGCCAACTAATGAGTTCCCGTTACAATGCAAATGCACGCAGAGCGTTGTCAGTCTCATGATTTCAGCATGAATCTCGTGACGATTGTTTTTTCATCAAGCACCAGCTCCTGTCACTAAGGCATTAAGTGAGATGCTTTCATCTTCTGTAAGTTAGTTTGGTTTTTTCCTAGTGATCTGCTGGAATGGCTAGGTAGTGTTTCTACAGCTTGTCTTGTGAGGCTGGATGCCTGCCCTATAATTTTACCCCCAAACTGAAGGAAAGATGCTCTGTTTTTCCCGCTCATCAATAATGGTAAGGCAGCAGCTGCATTTACAAACTTGCACAAGATTTGCTCATCAGAAGTCTGTTTTAGAGACCAAATTTGACTCAAATGTTATTTCCCCCTTAACGTATGGATATGACAGCTGTAAGTTCCGCAAAGGTACTAATAGACATCTCATCACCTTCAGAAGCAAGTGCCCCAGGAAGGTACAGGCTATTAAATGGAAGGGATTTATAACACACTAGCAGATTTACCCGGCATTGCTCAGGTTCATAAGTCAAGGAAGAATTAAAGGTACATGTTTTATTAAAATGATTGTATTTTTGAAAAATGCAGTGTTATTTTATTAAGTTAATTTTTATTTCAGATTTCTTGAAAGGATTGTTAAAATTTTTCTGTCTGAATTTTTTTAGTAACTGTTTTAAAATGGGCATTCCATCAAGTGTGTCTTTTTTCTTCATCCCTATAAACTCTTATCATTCTCGATGTTTTTAACAAAAAAGGGCTATTGCCAATTTGGTTTCCAATAACATTTTCTAGAAGAAGTTTGCAAACTGTAAGCATTGATTTAATTGTGCCAAAACAGAGCACTACTCCAAATGTCTCTGGTTTTATCTTTTTCTGCAAGGTTTATTGAAAAGCAATTCTATTCTGGGTTCATCCTATTTTTTTGGCTCATCTTAATTCAGTCTCTTTCAACATTTGCTCAATTATGTCAATTATGAGGACAGTATTTGCTTTGGTGAGTCTGTCTGTTTTCTGTTGGTTTTATGAGACCCAATCCCATTCCAAGTACATCCTGTTTTCCTGGCACAACCAAACCCTTAGATTGCTTTAAGTTATGATAAGAGGAAACTGTAGACTGAATTTGGTAGTCCTAGTTCTTAGCCTCTAGGACGCGTGTTTGATCAGACAAACCCTCCAAAATATGTAGTAGAAGATGTCGAGACTGATCTGAGTTCAGTGATGCCCTATCTGTAAAGTTATCCAGGAAAGAATATGGAAATACCTGTGTTCATGTTTTAAAAATGAAACCAGAGCACCTGCCATGTGCCATCGATTGGGCAGCAGGCGGAACCCAAAAGGAGCCAACTGAAAGAATCTCTCCTTTGAATACTACCCAGAAAGGAAAAAGCCTATGGGCTGTAACAGAGAATGCCCAAAGAGCGGCTCATGATGCACTGGCAGGGCAGAGCCTTGTTCATGCCCACTGCAGTATTTGATAGCAAGGAAAAGATTCAGATGTGGCCATTTCTAGCCCTTATGTTTGTGGGAAAATTCTTGAAAATATGGCCTGAATGTCCCCTAAATGGTCATTGAGGAGCCCAAAGTGTCAATTCTGGGGGGACCCAGCTAGTTATTTTTTTTTGATACTACGGGGTTGACAAGGCTGCATTCTGTTCACTGGATTGCGAGCTGGAAACAAGCTGGTGACCTAAAGGTTCCAGACGCTGGCTTCAAGAAAACTCTCTGGCTTCGGTTTGAAGGACCTCAAAAAGATGGGCAGCTCTGAAGCTGCCATGACTCACTAGTATGAAGTACAGAGCCGTTCTCTTAAAGTGCCATGACAAAGCTAGTGCCACCATGCAGGGTTGGGTAGCCCATAAACCCCGCCCACTGTTGTCCAGAGTGGAGAGCTAGAAAGCTGAGTCGTGTGCTGGAGGGTCAGCATAGGCTCTTGGCAGCATGAGATTCAGAGGCCACCTACGGCAGATGAGGAGAAAGCACTGAAAGAAATCAATGTGACCAGTAGGATAGCTGTCAGTGGACCCATTTAAGGTTTCTGCTTGCATCCAGAGCAAGAAAAGCAGATACAGGTTGTACCTCTCTAGTCTGGCATCTTCAGAATCTGACTGGTGCCAAACCAGAGAATTTGCCGAACCACAGGAGGTCGATATTGTCTAGAAGCGTTACCAACACTTCCACTGCTTGCTGGGCTCATAGCAGACTTTTATGGGGTAAATTGGAGCTAAATACCAGCACAGAACACTGAGAGCCAGGAATGGTGACTGTAAACAAACTTTATGGGACTGTAGGAAACTTGGGCACAGCCCTGGTGCCTGGACGTTCGGCTAGCTGAAACCATTCTGGACCATGGATGTTGCCAGACCAGAGTGTGGCGGAACAGAGAGATTCAACCTGTAGTACACAAATGGGATCAGTCAATTCACTGTAATGATCCTATTATCCATTTAATGGGCTGATTTTTTTTTAAAGGTGCTGACTGAGCCCCCCCCCAAACAAACAAAGTAGCATTTTAAGTGCTGGTTTTGTTCTGAGGTCTTTATGGGCTAAGTGGGATCCACCAGAACTTATTGGTGAGGGAGTGGCAGGGAGACCCAATTAACTGATCCTAGATGACTGAGGGATGCCTATATTTGCAGCTGGCCCAGCTGTTGGGAACCAGTGTTATGTGTCCTTGTTCCTGTGCGGAATCCCACTGAAGCAAACGGGACACCGCCTGGCTCAGCACGTCACAAATAAATATGCTGTAGTAGTTATTAGTGGTTTGGCACCTTGCTGTTACTGTGGCAGCTCCAGAGGATGAGTGACTTGATTCAGACCTCGTTGGCACTGGTGTGAATCCAGGATCACCCCGCTGGAGGCATTGGAGTTCAGTTACTCTGAATTCACACTCACCTATGTGAGAACAGTGCCCAGATCTGCATGTCCAATCTGTACTGTACAGCCTCTTCCCAACTTACGAACCGGTTATGGACCAAGCAATTGGTCGTAACTTGGTTCGTTCGTAAGTTGGATCCCATTGAGTTACATGCGACCGCGCTATTCGTAAGCGCGGATCACGTTTGTAACTCGGGGTCCGCCATTTACGACAGCTTTGGTCGTAACTGCGAACGGTCGTAAGTCGACCGTTCACAACTCAGGGACCGGCTGTATTCCCAGCTCACAGCCATGTATGTTTGTGTGCTGAAAACTAGTAACCACTTGTGAATTTGCCTGTGCTACAGCAGGAACAGGAAAGGACAACGGGAGTTGCCGTTGGTTTGGATGGAGCCAATTGGCCCGCGGTCATTTTATGTCAGCAGAATGGCATCTCTGCCCCACAAGGCTTGGGTTGTGTTTGTGGCAGGTTTGCATTAACAGAGATGAGATGAGGACCAAAGTGAAGCACAAGTCCTCCTTTCTTATGTATTTACTAAACTGCACAGCTTGAGTACCCACCTCTCTGCTCCACCTGCTAAGCACTTCTCTCTGATCCAATGGGGCTAGTCTCTCGAGTATGCATACACGGGATGCAGGCAGGTTTATGCTCAGGTGGCTAGCCTAAGCCGCTGTCCAGGGTACCCTGAGCTACATGGCTAAGCTGCAGCATACTAGCTGTAGTAGAGTTAGTGCATGCCTATCTGCTAGCACAGGAAAGTACGCTCTCAGCTGCAGAGTGGACATAACCTAGGAGCAAATGATGGTGGGGGTGGCTGCTGTTCATTGTGCTGAGTAAGAAGAATAGTTACAGCAGAAGAGAAAATAAAATTATGTGGAAGGAGTCAGAAGGGGTCCTGACCCCTCCTGTCAAATCTGCTTGATGTCTGAGTCTGAAAACAACATTGTGGGGTGGGTCTGTCTTACCTTTATATCTCAGATGGGGGTGCAAAGGTGAAGTGACAAAGTGCAACTATCTCTGCAGCAGAGCCAAGATTAGAACTGAGTCCTCGCTTTATTCTCTTGTCCCATCTGTGATACGGCACTTCCTCCTTTCAGCAGGAGTGGAGTTGCTCAATCATTCCCATGTTTTGGTAACTCAAGGACATTAAGTACACAGAGGAAGGATTCGCTTGAGCTTAATGCACTGGACAGGGACTTGGGAGATCTGGAGTTTTCATTCCTAACTCTGCCACAGGCTCCCTGCGTGACTTGGTCATGTTGCTTAATCTCAGTGCCTCATCTGTAAAGTGGAGATAATAGTACTTCCTCTCTCTGAGTTCTTCAGGACATGGACTCCCTTAATAAGTATTTGTTCAGCGCATAGGAGTTGGCGCCTCTAGGTATTGCTGTACTACATGTATTAAATTTCTTCCCACAAATATTGTCACTCTCTTGTAGCCTTGATATGTTAATTCCCCTGCTATGAGCTACTTCCACACTGACTTGATTAATCTCATCTACACAAGTTCCGTCTTTCTTTTGTTGTCCTTATGTATACCCCTGTCTCTGTAAATCTCTCTCTAAGGTGCCACAGGACTCCTGGTTGTTTTTGCAGGTACAGACTAACTTGGCTACCCCCGAGACTTTTCCCCTACTAGGACATTTATAGACAATGGGTGTAATCCTGACTTAAATGCAGACAGTGTCCAAACTCTCACTGACTTCACTGAGGCCAGGATTCACCCTGTGATGGGCGTGTTTGGGCCCAATCCTGCTCATTTTAATCCCATTTCGGTCTTAAGCCCAGCAGCGATAGGGGAACAAAATTGTTAGAAAATTCCTTTAAGAACAAAACAAGCACGCCTTTGAGAGAGAAGACAGATGCTAGGAAGATGTGTGCTAAACCGCTGTGCCCTCTCACACTGCTGCTTGTTGCAGCCCGTTCTCCAACCTTCGTTTCTAAATCCCCTCTTTAAATGGTAAGCTCTGTGGCAAGGATTTAGCAGTGTGTTCCTAGAACAGTATTTGATACTTAGTACTTCACCTATACATGCAGAAGCACTTTGCAAAGGTAGGGGGAGGATCATTAACCTCATTATGCAGAGAAACTGAGGCACAGAAGGGTTAAATGACTTACTCTGGATGTCTAGCAAGTCAGTGGCAGAGGTGGGGGTAGACCCCAAGGATTCTGAACCTGTGGTGACATTGCACCGGTGGAATTTCTAGTTGGGTGGTGTCAATAATATTCTTATGAGCGTAGCCAGCAAGATTTGCTCCCTAAACTAACACATTGCACCTGGTTATTCTAGTGCTGCCCCTGTCGGGGATAACAGCAAGTGGATAGCATATGCCTCCAGTGTGGGCTAGTAAGAGCTGTCCCTTTAAATGCAAGTCACAGCTTTCTGGGGCTGCGCCAAATGACAGCCAGAGAAGAGGGAGGCTTTGTGCTGTATTTAAGCCTCATTGAGGGTGAACGAAGAGCCGGGATTTCTCTGCAATCACTGCTCAGACTTTTCATCCCACTGCACCAGATCTCCAGGTTCAGCAGCTCATGTGGCAAATCCATGCAAAGAAAAACCTCAAAGGAGTTTGCTTCTCCAGCCGTGGGGAGCCCAGACGGGGGTTGTATCCTGCAGTCCTTTCTGTGCGTGGGCGGACCGTTTGGGGAACCTTGACACCTGGTTTCATTTAACAAAGTGGGTCAGTTTCTCTTTTCTTGGAGACAGGAAAGGGGTTGGGTTTTTTTTGCACTGATGTGTGCATGAGGGGGTAGGGGGAGGTTCTGTTGGTTCCCAATTCAGCCCCAACGTGTGCCCAGAATAATGCCATTCTGAGAAGTGACACACAACTGCAGCAGCTGTTTCTTTCTGTGAAAACCTCTTTCTCCTCCTTCCTCTCCGCCTCCACACCATTCAGCTTTTTGTCTCTGCTGGTACAGAGAGGGGGCAGACTGCAGGCTTCCAGTGCGCTAAAATAGCAGCAAACAGAAGAACGTGGGCTCCTCCGTGCTTAGTTCACTCTCTCCCTACATGGAGACTTCATATTGAATCTTTCTGGGGATTCAGACCCTCTTTCATGCCACCCTTCTCCCCTCGCCTGGACTGTCCAAATACTGGCAGTTTCTCCTGTGGTAGCCCTTGAGAAGCCAGATCTATTTTTTTTTTTAGATGTGCCAGCGATAGCCTTTGGAAGGGGGTGGGAATACACGTTGGACTGGGATTGGAAGGATGCAGCATGAATCTTAACCCCGCAGACGCCTGTTTGGATGCACGTTACAGGGTGGCAGGGAAGCCTTTGCGATGCTCTGCTCCAGAGAAACGGTCGAAACCTAGGCACATCTGCGGCGATGCGCCTGCTCTGCTGCTAACAGGTAACAGTTTTCCCGAAGGGGAGTTGCTTTCAGAGCGCTCTGTGCCGAGACCGGCTGTCTGTTGGAATAGCTGGGCGAGGGTCTGAGTCTTGCACCCTGCCAGGTCTTCCAGCTGCAGTGTTGTTCGTAAGAAATGCGCCTCAGCGTGTTGGGCAGTGGCTGTGGTGGTGCTTCTGGGCAGGGTTATTTATTCAATGCTTGCCTCAATTTGGCATTCACTACTAGGGATCCTCCTGCAGATTCTCCTCTTGGGTTCAGATAGGTTTTATTTTTAACTCTGTAACTTTGGGGTGGAGGGGGAGGGTTGGCACTTGTGGCTCAGATATCTCAGGTCTAGTTCTGATCTGCACCAGGGCAGCTCCTCTGCCAACTCGGGAGACTTGCCCCCACCCCATGGCATGTGCTGTTTGAAAGGCCAGGCTGTTGTAATCCATTTTTAGAAAGGGGTTTCTCAGCCCTGTATGTCTTTCCGCCCACCCCGGTACCTTGGAGGCAAGTGAAAATGAACAGCAGGTTAAATGTTCGACACTGCAAGCCTCCATAGGGATAAATCCCGCTTAGTGATGGGCTGGTTCCAAGACAGCTGACAGAAAGACAAGCCTTTATGGGGGCTGGAGAGAAGGAAAGAGACAGCAAAACAAGCTGACTTTGAGAGAGCAACTTTTTTTTCCCCAAAAGTCTTGTGTATTAAAAATTCCCAAACCTTGTCTCTTTAAAAACATCAATACAAATGGAAATGCAGGTTTTTCCTTTCTACATTTCAGCAACAACCAGAAAACCCCTTAAGTGCTTGGTCAAGTGTGTCCTAGAAATCTGAAAGTGTATTTCCTCTAACTCATGTGAACTCAGCGGGGGGAGAGGGGAGGGGAGAGAGGAGGAAGAGTATGAGTTTGCATACAGTGCTTGACACAGGCATGGATTTCCCCCTCCAGCTGGGGGGTGCTCAACCTGCCCCTGCACCTATATCCTGCCCCCATTCCTCCCTTCCCCAAACCCTGCCCTTTCCTGCCCCATTCCCAGCTCCTCCCCTTCCTCCCACAGCTCCCTGAACACCCTGAATCAGCTGTTTGCCGCACTCCAGAAGCAGTGGGAGGGTGGGGAGGATTAGGTCAGTGGGGCCAGGAGAGGGTGGAGGAGCTTGGCTGCCGAAGGGTGCTCAGCACCCAGACCACCCATCAAGTCGGCATCTACGCTGCTTGGCTTATTGGGGGTGGGGGAAGCAGCTTCTTCATCTACCACACAACCAGTGCCTCTTTATGGCAAATCACATACCCCAACGGCTTGGGAGACAGCCTCTTCTGGAAAATACAGCATTAGTTTAAAAAAAGCTGCTGGTTGCTATGCCAAAACTGCCCCCTTTGGGTTGGTCCTTTCTGGTTCCTCCTGTACCCCCCCCACAGCGCAGAAGTACCTTAAGCACCAACAAGTGAGCCTGTTGATTACACCAGCCTGTTGAGTACAGCTTGTTTGGCTTTCAGTGCTGTAGGAACATCTGTGTCCCATGGGCCAGACGTGAGAAGGTACTGCAAGCCATCAGTGTAGCTGCACCCTTCCAGGCTGACGGTCGAAGGCTAGTTTGACCAAGGAGCTGTGCCCGCGGAACGGGTGGGCAGTGTTGCTGTATTCCTGTAGCCAAAACATTTCCTTGCCTCTCTGATGCAGGATTGAAAGCTCACCCCAAGCTCTCTCTTCTGGATCAACGTAGTCTGAAGCTCTGGACCAGAGCTACTCAACTTTGGAAGGCCTGAGGGCCACAACGATACTCACAGCACATGCCAAGGGCCACAACTTAAGCGTGATTGCATATACATGCAAATATATGCAAACAGATTTTTTCATACTGACGGGCCTGAATACAAAGATTAAGGCAAGACTAGACAGCACACAGGTCCCGTTTAAGTGAGTTCTGCTGATATTAATCAAATGCAGTAGTTACCCGATTTCCACCCATATGACAGCACTTCTAATGTGCAGTGACAGTCCAGGAATTTAACTACTGAAACGCATGTCAACAGAAGACCATTATGTTGACTACTTCTTTTATTCTGGCTCCCAGCTGCAAGCCATGTGTTGAGCTCCACATAAATCCAAACCACGCCGTGAGCCGCAAACAAACAGGCCACATGTCACGTGTTGAGTAGCCCTGCTCTAGACCCTGTACTCAGGATGCTCTTGATTTCCATGAAGCCCTGTTAAGGTCAAGCTTCATGGATTCTTTCAGGTCTGTCACTAGGTTATTTTAAATGGCTTGTGGCAATGGAAAGTGGCCTTTTCCCCCCTCCATTATCCTTCCTCTTGTTCCCCAGAACTATATGACTCCTCTTTGGGGGCAAGGCTGTTCATTGTTTTAATGATTAGTGGAGGGGATTGCCCCCGCTTCATCTCCAGTAAAACTCCGGCTGCTTTCTGCTGCTTGCTCATCAGACTGAGCATGTTGTAACTGCTCTGGTCTTCTGAGTGACAGACAAAGAAGGTTTTGATCCTCATCGCTGCCTTACCACGCTGAACGCAAACTGCTCTCCTGCGGATTAGGCTGCTTGGCACCCTCTTGCATGTGCATGGAAAGCGTACTGCAAAAAGGCAGCTTTCTGGGTCGGCACTCAGGGGACTGCATGAAGGTTGCTACTGTGCAGTTCACTTCAGTAGCATCATGAAGGGACAGGGGACTGTGAAGCAGCCTGGAAAATGACATCCAGTAGGTATCTATAGTGAAACATCAGACTGTCAGAGCAACACTCTGGAGAGGGTGGGACCTGGACCCTTTTGTCTCTTCTGAGCCTTATTCACAGGGACTGGAGACCTGCTAGGCCAGCCTGAAGTACATGGCGGGGGGATAGGATAGTAAAGCAGTCTGGTGGTTGTTGACTTTCAGAGCTGTATCCGTCACAGCTGTTAGGATCCCTGGTGCCTTTGTAGCTTGTTCGCACGACTCAGTGTCACCTCAGGTCCTTCTAGAATCAACCCAGACCTCTGGCAGCTCCGCCAGGCGGTGACCAGTGCTGACTCGTAAAGCAAGGCCTGCTGTAACACCCATGTTTGCTGTAACACAGCCAAGCGATGTGGGGGAGGCTCTTCCCCTGTGCAGGTGTGGACATCCCGATGGCAACAGTGCAAGTAAGGGCAGACTGGAAGCCATCATGCCAGGAGGAATGCTGGGAAGGGGATCAGGGTGCGCGGAGAAAGCTGTGCTTGGCCCACCCCGCCTGCACCTTTCACCGCACGTACGGTGTACAATCCACCTATGGTGCGAGCTGGCTCTGCTGTGTCTCGGTAGCAAGGGAGTCTCCTCAACTGGCCATAACTTTTTCCTTTTGTGGGTCCAAGTGGCTCCTGGCATGGTTACTTTAAAAGCAGTAATTCAACCCCTTTAAATACTGAGGCGCCTGGGCTGCCTAGCTCGCTCTAGTCCCTGGGGACTGCCATTCCAGCTCTCACTGGGAGTCTGTTAGCTCCTAGGAACTGGGGACACAATTTCCCACACTGCATTGGGACACATACTGTTCTAATTCCAGGCCTCTCCTGCCCTTGGAGTCACTCTCCTGCCCTGGGAGACAGTATCAAACTCCAGCTCAGCTGTCTCTCTGTAGTTGGGTGGTGAAATTCCTTTGTAGAAGAATGGCTACTGTTAAATCCATTATAGAATGGCCAGGCAGGTTAAAATGTTGCCCTATGGGTGTATGTGTGTTACCATTTCTGATGTCTGATTTGTGTCCATTTGTCTTTTGTGGTAGAGACTGTGCAGTTTGGCCAATGTACATGGCAGAGGGGCATTGTGTTGTTTAAGTTACAGATTAATATGGCAACCACTCAGGTGTGATAGCAAGATGTTCCCCAGGGGAAGCTGGGTGGGAGACACTGTGTTAGCTCCACTAACATCTCATAGCTCACTTTCCTCCCCTGGCTTTCCCCACTGGAGTAGTGTTCGTGGGCCCTTACCCAAGTCGCTCTGCCCTTGGCTTAAAACAATTCAAGGGGAACCCATTTATGGAACTCTGATCTGGAACGAGAGGCAATCAGGTGAATCCAGTCTGATCGTGTTAGGAAATGCTTCAAAACCATCCACTTAAAAAGAAAAAAAAGCATTTCCATCATAAGAACAGCATAGAACAACATGCTTAACACTGACTCTGTTCCTAAATCCCCTACCGCCACTAATTGCTTGGGCCTGGGGGGCTAATTTTTTATTAAATTTTTATATTGGAGAGGAAATATATGATAGTTTTGACTGTGTCGGGCTCCAGAGCTGCTGTCATGCCCAGCCAGGACATCAGTGTTGCTACTGAATTTTAGATGGAAAATGCTCAGATACTAGGGGTATAGGGTTTTCTCCTGCTGCCAAGAAACCGAGATGGACAGGTGCTCTTTGAGAAATGCCACTGTACAGCAGTGTTACAAAAGGAGGGAAGGAGGATCTTTTCTGTATCCTTCATAAGGAAGGAAGTAATTATTGCCCCCATTTTCTGGAGAGGCAAGTTGAGGCAAAGGGTTGAATGTGTAGGCCAAGTTCATGTAGTGAACCAGCAGGAGTTCCTGGCCACTAGTTCTGTGTTTCCTGACCATGCTTCTTTGTTCTGGTTATTTTGAAATACTGTCTTCTTCCTCTGGAAAAGACTTAAACATAAATCTGATCTTTCGTGGCATGTCCATCTACATTTATATATGTGATGGTCCAGCTGTACCCTGATAAAAGTATGAGTGCTGCATTACAAATTGTTGTGGGCTGACAATATAATTGCTTATGTTTGTTTTCTCTGTCACCTGCCCCCAAAAAGAAAGAGAATTGGAAAACCACATAAGTAGTAGTTATCAATTTTTGTTTTAACTCTGCAAAGACTGGGCAGAAATCTCACCCTCTTTGCCAAAAATGTTATTCCCAGGTGTATTTTGAAGCGAGTAAACAGCCAGGGGAGGAGTTTATTCTTGGGCCTCACTAATTCTGCTGTGTCATTCTCAGACGGTATTTTTAAACACCACAGTGTCACATCCAGTATCAAGCAGCTCTTACTCCATTCTGTGAACAGTAGGCATCAGTCTGGTGGAGAGTGGGGTTGCCAAGTGTCCGGTTTTGAACCAGACAGTCCAGTATTTGAGCTTTCTGTTTGGGAAACAAATTGAGAAAATATAAATGGGAAAATATAAATGTCCAGTATTTTCTACATAAGATGCAATGTAGATTGTGAGGTAAAGTCCGGTGTGTCCAGTATTTTTGTTGAAACCATCTAGAACCCCTACTTCAGGAGCCCGGCCTGGCCGGAAATGACCCTGCATCCTGCATTTGCAAAGGGCTGTTGTGTTCATAATATCTTCTCAATATGTGCATGTTTCTATCCTGTACTGCTAACTTGTAGAGCGTCTTAGGGACTGAGTGCGCTGGCGTTGTGACTGTGCTTGGTCTTGTGGTATCAGAGAAACCAGGTGGCTCAAGTAATCTCTCCTATTGCACCAACTTCTATTGGTGAGTGAGACAGGCCCTTGAGCTATATAAGGTCTTTTTCAGGGGCTAAGGGTGCCTGCAGGGGGATCAGGGGAACCAGCATGAAAGGATGCTAGGGCCAATTTTACAAAGACCTAAAGAGCAAGTAGCTCTGAACTCCCATTGAAAGTCCCAGGGAGAATCTAATTGCCACTCATGCCTTTGTCTGTCTACTCCAGTGCCTGTATAAGGACGTCTGTATACCCGGGTTTAGACAGGTTTGTGCCTTTCTCACTCAAAGATTATGAATGGGCGTCCTCTACATTCATATTATTCCGTCAGAAGTGGGAGCAGACACCTACACCATCCTAGACAGTGGGGTGGTTGGAACCTGGGTAACTAGTTGACACTAGCACTGCTAGTAACCTCAGTGGAGCTACACAGAGGGGAAGCTATTGCCAGCTGTCCTTTTCCAAGCACACATTGACATTCTGCGTCTCCTAGCATCAGCCCCAAGCAGACTTCCCTAGATATGGGAAACTGGTAGCTCCAGGTGACATGGCTCCAGTATGCAGGGGCCTCCTGATGGGCACCCTTCAGTACAGCAATCCCGGCTTGCTTTGTTGCTAATATCACCCTGCCATAAATGAAGCTTTTTTTCCTCTTGCTGGTATGAAGAGCCTTTAAAAATGTACACGGGGCTTTGTAAAGCAGTTGGTCGAAGCACAAAAGCCAAAGTGGCTGCACTTTTTTCCCCAGTCCTGTTTTTAACTTAACCAGGGATGGTGCACAGAGGGGGTTTGCCATCACTCCCCTCAGGTGGCAGATCCAAATATCCTCTGGTTTGACATCAAGAGGACCAAATGGGAGTTATGCGCCTCATTTCCCATCTGCCCCCTCTGAAATCTCACCCCAGAGCGGTGCATGCAGCGGAAGACCTCAGGGGTTTTATGTCATTGTAACTCTGCATTGGTAACCTTCCGGCTGGCTTGCAAGTCCTGCCCATCTGTTCTAAATCCTGCAGTGTGAGGGTCACTGCACTGAATAAAACAACAGCTTACCCTATTCAAATCGCCAGGCCGATTTCATAGCCAGGATCGGTTAGAATGGAAGCAACAACAAAAAATCCAGGCCTGCTCTATTTATTTAGCAGTAAGGCTGGATTTGGAATTCCCTCTGTCTCTGTGCAGAAAAGAGGCTTTCCATTTGCTTGGTACAGGCAGCTTAAATGCACCAGCTGGGCTGTAATTAAGATTTAATCTAAAGAAGGGATTTTTTTTTTCCCAGCTGCACACTCACTCTCTAATGACATCGTGCATGCAGGAGCCAATGACAACCCAGATGATGTGTTTAAAGGCCTGCTTTTAAAAACATTACTTTTTCCCAGCTTCCAGGGCTCTGTAGTGAGTTGACCAGCCTTTGTTTTTCTGAATGAGAAGGATTTCAAAGCATTGGAGTGGCTCTGTAACCAGACATTTTGTTTCTTTAATTTTGCCTGCATAAAAAGGGTTTTTCATGGTCCTTTTCCCCACTTGCTATCCATTGACCGATAATACAAAGGGCGTTCTGGAGTGCCAGAGCCTGACGTCATCCCAGCATGTCCTTATCTTCTGGCCTTAGAGCCAGTTTGGCCCAGAAGAGGGGTAGGGTTGCCAGATGGTTTCAACAAAAATACCGGACACACTTGACATTACATCACAATCTACATTACATCTTATTTAGAAAATACTGGACATTTCTATTTTCTCATTTATATTGTCTCAATTTGTTTCTTGAACAGAAGGCTCAAATACTGGACTGTCCAGTTCAAAACCGGACACCTGGCAACCCTAAAGAGGGGAGATCTTTCTACAGGACTTGCCAGGCAGCTGTCTAGTGTGGGTTTGAGGGATGGGAGTGGGGAAAGAAGAGGAAAATCGGGTATAGAAACAAAGTGGCATGGAATAACTACAATGAGACCAGCGGAAAGGCCGTGGTGTGTTTGAAACCATGAATTGATGCTTTAGCCACTTGAGCTGCTTGTTTGCATATTTCCAGTTGAATTTTGTTCCCGAAACCTCACGTCTGTTTTTATGGCTGTGCCTGATGTGAAGTGAATGAGCCCTGCATGGGTTATTAATCATGGCTTTGAAAGAGTCCGGTTTGGGGCAGTTATAACAAGGGCAGCGTGCAGTTGGTGTATGTAACTTTACGGAAAAAGCAGAAGTTTTTGGCTTGTGAAGGGTTTGAGCTATAGGATGAGAGTCAGGCAGGAGGAAGAGGACTCCTCATACTGTGGCAGATAGATGCCTACAGCAGCTGTCAATAGTCCACAGAGCCCTAAGGTGTGTGTTCTGTGGCTATGGTACGTTTGGTAGCAGAGGGGATTAGCAAGCAGGGTGTTGATTTTAGGCATGCCTGGCGCCATGCCCTTGTCACTGAAAACCCACAGACATGTTACTCCAATTCCCTGTGGTCGGGTGGCTTCCATCTCCTCCCTAGCAGAACTCAAGTTGGGAGGTTGTTGGTGGATTGTGCATCTTCTTGGTCCCTGCTCAGAAGGGAAATTGGGTATTCCCCACCCAGAAAGTCTGTCTATCTCTCACCAGAGCCAGGCAGCTGTGAAGAATAGTTTCTACCCCCAACCTCCTCCAGTTCAGATTTTAAAATCAAAGCCTAGCTCTAAAGATCTGGATTAAGCTGTGGGTTAGATTAGATAGCTAGACATTGAAACTCTGTCAAAAGGCACTCTGGCAGTTCCATAAGTTAGTTAGTTAGTCTCTTCCATCTGCAAACTTGTGAGACACAAGATGGATGAATGCTATAAGTGTATCTAGCTGCTAGAGTCTGATCCTGTTTTCCTGTCCCAGATGTCTAACCAGACCACTCTTTTGGGATTTTAGCAAACTATCTCAGAGGGAACAAATCCAGAAGTAGCTTTTAGCAGGAGGGTGACTTGTAAGGGATCTCTTTGATATCATGCTCTCCCTTCCTTACTGTGATGCAGGGTCACCCTCCATTCAGGTGTTACTACTGAGTTACGCAGGTCTTGGATTATCTGGCTCCAACCAGTGTATAAAGGGGGTGGGAGTGTCTATGGTCCAGAGAGGGTCTTGGGGAGAAACCCTAAAAAGGTCCAATTTTGGGGAAGTACCTGAGATGGTTGCTATTTTTTAGGTTACTGGTAAGTCTTAAACCCTGATGAGAGGTAAGTTTGGACACTAACACCAAGGTAGTTGATGAGTTCAGGACTTTTCCATTTGCAGAAACTGAATAAGGTTTGTATCCTGTATATTTTAATTCTTCAACCAGACCCTCTCGCTTCAGAATTTCCAAAGCCGCTTTGATTTCACCATAGATGCAGCCCGGATTATTGTACATCATCTTGCTAATAGACGTCCAGGTGTTTCTTTAGCAAAGTTCTTTCACAGTTCAATGGCTGGACAGAGAAATCAAAGGTTGTGTGGGATACACCTGTGTATGTTGTTTAAAGAAATAATTGAAGCATTGAAAAAGGAGTTTTGCAAAAAACGACAACTTAAATCTTCGGTTATCTTTTTAGATCTAGGCAAGCACATGCAGTCACATGCCCAGCTTCCCCCCCCCCCCCCCCCCCCCCCCCCCCCCGTGCATATTCTTATGTCTTATTAAACACAAGGAAGCAAGAAGAGCTGGGTCATCTCCTCACCAACTTCCCCACCAGTCAAAGCAAATAGCAGAAAAAGGCTCAGTGGCATGATTGAGACCTTTTATTTGAATTGACCTCCTGGCCTGCTGGCTTACTTCCACTCTTTCGTTTTGTGATCCAGAGGTGGCCACTTATCTGTGTGGTAGGAGGAAGTGAGCGCCATGCGTGTTCAGGGTTTGTGACTTGATTTAGGAAGTAAAATGTCTGAAAAAACCATGCTCTTTGGACTGTTTTCACACAGTATTTAGGAAAGGGGAAAAAACGTTTCCCGCCTCCTGAAGGGTGAATTCTAAACTGAAATTAATCTATGCCCTGACCAATGGGTCCCCTCTTGTAAATAACAAATAGCTTGTCATTGAATGCTACTATGTGCTAGTATTTAAGGCTTGTCATTTAATGGTGTGTTCATGCTTAGTGAGCTAGCTGAGTTCATTATTCCAATTATGGAATAATCTGGAGTGGTTGGACAGATGGATAGTCTAGAGCAAAGAAATGTTTTTAAAAAATCCAGTATCATTTGATATAGGTGGGAGTGTGGTCTAGTGCTTACCTCTGAGGTCAACATATAGTTCTGCAACTGATGCAGGGTCTAATTATGGGCAAATCATTTCTCTCTTCTGATTTTCCATCTGTAATAAGGGAAGAGGATAATAATATTGAGCTAGCTCCCCAGGGGCTTAATTCATTACTGGTTGTAAAGCCTATCAAAAGCCATGGTTTGAAAGTGTTAGAGCAGCAAAGCATCAATAAACCATCTCTGTGCAAGTGTACGACACCAGTGGGCGGCTGGAACGTGTGTGAATGAACGCTCATGTTGCCGCAGCTACCTTTAATAGCCCTCTGAGCAGGAGGATCTGGATATTTCCTTATCAGGCTCTTATTGACAAAGTACCCCGGATGATGTTGACGTTGGAGGGAGGCCAAGACAGAGCTTAAAAACAGGTAGGTTGGTAATCTCGATGGGGGAGGGTAAAACGGTACGTGCAAATGATGCTCAGGGATGGGTCTATATGGCAGGCTCACAGCGGTTCCCTCTTCTCAGAGCTTATTTGACTGTGGCCCTTTAGGTCCTGTCCAGCAGCTTCAGAAGCAGTTTGTATTTCTACGTGACATGAACCTCCTCGCTCGGTCACTTGTGAGCAGGAAGCATTTTGAGCAGGTGCCAAGAGAAGTATGCAGAGAAGCTGCCTTGTATCCTGAAGTGCAGTTAAGATCCTGTGTGTGTCCGTTGGACGTGGTATTTGACTCTCGATTCCCACCACATCGTTTCACTTCCCCCGCCATGTAGAATAAAAAAAAGAAAACCAGACTTGAACGCTGAGGGATGGCAGAACGTGTTGCTTTCAAAGTATGGTGCTGCTGCTCTTTCACTAGCGGGCTGGGGGCAAGATTCCAGAAGATGTAAAATGCCCTCACTTCCTGCTGAAATCACTGGAAGATGTTTAGCATTTTTTCTTCTTTTAGGATTGGCGGGCTGTCCCATGGCGATGTGTCCAATCCCAGCTGTGACACATTTAGCTTGCCTCCCAAAGTGGAGAAAACAAAGGCAGATCTTGGGGTGTTATCGGTCCTCTGGGGTGGAGATAGGACAGAAATCAGATGGATGGGAGGGGGACCACAGGAAGGAAGCCCTGGGAGTCTGTGCTTGGAGGAGAGAGACTTAAAGGCACGCGGGAGGGGCTATTGCATGAGAGCAGAGGGTGGATGAAAGAGTCTGAAGAGAAAACAGACAGGAAGGAGGTATGTCCATTGTGAGGCTAGTGTCAAAGACTTCATCTTATATTTAGTCGATACATGGCCCCTAGCTAGGTTGGAAAGGACACACTTCTCTTCTACAGGGTATCCAAATCACTGCAGCCAGTTGAACCCAGGTAGGTGGCTGCGGGGTCCAGCCTGCCTGAGGGGGGAGAGGAGACAACTCATTGTCAGGCTGGGTAGGCGCTGCTATTGTAGTTGCCCCATGCACCTCTGAGATTTGAATCTGACCCTCTCCTCCCAAGGTATTAATAGCCTTTCAGGAGCAAAAAAAATCTCTCACAAATTCTAGTTACTTGCGTTCGGGTGAGAAATGCTGACTGACTAAGTTTTAAATGCTTTGCAAATGCGTATCAGCAATATCTGTAACTAAATAACATGCTTATGCAGCCCTGTCGTTGCTGTGCATCTCTGCTAACTTAAAAACCACAGGAGAAATCCAAAAGGAAGGAAAACTAGAGTCAGTCAGTTTGGCCAGCATAGCAAGGCTAACCCAGTTGACTCTGGCTGCAAGCAGTCGGTTTTGGGTTAACATCTCGTCTGACAGATGATTCCAGCAGCTTCCCCTAGGGCTGTTGTTTGCCAATGATAATGGGGGGGAGAGGGAGAGTGCCATGTCAGTAAAGAATGAGCCATTCGTTCTTTTTAGAGAGCTAGTCTCTTCTTGATGCTTGGAGGAGACTTGTGTGTCGTGCTGAAAGGAAAACGTGCCCTGAAAGGCTCCCAGGATGGAAGGGTAGGCTTGCCAGATGCTTTCATCAAAAATCCCAAACATGGCAAAAACAAAAAACAACCCCGGGAGACTAAGCTTTCCCCCTCCCCCCCTCAACAAATGGGAGACCAAACTTGGTTGAGCAAAAAAAAAAAGAAGATTGTCTCTACTGGCCTTCCATCCGAGAAAAACAGAAAACATTTTACATGTCCGGTATTTTTTTTTTTGTTTTAAACGGACAGGGGCCAGAAAAAACGGACTGTCTGGGCAATAACCGGACACCTGGCAACCCTATGGAAGGGTGCTTTGGTTCTGGGCTGTAATTAATATCAAACAAGGTTCTGTGTCTTCTATTACGTACGGGCATCTAGTAAGAGCAAATGTGCCCCCTTCTTTTAAGGAGCCGTAAGTGAGATGTGTGATGTGATGGGAAATGAAAGGAGTCTTACGCTACCACATGTTAGAATATTTAACATTTGGCAGCCTTTGTCCAGACTAGCGATGTGAAATCCCATTTAATCGGTTAAACGTTATCTTTAACCGGTTAACTACTTACACGGAGCGGGGATGGGGCTGGCCAGTGTAGAGCGCCCCACACACAGGGCGCAGAGGGCCTGGGTGGGTTGGAGCACCCCCGACTGGGCCCGCCATATTGCAGGCTGCTCCAGCCAGGCCCATCTTGCCACACCACAGGCAGCACTGGAGAGCCCGTGCTGCGGTGGGCCCGGTCTGGCTGGAGCAGCTCCCTGCTGGTGCCACTAGTTAACTGTTGTTGTTGTTGGTTGTCTCTCTGGAGCTCCGGAAGACATGTTGTGCATTTCGTTTGTGGAAACGCATGTGGCTCCGGAGCCCAAAGGTCGAAGCACACATGCGGTTACAGATAAGGCATGGGACGCTGGTTGTCAGGACAGGAGAGAATGCAGCTCTAGGTCGTCTCTCACGTGCCGCTGTGAGGCATTGGCGGCAGTCGTCCTCAAACTTTGTCACTGCTTTCCTCGTAAGGAAAGTTAGGGACTTGTTAACTGTAACCTGTAAGTATCACCCTTATACAGTCATGTTTACCAGTTAACCATTTGGGATAGGACGGGTCTGGGCACCACGGAGGGTGTCCGCTCAGGGCAAATTGCTCAAAACCAGGGCTCTTTACAGCCCCTGACCAGATACCTTCCTAAACAGGTCACAAACCAGTCACATCGAGAAAAACCTCTCAGACACTCCCGCTCTCCCTGTGCCCCAATCAGCCTCCCAGGCCTAACACACAGGTGAGGGATTATAGAACCCAATTTCACCTACCGCAAACGGGTCTTTCCAGTTCCAAAGAACCAGCCACAAATCCCCGGTCAATTTACACTTTGGCTCTTACCCACAGGATCACGCTGAGCCAATCCTTTAGAATCTAAAATCTAAAGGTTTATTAATAAAAGAAAGAAAAGCATGAGAGTAAGGTTGTTAAGGAAAATACATGTCATGCATCGAATCACCAAGTTCTCGATGCAGGCTCTTAGCAGAGATGTTATAAACTGCTATCTTAAAAGTCTCTGGTATACATCTTGTGTCAGGATGGGCCCATGATTCTTCTCGGCGCGCTGTTCTCCACAAGGCTGCATCTGGAATCAGTAGCAAAATTGAAGGCAAGATGGAGTCTGCCTCATGGCATTTTATATCCATGCCTGTTCTCTTCCAAGCTGGAGCAGGTCACATGGCCCAGTGACCTATCCTTGAGTCCCATGTCAGCAATCACTATTCTAGCTGGAATGCAGGTTCCAGACACATTCCTCAGGTGTGTATTTGCCTCTCTGAGAGCCTTGTCCCTGGAGCCTTGCTAATTAGCATAGACACTGAACAAACATTCCTGGCACATTGTTCTGTCTCAGACAGAGAATCGTCTAGCATAAGCACAGAGTACATATTCATAACTCCACATACGGATATCATACAAGTACATGAATAGCATATACAGAATCAGTAGAACATAAACTTTCATTTGACACCTCACATGGCCCCCTTTGTACAGACTTTTGGGGCAAACACCCCCCCTCTCCCCTGTGGGTACAGCAATGATCTTTAAAATCCAATAACGTGACACTGTTCACATCCCTAGTCCAGACTGTAATTGTAAATCACTTCTGTTGAAACAGCCAGCCTGTAGAATCTAACCATAGAATATTGGAACCGTCTCAGTAGCCAGATTGGGACTGTATCAGAGGGGTAGTCGTGTTAGTCTGAATCTGCAAAAGCGGCGAGCAGTCCTGTGGCACCTTATAGACTAACCGAAGTGTTGGAGCATAAGCTTTCGTGGGCAAAGACCCACTTCGTCAGATGCATGTCAGACCCACATGAATCTGACGAAGTGGGTCTTTGCCCACGAAAGCTTATGCTCCAACACTTTGGTTAGTCTATAAGGTGCCACAGGACCTCTCGCCGCTTTTGCAGATTGGGACTGGAGAACCTAACTGAGTTTAAAAATGGATGACATGTCCCTTAGGGGGAGCAAGTGACATTTTACAGTAGAGCTGGGTAATGCACCTCAGAATTATTTTGAATTGCTGAAGCAATAAGTTAAACCCCTAATGATTTCACTTCACTAAGCAATATTGCTGCATGAAACCTGGCAAGTGTGGTTTGCAGGGGGTTGGTTGGTTCCATTTCACTTGTACTGAATTTCCAAGTATTCAAGAAAGTAAAATTCCACTGAGGTGCACCTGAAGTCATAGCTCTGCGCTAGGTTAGGTGAAGTTTTCGGTGTGCTCAAACTGACCCCAGGTTTGGGGTTTGTAGTAAAATGAGGAACTTGGGCACATTTCACAGGTTTCAGGTTTCAGAACAGAATTTTCAAAGTGCTCAATTCTTTCCCTAGAATCAAGGGAAATTATCCTTATTTCATTGTCTGGCACTTTCCATTTAGAGACCTCAGAGCATTTACAGGCATGAATGAGTATGGCCTCCCAACAGGCCCCCATGGAATAGATAGTTATCCCCATATAAAGGATGATAAAACTGAGGCACAGGGAATGTCTGGGAAACCCAAGGTCACAGGGTGACTAAGTGGCAAAGTTGGGAACACAGATCTCTCTCAGACAATGGAAGGAAGGAAGGATAGTCCAATGGCTAGTATGCTAGCCTAGGTTTTAGGAGACGGGAGCTCAATTCCCTGCTCTGCCACAGACTTCCCACGTGACCTTGAGATAGTCACTTAACCTCTTTGTGTTGTACCAATAAAAGCAAGCAGGATCTTATGAGGGGGATAAGGCAAAA
>JANRFK010003894.1:7471297-7491482 GCA_030068395.1 Apalone spinifera | reverse complement strand
ACAGTCTTTAAGGGAAATCTGTCCTGCTCTGTTGTCTCCCCATCTCCTGCTCTGCACTCCTCTGAGTCACTCACCATCCATGCATCACTGACATGCACGCACACACTGTCTGTCTCACACTGACTCAAGTCTGTCACAAAGTCTGTCTCTTACTTACACACAGACACACACAGACACACACAAAGTATTTCTCTTTCACACTCACACACACTCTTCATTTCTCTTTGTAGCCCTCAGCCCGGCCCTGCCTCTTCTGGGGGGTCTCAGAGCTGGCCCATGACCACGTACCAAAATTCATGAAGTGGCCCCCCCTGTGAAAATTATTGCCCACCCCTGATCGAAGGCATCAATCCTGCAACAAACTCCACGTGGGTAGGCCTCACTGCAGGACCTCAACCCTCATCCTACAGGGCCTGACCTAATTTGCCATGACTCAACAGCTGCACATGGCCTGCTGTAGGAAGGATGGAGCTTGGGCATAAGCAAACTAATGGCCCTTATTGACTTAGTGTGGGTGACATTCTCCCTGGGCATTGGCCCTGTGCACCACTTGAGTCCCACGCTCAACTCGGTGTGAAAGGTTTTTGTTGGAGAAGAGTCCCCATTGCTTCCCTAACTGTGGTCCTGTTGTCTCAGACAGGGGGAGGGAGTCCAGTAGCTGCCACCATGCAGAGCATAAGGGTCCATGGCTGTACATCTTGCTAGTTTTCATTTTTTTTAAGTTCATGAGTTTTGCTCAGTTCAGGAGGAAAGGCCTCATTTCTGTCTATTTCCTTTCCAGAGTGGATGGTTCAGCTATGGGGTGGGGATAGGGTTGCCAGGTGTCCGGTTTTTGCCCAGACAGTTCGTTATTTCTGGCCCAGTCCGGTAAAAGAACCCAGAAAATACCAGACATGTAGAATGTCTGGTATTCTCTGTTTCTCTCAGACGGAAAGCCGGCAGGGACAGTCTTCCCCTGCTACGTCTGGCATGGGCGGGGCGGGGCGGGCGGGGGGGGGGGGGGGGGGGGGGGGGGGGGGGGGGGGGGGGGGGGGGAGGAGAAGCAAGGAGCGTGGGGATTCTTAAAGGCGCAGCAACCTTTTTTGGTTTTGGTTTGGTTTGGGTTTGGGTTTGGTTTTTTTTCCTCAACCAAGTTTTTTTCCTGCCATGTTTGGGATTTTTGGTGAAAGCATCTGGCAAGCCTAGGTGGGAAGCACGGCACAAATCAAATAGTGGGTTCTAATCGTAGTGGGAGGTGTGTGGGCCTTGAACCTCAAAAGTGCACAGTGGTTGTAACTAGGTTGCATAGTTGTTTTTTCATACCATATGCTACGTTCAGTAGCTCTGTAATTTACTATGAGCACGTCTGCACTAGGAAATTATTTCAAAATAACTTATTTTGAAATAATAACTCCCAAGATAACTATTTCAAAATAGCGTGTCCACACTACAGGAAAGCCTCAAAATCAGTCCAACGCAGGCTCCCTTAATGTGGACGCGCATTAAGGCTTGACTTAGAGCCCCAGGAAGCACTGGGGAGTAATTATTTTGAATGACTCTGGGGAGTAGTTATTTCAAAATAGCAGCAATGGATTGTCCACACTACCACTATTTTAAATAACTATTCTCGTGGAAAGCAGGAATTGTTATTTCGAAATAACAGGCTTCGTAGTATGGACACTCCACTTGTTATTTCAAAATAAGAGGAGTTATTTTGAAATAACACCCTACTGTACACCAGAGCTATATGACATCTGCATGGGTCAGAGAAATTATAGATCCAAAAAACTAGGGTGGTAGCTTCCAGTTCTGGAAGGCTGTAATTTAAAAAATGGATCAGAAACGCACATAGTGATTCTTTAAACCACTAGGCTCAAAAGGGAAATATGGCATCAGAGTGCTTTTTGTTTGTTAGTTTATTCATTTTGATTGAGTTACACTGCAGGACTTCATAATGTAGCTGTGAGATGCACGTTTTATGCAATGACTGACACGGAATTTGCAGAACCATCTGAAGCAAATTTACGAAGAGATGTTTTGCAGTTTGGGAATAGGAGAGACTGGATACCACTTTGTTTTGGGGCAAGAATTCCATGACTTAACGAGTGTAGTCCCAGGTTGGGAATGGAACAAAAGCTCTCATTTTTTGGAGGGGAAGGAGTGGAGAGAACATAGTAGCCAGAAAAAGAGATCCCACTTGGATGATTCCTGGGGTCGGGGATCGGCGGGAGGAGGGGTGTGTGTGAGGTAGTGCCTCTCTTGAACATCTGATATTTGAGCTGCAAAAGCTCTTGCCCTAGGTGAGGGGGTTGCCTTTCCAAAGACCAAAGCCTGCCTACTTAGGAATTAATGAACCCTGAGCGGTGCCAATGGGAAAGCTGCAAAGAGAATCCTGCTTTTATCCCTCCTTTTAATTTTATTTCCCTCTGTAAGGTAGAGGAGGGAACCCTCAGCAGCTCTCCAGAGACATGCAACACATGCATGTTAAAAGGAGAGTATAACTGCTAGTGGGGTGGTTTGTGTGGTGTGTGGTTTTGTTTTGTTTTGTTTTTTTTGTTTTTTTTAAATAAATAGGCTACAATAGACTTAATATTTAGAGACTCTGATCTCCTTTTGCTTTCTGGATGTGAGGATCTTTTGATTGAGGATTAAGAAATGAACAGTCCCTAGCATAGCAGTGCTTTGTTTTCAAGCCTCCGGCATTGTACTGGGATGAGCTCACTTGGGTGTTAATTAGCATCAGCCCTTAGCAAGGAAGCTGTAGAGGAAAGCACCCACCGGAGACTGCAGCATCCCTTCATCTTGGGTCAGTGGACCTGTTGCCAGTAACTGCTAGTTCTGTTACACCATCTCCATCTCTTACACCTCTCTTCTGCAGTATTAGTGGCCCCCGGGGTGGATTTGAATGTTGGCATTTGTGCCTGACAGCAGAATGCAGTCCCTTCTATGGAACTGCATCTGCTTTCCAGCGGAGGTGGTTCATTTGACACGGGACATCCCCCTGTTCCCAGAGGCCAGTGTTCCTTGTAAGCTGTGCACTTGTGCAGCTGCTCAGGAGAGATTCCAGTGCCCTAGCCCAGCTAGGTTTGTGTTTCTCCTGGTGGTGCACATTTGCACATGCGTTGGTGCACATGGCAAAATTTATTCTACACGTGCATGGAAAAGATTAGAGGGAACATTGCCAGGGACTAGTAGTCAGCTTTCGGGGTTTCTTCCCATCCTGACTCAGCTCTGTGTGCTTGGCCCCGGGATGTCCCCATTGTTATGACTCGCCTGTGACTTTGCAGATGAACAGTGCTCCATAAATAGCCAGTGAGATGTGTTCACCCAGTGAACAGCCATCCACTTTGCCTCCCTCGTTGGACCTGAGTATATCAATTCTGTGGCTAAGCCGAGATGAGACAGGCTCATGCGTATGTGTGATTGCTCAGTAATCCCGGGGTTTAAGAGGTCCGAAGCACCCACAAGCACACCGCAGGATCCCAAATCAGCTTTGGAAATAGACCCATAATACATATTCACCTGCCAATCCTTTAAAGCCCCTAGAACAGTGTTTCTTAAACAGTGTTCCTCATTTTTCTCAACTTTTCCCGTGTTTCATAAAAGGGTGTTTTATGGTGTTCCTCATTAAAAAAAATTGTTTAATGTTCCTCGGTCTTAAAAAGTTTAAGAAACACTGCCTTAGAAGATCTTAGTTCCCACTACTGGCTGTGGGCAATTCCGATTGTTACTCTTGTAACTTGACTCTGGTAGCACCTGGATATTGCATGTCCTGGGACTGGTCAGCACATTACTAGCTGCTCTAGGAAGACACAACAGGTCCATGTAAGATTGAAGCTACAGTTTGCTGGCTCCTGTGCTTCTAGCCAGGCTGTTTGGAGTTAAGCATCTCAGCCCTGTCATGTCAGAGCGCTTTGCCTATGCAGCATCCCTCGACGCTTGTGGGGTGGCTAGGCCAAGCCCTTCTGATCTAGGGATTCATCCAAATTAAGCTAATAGACAAAGAACGTGCTCCCCTCACTGCTCTTTGGTTTCTGCCTTGAATCTTAGTGATCCATGCATTGGAGGCGTGAGCTGCGTATTTCTACTATGCTTCTGTTCAAAGAGTCACTGATGTCTGTTCCTCCCAGATTGGATTGCGAGCACTCTGGAGATTTTGCTGCATTCAAAACTAACAGGGGGTGAAGTCTAGCCTGCAGGCTGTCAATAATAGCAGTGTAACCAACAGCACTTTCCGTGTACGGTTATTAATGGCTTATCTGGGTGTTGAATTGTAGAGCTAAAACCTCCAGCTGGCTTAATATGGTTTGTCAATAAGAAAATGTGGTGGTTTTTGTGAGATGGAAAATCTCCCTTCTCTTTCATAAGCAGTGTGGAACTGATAAGTCAACATAGTCCTGAGGAGCCTTTATCTGCTTGATAGGTTTCCTGTCTGAAGATGGAGGATTTATTTTAAGGTTTGTAAACAGAATCATAAAACTGTGGGACTGGAAGGGACCTCAGGAGGTCATCTAGTCTAGTCCTCTGCACTCAAGGCAAGACTACTATAGACTATCCCTGACACGTGTTTGTTCTAACCTGCTATATGGCCAGGTCCACACTAGGGGACAAAGTTGAACTAAGATACACAACTCCAGCTACGTGAATAACGTAGTTGGTGTCAGTGAATCTTAGTTTGAATTTCTGCAGCGTGCCCACTGTGGGAGTTTGACTTCCCTCACTCCTCACAACCCAATGCAGTGCCAGAGTCGACAGGGGTGCAATCAGTAGTGGATTTAGCGCGGTGGTGGACAACCAGCAGCCTACGGACCCCCTATCTGCCCACTGAAATGGAGGGCCACTCGTGTGGCCCACTCACTGGTCTTGGTTGCCCCTTGTTGATTGATTGGGTCCTTACTAGACCTGCTAAATCAAACCTTGGGAGATCGAGCTCCACAGCACTGATCTTCTGGTAAGTGGAGACAAGGCCTTAAAAATCTCCACTGAGGGAGATGCCACAGCTTCCATAGGCAATTTAATCCAGAGTTTCAGAAAAACTTTCTGACTCTCAAGTTGGTTAATATCCAACCTAAACCTCCCTCACTACAATGTAAGGCCATTACTTCTTGTCCTGTCCTCTCAAGTTAGAGAACAATTTTTCTTTCTCCTGCTTATAACGATCTTATGTAGTTGAAAAACTGCTATCATGTCTCCACTAGGTCTTCTCTTCTCCAGATTAAACAAACCCAATTCTTTCATTCTTCCTTTATAGGTCATGTTTTTTAGACCTTTAATCACTTTTGTTGCTCTTCTCAGGACTCTCTCCAATTTGTCCACCTCTTTCTTGAAATGTTCGTCACAGAACCAGATACAACACTCTAGGTGAGGCCTAATCAGTGCAAAATAGAGTGGAAGAAATACTTCTTGTGTCTTAGTTACAATATTACTGCTAATACGTCTCAGAAAGATGTTTGCTTTTTTTGACAACAGTCTCAAACTGTTGACTCATATTTAGCTCATGGTGTACTCTTATCCCCAGATCCCTTTTTGCAGTGCTCCTTCTTAAGTAGTTATTTCCCATTTAGTATGTGTGCAACTGATTTGTACCTTCCTAAGTGAATATTTTGTGTTTTGTCTTTGTTGAATTTCATACTGTTTAGAGCAGATAATTTCTCCAATTTGTCCAAACCACTGAATTTTAATCTTTTCCTCCAAAGCACTTGCACCAACGCCCAGTTTGGTATCCTCTGAGAACTTTACAAATGTATTCTCTATGCCATTATCTAAATTACTGATGAAGATATTGAACAGCCCCAGAATGGATCCCTGCGGGACCCCCTCGTTATGCCCTTTCAACAAGACTGTGAACCACAGAGACCTACTTTCTGGGAAGGTTTGCATTCACCTTACAGTAGCTCCGTCAGATCCGCTGACTGTGGAGGGCAAAGGTGGCAATAGTCTGCAGGTCTGGGTGATTGAAAAGGGCCGGGGGGCCCTCTGACTGCTGCCACTGCTGGCACTGCAGCAGAGCTAAGGCAGGTGTCTTGCCTGCCCTCGCTCTGTGATGTTCCCGGAAGCAGCTGGCACAGTTGCCGCGGCCCTTGGGGGAGCCAGGAACTGTGGCCATTGGTGCCTATGGGGGGAGTGCCTGTGGGCAATAGCATTCAGAGACCCTCTGTGCCCCCCCACCCCATCTAGGAAGTGGAACTGTTTCTGGGGGGGTGCTCATCACTTTCAGGAGTTGCCCAAGGTAAGCACCAACCCCCTCCTCCACACCAATCCCCTTTCCCTGTCCAAGCCCCTCTTGCAACCTACAGCCAATACCTAAAATACCTCTCAGTTCCTTCTCCCCCCCTCCCGCCCCCCACTCCCATCCTCTGCCTGGTGCAAGTGAGTGAGGATGGGGTAGAGCCAGTGATGTAGGGAGGGAGGGGGCATAGAGAGAGCAGGGGCAAGGCCTTGGAGAAAGGATGGGACAGGAACAGGGCAGGGGTTGGTGTAATATATCAGGTTGCCCTGGGCATCACTGAGAGGGTCAAATCAGGGCAAGTTGCTCAAAACCAGGGCTACTTATAATCCACGACTGGGGTCCTTCCCTATAAGGCACCAAACCAGTCACACAACGCCTCAGCTGCCATTCTGGCCAGCAAAAAGCCTCACAAGCAAGACCCCTTAGACACCCCAGGATTCCCTGTGCATCAACCAGACCCGCACCGTATACAGGTGAGAGGTTATAAAAAACCAATCTCACCAAATCCGAACAGGTTCTCCCAGGACCAGCCACGGTCCCAGGTCAATTTATACCTCAGATCTTACCCAAAAGAGCATGCTGGGCCAGTCCTTTAGAAACTAAAACCTTAAGGTTTATTAATAAAAGAATGTTACATCACCACATCAAGAACTTGGTGATTGACGTATGGAATGTGCTTTCTTTAACAAACTGCCAGCTTACAAGTCTCTGGAGTACATCCTAGGTCAGGATGGGTCCACAAATCCTTCTGGGCCCTCTGTCCGTAGCAAGGGTGAAGACAAGCTGGGAGCACCCTCATGGTACTTGTATATTCCTGCCCAAGCGGAGGGGAAAACCCATTCCTCTTCAGGGGACTGGTCCCTCCCTACCGCATGACCCAGAAACCAGTCTCTGTCCCGCTTAGGCAGAGAGCCATAGAGTCTCAGGTGCGTCCCTCTCAGGCAAGGGGCCATTGTGTGCTCCTCAGGTGTCCATTGGCAACACTTAAGCGCCTCTTCCCATGCAGAATCGAGCAACCTCCCTCCCAGCAGAAAACATGTAAAATATAAATGCAAAGCCCATCGTTATAACTTTACACGCACAGATTGTACAAGCGCATGAGTAGCCTAGACAGAGTCAGCACAACATAAGCTTTCGTGTGGCCCACTTTGCACCGAATTTGGGGCAAACACCCACGAGCGGGTGCAACGATGATCTGCCTGCTCCCATTAAAACCCAATAACGTGACAGTTGGGGAAAGGGTCTCTGGGTTTTCATGATTAGACAGCTGGCAGCCCTACGTAGCAGCCATGTGAAAGTGCTGGCCAAGCCAGCAGCTCACTCAGCAGTGCAGGCGCGGCACTCTCCAAAGATCAGGCAAGCCACATGCATGGGGGTCCATTGACTGTCCTGCCCTGGGGCCTGGAATTGCTGTGAGCAGGCTTGAGATCCATCTAGGCTGTATTTCCCTAGTTCCTGGGGAGGTCATGCAAGCCCATATCAAAAGCCTTACTAAAGTCAAGATGTATCACATCTGCCACTTCCCACTATCCTCAAGGCTTGTTACCCTATCAAAGAATAGGTGTTATTCCAAACATGGGCACTGACTTCCCCTCTAGCTGAGGGGTGCTCAACACCGCCTGCTTCCGAGGAATTTGGGGCATGGAAGTGGACTGGACCATAAAGGGATTGGGAGTAAATAAGGGGAAAATGTATATTTAGTTGCAATCAGGGTATTTTTCTTTGTTTTGGTTGTTTCATTAAACTTTATCAGTGTGAATCCACGCCTTCCTTCTCCCACTCACCGTATTTAAGCCACAGCCCAAAGATACCATTTTTTGCTGTTTTAATCTTTTCTTTTCTCAATTGCTCTGTAATACTTAGCAACCAACTATGCTTTATCAAGTAACAGGAGTGTTGTGAGGAAGACACGAGAAGTCATTCTTCTGCTCTACTCTGCACTGATTAGGCCTCAGTTGGAGTATTGTGTCCAGTTCTGGGCACCACATTTCAGGAAAGATGTGGAGAAATTGAAGAAGGTCCGGAGCAACAAGAATGATTAAAGGTCTAGAAACATGACCTATGACAGAACACTGAAAAAACTGGGCTTGTTTCGTTTGGAAAGGAAAAAAACTGAGAGAGGATATGATAGTGGTTTTAAGGTATCTAAAAGGGTGTCACAAGGAGGGAGAAAAATTGTTCTCCTTGGCCTTTGATGATAGGACAAGAAGTAATGGGCTTAAACTGCAGCAAGGGAGGTTTAGATTGGACATTAGGAAAAACTTCCTACCTGTCAAGGTGGTTAAACACTGGAATAAGTTGCATAGGGAGGTTGTGGAATCTCCATCTCTGGAGATATTTAAGAGCAGGTTGGATAGACATCTATCAGGGATGGTCTAGAGCAGCGGTCCCCAACCTTTTTGTGTGGCGGGCACTGCACTGGTGGGTGACGTCATCCCGCTGCATCGCCCGGCCGGCCGGCCCCATGCTAAGTGCGCCTAATCCAGCGCCAGACCCCTCCCACCGCGGCCATTCTGCCGCTCCGGACAGGAAGCCCGGCTCCCACGGCTTCCCCGCCACGCTCCCCAGCAGATTCTCCCACCGCCGGCGTTTCCCCACACCCTGTCACGGCGTGAGTTCGGCCCCGCAGCGCGTGTGGCCTGTCCTCCCCCAGCCATCCCGCGTCGTGACCCTGACTAGGCGGGCACACACAAATGCCCCGGCGGGCGCCATGGCGCCTGCGGGCACCGCGTTAGGGACCACTGGTCTAGAGACTGTGCTTTGTCCTTCTATGAGGGCAGGAGACTGCAGTGTTGTCTTCAAGTCGTCATTGCCAAGTCTCAAGTCGAGTCTCAAGTCACTACAGTCACTTTCGATTCAAATCCCAAGTCGAGTCTCAAGTCTTAATAAAAAAAATGTCAAGTCACTTTTGTACAAGCCATCAATATCGGCATTTTCGGACAATTTTTTCACCAAGTCAGTTTAACAAAATTAGCAAGTCTCAGGTCACAAACAATGAACCCAAGTCAAGTCTCAAGTCGAGTCACCTACGCGACTTAAGTCAGACTTGAGTTCAAGTCGTGGGACTCGAGTCAACAACTCTGGGACACTGGACTTGATGACCCCTTGAGGTCCCTTCCAGTTCTAGTGTTCTATGATCCTAAGTATATCTTTTTTCATTTGTTAATAAAATCACCTTTTTTAAGGTGATGATTTGATTCTTGTGTCCTGAAAGTTAACAGAAGGTCTGTGTGTGTGCCTGCCTATCTTGAGAGGTCAGCTACCAGGGACACAGTTTATTTTCTGTGGGTTTTTTTTGTTTCTTCCTGGTTTTTTAGGGATTAAATCACTTGATGGTGGCAGCTACCTCCCAAAGTCAGTAAATCTGTGGCTCTGGGGAGTTTTTGTAAGCAGAGCCTATAGAGGCAAGGTATTGAAGGTCTCTTGCAGGCCCCAACCTTCTGCATTCGGTGTGCCAGAGTGGGGAATGGCCATGACTCTATCTGTTTGTGGCCCTCCGGCATTGTGGGGAGAGCAGAAGTTGGCCAGCAGGGTCACCATTGAATAGAGAGGAGCTGGCTGATTCCCCTCTTCTCCCTCCACCCCCCCCCCCATAATTTCCAGCCCCAGAGCACCCATGAAGTAGGTGCCTATGATTCCAAACATCATAAGATGTGGAGAGTTTTGGGGGGGGGAAAGGGGGGGAGAAGATCTGGATTTCTTTCAAATAATATTTCATAGAAATGTGCATTTTGGGGAAGTCCTGGTCTACCATATTTCTGATTAGATTGTATGTCCTCTTTTCTTTTGTCCACTGGTGGTTATTTAATTAATGTTGCCCCTCTTCCTAGTAGTAGCAGATGTCCAGGGTCTTGCAGGTCAGCTTCCCAGTGGAGGATAGATCAGTGACAAGGGGTCAGAGGATATTCTAAACATTATGGCTGTCTACACTGGCGGGTTCTTGCGCAAGAACGGCTGTCCACACTGCCCATTCACTCTTGCACAAGAAGATTTACAGTACGGCGTTGGAAGAGAGGGCTTCTTGCGCAAGAGCTACGCTCTTTTCTAACAAGTGTAAGCCCTCTTGAGCAAGAGGGCAGTGTGGTTTCTTGTGCAAGAAAGCCCTATGGCTAAAATGACCATCAGAGCTTTCTTGAGCAAGAGAGCATCCACACTGCCATGGATACTCTTGCACAAAAGCACATGGCAGTGTGGATGTATTCTTGCACAAGAGTTCTTGCACAAGAACCCTTGTGCACGATGTTCTTGTGCAAGAACCCGCCAGTGTAGACATAGCCAATGTGTTTTGTTTACACGTGCATTAGACTAGAAGCAGTGGTGGTTCCAAACAGTATCCTTCTTCTAGGAACATCAGCCTGACACAAGTTGCCCATATCCCAAGGACCACCTCTGTCTCAAACATTGTCATTGGAAACTCAAGGCAGAAAGAGAACTCTCCTGCTGCTTGCACAGCTCTTTCTGCAAATCACCTTGTATTATAAAACTAACAATCCAAAATTTCATCCCAAGACTGAGCACTTGCTCATACTCTAAGGAAAAAACTTGAAAGACTTTGCGATGCCAGCTTACCATGAACTATTTGTGTTACAGTAAGTTAGAGATTCCCACTGAGGTAAGGGGCTCCTTATGCTAAGCACTATACATGAAAACCAAACAGTCCATGTCCCAAAAAGCCTAAATAAATAAGTTGGGCAAAAGACAGTTACGTATGAAAAAACAAGATAAAGCAACTTTCTCAGTCACACAGTAAATTTTGTGGCTGAGCTGGGAATTGACCCCAGGTCTCTTGAGGCAATCTAGTGGCTTTGCAACAGGAATAAATTTCCCCGTGGGTTAAAATGAGAGAGGAAATAGCACTTCCTGAGGACTTTCTCAAATCATCAGGCCTAGAATAATCCTATCAGCCTAAAATGTTCATTGAAAGAAAGAAGATGTTATTTTGGAATGGAAAAGCAATGCCCACAGTTTGTACTTTCAACAGATGAGTACAGCCAGCTGCCCATGGACATGAAGTGGGGTTTGATTCAAGCTATTTCCTATTCTTCATTTGCCTACAATTTACATACGTTTAGCAACAGCTCTTTCAGCCCAGATTGGCAAATGATAGAGGAAAGACAGCAGCAAAGTCTTTGAGAAATGCCTTATTGCATAATTCCCGATGCTAGATTTGCTGTGTACATTTAGCTAGTAAGCCTCTTTTAACTGGGGACAAATTTGTGGCTGCAGTTTTAGCTTGTAGTTAACTGCAAGCACAGCTCTCACTGTGTAGCCATCTAGGTAGCTGGTTGTGTCTCCAAACCAGGTACTTGGGCATCTGAATCATGGGATTTACTCATATAATTTATTTATGGCATGTAACAGGCCAATTCAAGTCTGCTTTCATAATCCAGCTCATAGTCTGAGTGGTTAAAGCATAGGCCAACTTTATTGCAAAAGCTGAGTGACAGCTTGCACATCTGGTTGCCTCCCTCTTCTTGAATAATAGGTATACTTATTTACCATAGCAACTTCTGTACCTTATATTACACTAGCCTAGTTCTGAGCTGCTGGGCTTAAAAACTACAGCTGGGACATTTCAGGCTAACCCTCTGACTCTTCATCTAAAGCACGTGTTCTCCAGTGCATGCATTTCTCCATTTTTACATCCTGACTTTTTCCCCCTCCCCCTCTTTGTTTTCAGCCTTTTTGTTTTTGACATTAGGAACACATAGCTTTCACTAGCTCTCTGCTGACTTATTGCAAGGGCTTGTGCAAACTGATGGAGAATGCAGCGCTGAATTGAACAACAAATGCATACTTAAAAAACACTGTCAAATTAAGAATAAATAAACAGGACCGTGTTAACTCTGGTCTGAGTGGGCCTGTGTGGCTGGAGTTAATGGAAGGTGCATGGTTACACCAGAGCTCAATTTGCATCCGTTTTAAAAATGTATTCCTCCCCCGCTTCACAAATAACATTTCCGGTTTATAAAAGGGAAAGGTTTTTATACCCTAATGCAGTTTTTACCATGAAATTTCCATTCACATGGGTCTGGCTCTGTTCCCATTGAGCTCAGTGGCAAAACTCCAGTAGATTTTATGGTGAAAACTGGACCCTTTTTGTTTTCCCCCTCAGCTTGGACAATAAAAATAGATCGGACAGTAATACGGTGGTCTGGTCAGCAATAAATTATCTGAGCTGTAACTGCCAACAGGTGCAGTTCGGTAGGCAATGAAAAGCTACAGGATAGATAGATTTGAAGATTTTTTTATGTACAGGTTGTCTAGTTTTGCATTAGATATCATGGAGGTGAAAATGCATGGGCCCTCTCAAGTCCCCTCTTTGGTATGGTTCCCAGCAGAGTTAAAAGTAGTACAGCAGTATCTGTTGGGAATGATTGGTCAAAAAAATCCCAACATAGCTCTTTTCTGATTCTATGTTTGCATTTTAAAAAATACAGTAGAAGTATTGCCGGAATATATATTTTGCCTTAATAAAATGAAACCTCCTTATACTTTGGGGCCTTAATTGTCACACAATACTTTCCATTTAAGAACTATGTAAATGGCAAAACAATAGGATAGGTCTGAACAACATACCTCTATTTTCAGTTGTTGCCATCTCTTGGTTTTATGTTTGGCTGATGACTTTTTGTTGGCTAGAAAGAGAGGATTAAATGTGATGTAGGAATGGAAGGATGAATATGTGGAACCAGTAAGAAGGTGTATGGGCTTTTGTGTGCAGTATGGTTCTGATGAGATCTTTCAGTTAAGATATTTGGTTCTGTCAGGTCTACACTATCAAATAGGGTTTGTTGTTGTTCCCTATTGTATCTGTTCCAAACTTTCTTAATTTCCATTATTTTCCTTGAAGTTTTGCTTTAATTTGTGTAATGATCTTTCTTTGTCTGGAATAGTGTGAGCAAACTGCCAGTAAGAACTGCTCAAAGAACTCCTTAGCCCACGTTTCGAGTTAATTGTAATGTTGAGGGATGAGTAACGAAATATGTCACTTGGCATTCTCCCCAGGTCCTTTGCATCAGATCCAGGCAGTATGGTAATCTGCCATTTAAAAATAGGACTTTTATGAACATCATTGGGAGGCCTTTAGAATATTCAAAAACACTTCTACTTAGGGTTGTCAGGTGTCCGGTATTGACCCAGATAGTCCAATATTTTCACCTCCTGTCCAGTAAAAAAATTCAGAAAATACCTAAAATGTCTGGTTCTTTCTGATTTCCTCCTCCCCCCCCCGGCCAGGAGGTGAAAATCCCAGGTGCTTACCTGGTTCTGCAGGGGAGCTGTCTGGCCTGGAGCAGGAATACAAGATGGCGGATGGCTGCTGACAGCCTGTTAGAGCCAAAAAAACCTCAAAAGCATTTCTTAAAGGGGCCACGCTGTTTTGTTTTGTTTTTTTCTTAACTCTCAGGGTCCTCTTTTTTTTCCTCAACAGAATTTTTTCCCTAGTGGTTTTTTTTGAGGGGAGGATGGTGTTTGGTATTTTTGGTTAAACCAGTTAGCAACCCTGTTTCCACTCTCAAAATTTCAGAGGGGTAGTTATGCTAGTCTGTAACTTTAAAAACAACTAGTAGTCCTTTGGCACCTTAGAGACTAATCAAAATACATAGAAACATGAACTTTCATGGATAAAACCCACTTCATCAGGTGAACTAGAGTGGAAATAACAGAAACCAAGATATATATATAACAGCATAAGTACCACCTGTCAATTGTGGGACAAATGAGGCTAATTAAGTGGGCTGAGTGTGTCCCATACATAGCTTTTGAGGTGGAGATGCAGATGTTAAAGACAGGAGAAATTGGCTTTGTAATGCACCGACCAGTTAATGTCTTTGTTCAAGCCCAGGGTAACAGTGTCAAAGATGTAGCTGAATTCCAGCTCTGCAAACTCTCTCTGTATTTGGTTAGTGACATTCCTTTGTAGAAAAATGGCTACTTTTAAATCCATGAATAACCAGCTGTTAAAATGTTCCCCTGCAGGTTTATGTGCGTTACCATTTCTGATGTCTGATTTGCATGCAGGATTTTTAATTTAAAAAAATTGAGACACAATGGGAGATGTGTTTTTTCTGGCTCAGAAAACCAGTTTAGATAAAATAATACTCTGAGTAGTTTCCTGTTTTCTGAAGTGAACTACATAAGTCCACCACCATTTATACATTTTTCAAATGTTCCAATATGTCTCCTCTTTCTTTGCCTGCCTATCTGACTTATTGCAGATGAGGCTGTCAATACTCAGGAAGACATTCTCAGTAATATCCTCAATCTTTCTAGAAATTCAGCATAATTTTTATTCAGTGGCGAGCGTAGGTTTTTGAGGGTTTGTTTGTTTGTTTTTTCATGTCACTGGTTGAATGTAAAATGACTTTTCCACTATCAATCAATAACTGTTTCCTGTCAGAGACTTATTTAATTTGAGTGAAGCTAAGACATAAATTGCTTTCTAAAAGCTGTTTGTAAACTGCTCCGATATTTTACAAGAGCTCATCTTTAACTATCCACAGCAGTCAATAGACATGTTTCCTTTAGTTTGCATATATGAACATTTATTATGAGGTGATACAACTTTTGCTAGTTTAAAAAAAATCCTGCTGTTTATGAACCAAATACACACCTTTTCTAGGCAGCTTCACTAATCTTATTAACAGTCTTGTAAAGCTTTTAGGGAAGCGTTTTACCAAGCTATTGACAGCTGAGTTCTCTCTTCAGGAAAATGAAATCAGTAGCACACTTGGGAACCTCTCAAACCTGCCATGTGTTGTTAATACTCTCACATCTTAATGTATACATCCCACTTGTCTTCACTGCTAGTCCTTTGCATTTCCTACATGCACTGTTTGGAAAATGCTGATGTTGGTCTTTATAATCTGACCTTTTCCTTGCTTTCTTGCTGGCTTTAGTGGGTTGTGAAATATTGGGCAGTATTGAAATTTTAAAATATCCGAACTGTGCAACCCTTAATCAATGTGTCTCATGTCTGATCCACAGAGGATGTGAGTCTGTTATGTCCCCATCCAGCATCTTCCTTTTATCTCAAACTATATAGACTCAGGCTTTTTAGCTCTAGAAGCCCCAAGTTTCGTTTCTGTGGTTGGCCAAGATATCAGCTCTCTCCTGCCTTCTGAATTAATACTCAGTGAAACAAATTGGGCAAGTTTCCCATTTCAGAGCTATTGTTTCAGACTCTGCACACTCAGGCGGACCACACGCATGCACACACCCCACCACTAAGTTGCTGGAAATAGGTCCACTTCCTCCGCCTCACATCTTGCTCTTTAAACTCTCTCCCTTCCCCATTCCCACAGTTTGGGAAATGCTGTTTCAGGCTCAGATCCTTTCCATGAAAAGATTGCATTTGTTTTCCACACACACTGAATCAGGCTTCTCAAGTGCTGAGGAGGAGGAAAGAGGTAAATATTATATGATCAT
The DNA here is from genome assembly GCA_030068395.1 of Apalone spinifera. Classification (NCBI taxonomy): domain Eukaryota; kingdom Metazoa; phylum Chordata; order Testudines; family Trionychidae; genus Apalone; species Apalone spinifera. The sequence goes on along the minus strand of JANRFK010003894.1, from coordinate 7,475,845 downwards.
TAGGATTATCCCCTCTCATCCCTTGATTTCCTCCCCTATTCAGAGTTTAGAAATGGGGCCAATCCAGCCATACCCAGGGCCTCACCAAGCAGGATGCTGATGAAACTGCTCAGATGATATCTCAGCCTTCCTGGGCTCAAAGTGCTAGCCTAGAGCTGTCATAGACATATCCAGTTCATGGCAGAAGGTCACCGTGGTGGCATGTCTCACACCTGCTTTTTCTCTTTTCCTCCTGTCCATGCTAAATTGAGGCTATGGTTCAGAAGATGAACTTTAGAGACAAGGAAACCCATTCAACAAGCACAGTGGGAAGGAGAGGGAGACTAGCACAAAAGAGAGGGAAGTGGTGTGGCCTAATGAACAAAGCATTAGCCTGCTTTTCTGTTCCCAGTTCTGTTGCTGGTCTGATGGGTGATCTTGAGCAAGTCCCTTCTCTGCCTCAGTTTCCCCATCTGTAAAACAGGGGTGATAATACTGACCCCCTTTGCAAAGTGCTTTGATCTACTGATGAAAAGTGTTTAGCGGTACAGTACAAGCTTTGTTATCCAGCATTCATGGAGAATGGGGGTTGCCAGTTAATCAAATGTGCCAGTTACTCAAGCTTTACACTGATGGTTCATGAATTTTTCATCATACACTAGTCATAGATGCAGGATAGCTTAGATAATATCCAGTAATGGTATTATACACAGACATATGACACAAACCAACTTTACTGCTGCAAGTTTACAAACTTGACTTCCGCAAGTGGTGGAAAAATGTCGCAAAATTATGCCAGGTGGCTATCGGAATTTTTCTGGTGTTAACTGAAGGAGGAATTGTATTGCCATCTTTGACAGATACCGGTTAATCGAGTTTTCTGGATATTAAAGTCCCGGATAACACAGCTTCTGTTGTAAGAGCTAAGTGTTATTGTAAGGTATATATTTGGTTGGGTTCAAGACATTATTGTGTGTGCGCGTGAGGGGAAGGGGGAGGAGAAGGGAGGGAAGGATCTAAGTCCTGGACTGCTCCAATGGGTCCCACCTGAAGAATGAATGAGTCAGGAATGGGGATCCCATCCCGAACCCTGTCCACTGCCAGCAACCTACCAATAGCAACATAATGGGAAACTGTGGGAGGGATATCTGAGATACTAAGTGTGCGATAAAGACGCTGAAGTCCAACAGGTAAGCCACTTTTTTCAGGCAGTGCAGCCATATTGAAGGGAAGGAGCATTAGGGATTGTTAGCACCCTACTGGTGTATGGCTATTGCATGCTACAACATGGTTTGTGTTGATAATCTCTTCTAGCTCTAGTTCTTCCTCTAGCTGAAACTTGGCAGCTCTGCTGAAACATGTTTATGAGAGTCGTGGTGACTGCAATGAGTCAGCCATAGCTTTTCCTATCTAGTCTCTTGCTGCATGATTTCATGATTAAATTATTGAAGGTAATGGACATTATGCAGCCCTCATTTAGAAAAAGAAATGGAAAGGCTGTGTGTGGCATGCATAGTTCTGTGAGGAATATTATGTACATAGAGATAGACTTCTGGATTTTTAGTACGGTGCCATTTGTGCTTTATTTCCATGTTATTTCTGTACTGTATGGAGAGTGCTATCAATGGATGCCTGGGAGTTACCTGGAAAGTGTTGGTTTTTGTTTTTCTGGGCCGGGGGTTCATTTTCCCCTCCCCCCCCCAGGTGCTGTTGTCTGTTCTATTTCTAGCATGGACTGGGTACTCTGGGCCGCAAAAGTTAACTGCACCTGGAGCCAGATCATTGCAATCTTCTTTCTTGCAGCTCTGTTGCGCCAAGGGATATTAAATTTAGATTAATGGGCTAATTGAATAGTCGATGCAGTTTGCATCAACTTTTTAATCAGTCGATAAGGGCGCCTTCACCTTTGAAGGGTAGCAACAGGCGGTTGCTACCCTTCAAAGGCAAAAGTGCTGCGGGAGCATGAGACCAGCAGAGCATTCAAGCCGTCCCCCACTGGCCCCGTGCTCCCCACATCGTTTCAAAGCAGTAGCACCACATGGAGTCCAGAGTCAGCTGAGTCCCCAGCTGATCCCGGGCTCCATGTGGCACTGCTGCTTTGAAACACCATGTGCAGTCCATGCGGCATTTCAAAGCAGCAGTGCCATGTGGAGCCCAGTGTCTGGCCCTGGGCTCCATGCTGCGCTGCTGCTTTGAAGCACCCCCACCTCCTCCGCTATCTGATAGAGGCAGCAAAGGTGGGGAGCGACTAGTCGACTAGTGTGTCGATTATCTGATAAGCATTTCCTTATTGGATAGTCGATTATCGTTCACACCCCTACCACCACCTCCTTCTCATTCTGTTCCATTTATACCATTGGAACTGGGTTGAACCTGCAAGGCTTTATATGGTTATATCCCGGTCCCTGGCATGGAGCAAAACCTCATCTTCTTTTGTGACCTAACTTTTTACCTTTTGAAATGATGACCTGCCTTGAGAGAGGAAAAACAAATAAAATGTAATTTGGGTTTTAATCCATGTGTGACTGCACTGGGAGTCTGTGTTTCTTGTCTCCTGAATTGTTTCCTTTTTTTCCTCTAAAATAAGAGATTTCTTCCTGATTTTAATGTGACAGTCACTTCAAAAAATTCTCAGTTCTAGAAAAGAGGAGCCTAAGCAAAGGGTAACAGAAATTAGAAACCAAAATTTCCCGTTCTGAAAGCCTGGCTTCTTTTTGCTATAAGGCTTGTATCAGAAATGCTCAGGAGTTGAGAGCTTTCAGCCTCCATAACCACTGTCAGTGTGAATCCTCTGATAGAACTTAACATTGTTGTATGTTGTGACATTTTCTGAGAAATCTCTCCCATAGATTCTGCACCAAAACAGCAACCAAAGCACTGGAGAAACCGTTAGCAGGTGGGTGACTTTCTCTTTCTTAGGAATAACAGCATGAAAATAAGCGATGGGAAATTGCTGTGAAATGTCAGGAATCATCTGCTAGGCAGAGGAATCTCTTTGCCAAGGGAGATGGTAGCCAAAGCACTAGGAAGCCATGTAGGGAGCAGTGTTTCACTGGCACGTATGGGGCTAAACTAAATGATCTAAGGCACTATAATGCGATTGTTTCCTATGTAAGTACTTAAGCATAAAACTGGCTTCTGTTCAGCAATGACGTGGCCCTCAGTGAAAGGGGGATGGTCAGGCTCCTTCTACAATCAAATTGGAGGGCTTTTGCATACAGTGTCCATATATTTTATTGTGTCTTTGTTTCATATTGTCTCTTTTGTCCCCTCTCTTGTGCTGCAGTGCCCAGGGCCCTGGTACTGTGGCAGCCTCTTTCTCTTTTTTTTCGTATTCTGTGTCTGAAATCTTTCTGTTCCTTTAACGGGTTTGTGTGTCAGCCCGGCTGTTATTTTGAGTCTAATGCTCAGGCGGTTTCTGAGCACCAGCTAATTCCATTTAGGCCCCAAACAATACAACTCTTCAGGAATACTTTTCGTTTTCACTTACAAAATGCCCAAAATATTCCAGCGCATCCTTGACGAGACAGGACAGTGTCTTTGACATCTCGGGCGTGCACACGTGTATGCTGGCTCCGCCGCTCGGCATGCATTTTCTTCCTTCTGCAACCACGGTTCCCAGAAACATTTGTATAATCTGGCAGCAATTTCTTGGAACGGACTTCGAATCATGTGATCTTTTGGGGGTGACATTGTCTCAGCAATCCTGCTCAGATTCTGAGGCACAGCAGTTTCCACCACTAATTATGTTCCCTAGCCTCTGAGGACTCAGAACTAGTGAACACTCGCAAGAGTCATGCAAAAGGCGACATTTAATAACTAAAACGTGGGATTGGATGTCTCAGGAGATTGGTCATTGGACCTGGATCCTGTTGCTTCTAGGTCACTGGTTTGCATCCCAGTCTGTTTGGTAGTGAAGGATGTCCGGATGGCCTGTGTGAAACAAGCTGCTACCAGTTCAGTCCCCAGTAAACTAACATCCATATTAGAGACCACCGCTTTATATATCCCGGTGTAATTGCTTTCCTGTGGGTAACATGAACAGAGAAAACAAGCTCCAACAGCAGTGGGATCAGGGTTTCACCCTCAGGGTTCAGTGTTTGTACTGGGATATGGCCATTGAAAAGGCAATGAGACAAGCCCCTGGACCACACGTTGGAAGAAATCTAGCAAAGGCTTCTTGAGTAAACATGCCAAGATTTTTACTTTCTCTAGCCCCCAAGGAGAAGCTACATAGAATCATAGAATATTAGAACTGGAAGAGACCTCGAGAGGTCATCAAATCCAATCCCCTGCCCTCAAGGCGGGACCGAGCACTATCTCTATTGGGGTGGCCAACCCATTTAACAAAGGGAGCCAAAACAGCGGCATAAAAAACGTGAAGAGCCGCACCATGATTGTCAAGGGGGAAAAAAAAGCCCCCCCAGAACAGAATTGTTGAGCAAAAACAAAACACAAAAAAAAGTTTTTTAAAAAAGGAGGCTGCCCCTTTAAGATGGCCATCATGTTGAGAGCTATTTTAAAACGCTGCAGCTCCAACCCGGTAAGCACAGGGGAGCCGGTGGGAGG
>JANRFK010003894.1:7454367-7470922 GCA_030068395.1 Apalone spinifera | reverse complement strand
TTTTTTGCAACAGTGTCACACTTGACTCATATTTAGCTTGTGGTCCACTATTACCTAACCAAATATTTCTCACCTCACTCATTGGGCTTCCTCCATTACTGTTAAAAATACAGCCCCTTGACATTTCTTTGATTTGTATTTAGATTTGCATTTATGTAGTCAAGTTTTTAGCCATTTGCTGTCTTCAGTGATGCCGATTGCATTTATATGTGCGCGTATTAAATACACCCCTTCTAGCAAATTTGATTCATTAAAATATCTTTGTCCTCCCCAGGTAGAGAGAGAGTGAAATTGATACATTCTTTGGTTCAGGCTAGTACAGACATTTAAAGCGATTAGGTGAGATTGGCAAGCCCATGGTTTAAAGCACATTTAAAAAAAAATCTCTGTAGGTTTTTACTTAGCACATATTTGATAGAGCATTGGCACATATATTTTGTGATTGCAATTTAGGGGCCTTTGTTAGAAAATTTGTCCCCAGAAGTCTTCCTAGCCCTGACCTTTGTGCTTCGTGAACTTTCTGTAACCTCTAAAACCAAAGCATCCCTGAGCCCTTGTCTGGGTATGGGGAGGAAGCCTGTACGCTGCATCTCAGTAAGGAAGTGGCAGATTAACTCCTGAAGTTCTCAGTAGGATCGTCCCCAGAATAGGCTTACGTGAGTCCTGATCCCTTAGTCACCAGTGTCGTCCAAATAAGCCTTGTATGTGACCAGAGAGCATCTGTCTGTGCTGCTGCTGCCTGTTAGAATTTCCGTTGTCCCCAGCAGGGAGTAGCCCAATTAATGCTTTCCTATGAAAATAAAGTTAATCCACAACTTGTTGTGAAGTTGTGTGCTGACATCCAGATCATTCAGAGCTTTGCCAACAGGATTCTTGTTCTTTAGGGTCTTTTTTCCCCCACTCTGTTTTTGTTTGTTTGTTTGTTTTTAGTTTAGTTTACAAGCTCTTTGTGGCAGATCTGTCTGTCATTAGGCCTATGTACAGCCTCAGTTTAGGAACTACAGATCTCCTATAATATAACAGCACCTGTCCGAACCTGGGTGAGTCATAACAGTCTTGTGCCTCGGTTTCCCCTCTGTAAAATATGCACAGTGTTACTTCCCTAACTTTTCAGGGACATTCAGAGTAAATCCATTAATGTCCAATGGAGAGAGCCATGTAAATACCTAGATTGAAGATTAGCTTAAGTCTGAATACCCTCAGTCCTCTGGTTCCCAGCATATTGGTTGTAGAAGAATAGCTTAGTTTATGTATAGTGATATGCTCCTAAATGCTGGCCAAGGGGACCTTACAGAAATCTAATTCTCCTGGAATTATTAGGACAGAAATGGGCTCAGGCTGCAAATGGTTGTCTTAATTAAAATTGTTATTTAAAGGCAATATTGAAATGATTAAATTTATCCCCTCCAAGGTATTTGTGCAACACTCATAACCTTGGTTGCTATCCAGTATTTGGAGCAAAACACCTCAAATTAAATTAGCAACCAAGATGTACTGGTTGAGGACGTCTGCCCTTGGCATCATTGTTCTGTATGGCTGGTCAGTTCCAGGCGCACCGGTTTTGTGAGAGGCCAGGAGAAGCAGGGCTTCAGAATGGACGATCTCCAAAAGTTTGAACAGAATTAAATCTTCCTCCTCTTCCCCAGAAAAAAAGTGTGTCAGTATTGTGTGTAAAAGCAACTAGGAGTCCTCTGGCACCTTATAGACTTACAGATTTATTGAGGCATAAGCTTTCGTGGGCAAAGACTCACTTTGTCAGATGCAGCAGTACTGTGTGTATTACAGTAGCACCCAGAGGCCCTAGCAGAGATTGGGGCCCTGTGGTATTAGGCCTTGTGCAGATGTACAGTAAAAAATAGGCCCTGTTCCCAGAGGTTACAGTCTACCTAGAAGGTGGAGAAAAAGGAAGGAGTATCACTCCTAAGATGAGGCGCTGAGGTACACGGGGATGAAGAGACTTGCCCAAGTCTGTGGCAGAGCTGGGAATTGAGTCTCAGAGCAGTGCCTTCATGCCAAAATCATCCCTCTCACTCTCCGCCCTGTGTGGGGAAGGATGTAAGTGACGATGAAAAATCACAGAATAGGAAGGGGAACCAAACTTCTAGATCTTCAAGGTCAAAATGCAGGGTCTGTTTTCAAGGTACCAAGCACCTGTACTTTAATGGGAGTTGAGGGCACTTGGCGCGTTACCAAACTGACCCCTCTGTGGATGATGGGCCCTGGAGAAAACAGTGACAAATCTAATTTTAATGTCCATATCTCAAATATTGATTTGTAAGAGTGACCCGTTCCTCCAAAAGAGTGCAACCAACAGGCTTTCTGTCAAGCTTTGTTGCTTTGTGGTGCCTGTGCCTCCCAATTGCCTTGTCTTTACTGCTAAAAATGTACTTCTCCACGCCCCCCGCTCCCACCCACTCCCCCCCCCAGGTTCCTCCCACCCCGCAGCCCTCCTCTCCTGTGGGATAGCTAACTTCCATAAGTGGCCTAGAGGTTAAAAAGCCACTGAAGGCAAGACTGACTAGTTTTAGCACGAGGGGAACAGCCCTCTCTTCTCTCCAGGGAGTGACCTTGGCTAGTTCACCTCACAATAAAACTAAAGTGCTTGGTTTTCACAGTTATTTTTACCTCCGGATAGGTCAGGGATGTTAGTTACCCTGAGGTAAAAAATGCACCTTTTTTTGGCAGTGAAGACAAGGTCAGCATCTCCTGTATGGGAATTGGCAGTGCAGCTGTTTCCCCCCCATGCTATTTGTTGGCACCACTCTCATCTTGCCTCCTTTGGGCTTCAGAGAAGCCCATTTGAGTCCTAATGAGTAAGAGAAAAAACTGTCCTCCATCCTCCTGAGAGACAGGGTCACTTTCCTTTCCAAGTTCTTTGCTATTAGTAGCCCTATGTGCTGTTTGCTGGGATGGTCAGATCATTTATTCTGACCATAAATCCTTGTTAAGATTTATGGGCAATATGCTGATGTTGTCAGTCTCAGAGAGGAACTGATTGCCCTACAGAGCTTTTATAAAGAAAGGGGGGAGGCAGAGGGTGAAACTGAAACGTACATTGCATCTTTGGCGAGGGCATAGTCTCTTTACTGTGTGGGTGAGCTCTGGGCTGCCCGGACCAGTGGAATTTTCAGTCCCCTTTTTCCTTAGTGCATGTTGGCAACTGCCATGAAGATCAGCATTGAAGTGGGAAATTCACATGGTCTAAACTAGCTTGTGTCTGTGGAGGAGTAATAGTTGTGAAACTGGTTGTGTGATGCCACTTGACTCAGTAAGTTCCTTACCTAGTCTCGAGTAGGTCACATTTTGGTGCTTTTTCCATTTGCTCAGGCAGGGTGGGTGTGTTGTAACATTCTGCTGTCTTTGTTCTTCACATATAAATATTAATGTCCTTCCCTTTCACATTTGTTTTCAATCAGTTTGAATGGGAGCATATGACCATACACATTGTCAGATGGCTTCAGAGCCATAAACCAACTAGCCCAGTGGCCTATCTCTGACAGTGGCCAACTGCAATGGCTTCAGAGGAAAGTGAAAGAAATTCTGCTGTGGGACAGATATAAACATCTGCCCCCGAAAAAGTCCTCTTTCTAATGGTTAATAGTTAGATTGCCTTAAATCCTAAAGTATGGGTTTTTTATCCTTTCTAAAATTCTGAGCATCTTATTATCTATAGAAATGTCAAAACCTTTCCTAAAATGTTGCTAAATTCTTGGTCTTAATGCCATTTTGTGGCAAGGAGTTCCATAGTCTGGTGTTTTGTGTGGGAAAAGTATTTCTGTTTACATCAGTTTTGAAATTTACCACCATTTTAATTTTGCTAAATATCTTCTTGTTTTGTTTTAGGCATCAGTTTCTGGCCTGTCCTTTTTATAATGTCCTCTCTTTGTTTACTTTAGAAAGGAGATAAATAGTCTCAATCTCTTTTTGTGTGAAGTTTTCCAGGTCCTTAATAATTCTCATTTTCCTTCTCTTGAACCCCTTCTAATTTTGCAATATCCTTTTTGAGATGGGGTGACCAGAACTGTGCACGGTATGCTCTGTGTAGCCTTTATATAATGGCATTATGATAGATGTAGAGATTATGGGCACACATTTTCAAAGCTTAGATTTCCCAGTGTCTAAATCTGGATTTAGGAGCTAGACACCTAAATAAAAGTGGCCTCCTTTTTAAAGGTGTTGAACACCTGTAACTCAATGAAGTCAGTGAAGGATACATTTGTTCAGGACCTTCTGATCTTTCATTGACTTCAGTGAACTTGCTACAGGTGTTCAACACCTTTGAAAATCAGGCCACATTTATTTAGGTGTCTAAATCTGGATTTAGGAGCTTAGCATTGGGAAAACCTAGCTTTGAAAGTATTGCCCCAGATTCTTTTGTAACCTGAACTTTTGACCTTCAGTTTAAAAAACAAAAAAGGAAGTGAATGGAAGAACAGGATTTGAATAATTGTCCATTAGATGCAGTTTGCCATGCTAGAATCACAGGGGACTTCTGAGTACCATGAACATTTTAAATTAGGATTTTTTATTTTCCTGCTGGTGTTGATTGTCAAGCCTCAGAAGTTACAAAACCAGATCCTCGGATGGCTTAAAGGGTCATAGTGTTATCAGTAGAGCTGTGATCGTTTAATCCAGCTAGGATTCGGCTTGTCTTCTGGAGAAACGCTTTGTATGTCTTCTTATTTTCTTTGACCTAGTTTAGTTCTTGCACAAATGACAAAAAAAATGTTTTCAGGTTATTTAAAAAGTGGATTTAGAAGCTGAGGGGTCGTTGTTTTTTTATGCCTGTGATACAGCAGTCTTGTAATCCTGCTCTGAAAGAGACTTGCTTCAAAACTCATTTAGTTTACAATTTCCAGAGCTGCTATTCTTGTCTAGATCTGAGCCAGAGCTTTGTAGGATGCTAGGGATGTGAATAGGTAACCGGTTAATTGGTTACCTAGTAACCATAACCTTTACTTAGGTGATGCTTACCAATAACTGGTTTACCTACGCCCAGAAGCAGCCCCTGCCCGTGGCATGCCATGGATGGGGGACTGCTCCAGCCCAGCTGGACCCACCGTGCTGCGAGTGGGGGGGGAGGGTGTAACTCCAAACCAGCTGGGCTGGAGCAGCTCCCCACCCATGGGATCCCACTTAATCGGTTAACCAGTTAAACATAACATTTAACCGGTTAACTGATAAAACTGGATTTTACCTCCCTATAGGTTGCAATGGTTAAGAGTCAGCACTTTCCTGAACAAAAAGACAATCAATTCCCCCCTGCAACTTTGATTTTTTTTCTTCTTCAACTTTGTGATGCAAAAATCTAGTTGTGTATGAATTTGGTCAAGTAAGTAGTGGCCTTATAGTTCATTGGAGAAATTGTGAGCAATTCATCAAGGGGAGAGGAGAGGGTTAAGTATTCGTTTCAAGACTGAAGTAGCTAAGGACCCTAACTCCTATAGTCCAACTGTTTCTGTTTATTTTAAATGGTCACTTAAAATTGCATTGGGAGCTGTGGAGAAACTTTAATTTTACCTTTATTTAAAGAGCTGTCACCTACCGGGTGGCATACTTGCTGTGAATTTAAAAATAGATTTGAATAGACAAAATGTAACATTGGGGAAAAGGGGGGATTTGTATTTATAAATAAGGCTATTTGAAGACAGGCTGGAATCTTAAAAACCAAACCTGCTGAGTCTGTCAGCACCATTTTCCTCTTTGTTGGTCAACAGCCTATTAATCCCATTGGAAATGTCAGTAGCACATCCAATACTTAATGGATGCAAAATGCCTTTTGTAATGTGATCAAACTTAAAGGCAAATCATAGTAACAAATTCCATGCAATGGAGTGAATTATCTTGCAGTTTGAACAAAAGCATTATCTTGCTTAGATCTAGCTTTCAACAAGAAAGGACAATTTACTCTTTATTTCTGTATTACAGTAACGGCTAGAATTTGAATTCAGCGCCCCATTTTGCTAAAGTGCTGTACAGACATAGACATTCTCAGCGCTGAAGAGTTTACAGTCTAAATAAACTAGACAGACATGGGCGGGAGTGAAGAAAATGTCGTCGTCATCATTATCATCTTTGTCCCAATTTCACAAGCGGGGAGGAGTGATGAGGCGAAGTGAGTTGCCCAAGTCTTAATCAGAATCTGTGGCAGAGCCCAGGTTGCCCATGTTATAGCTGAGTGTTTGAACTGTAACCCACTCTGTCCTCCCTCTTTCTCTTCTTAAAGAAGGAAATGTTGCATAATAAACACAACTTTTATCAAATGCTCTGTGTGCATGACTGACTGTAGAATGCTTCAATAAGAGCAGAAAAGTATTTAACATAATACAACAGCACAATGCTATATTGCATTCCAGCCATGCAGTGCACAGATACACATAATATCTGCTCTCAGTTAATGTGTATCTTTTAAGGCATGAACATAATGTGATGTAATAAAATCACTGGTTGGTGTTTCTAATTAGTTGAGCTGCACGACACTGATTTATGCTGTCATAGCTGTCTGGTCTGCTGTGTCCTTGATGACAAAAAATGTTTGCATCTTATTTCCGTCAGGTTACAATCTAGGTAATGAAAAGCCCACAATGAGCAGGATGTGTGTGCAAACATCTCCCTTTTATAAACCCATTAGTATGCACAGCACATGACCGAAGATCCGTTAAAAGCCAAGCTTTTAGGATTTTGGTGTGATGGTAAACACCATTTCCAAGTACCAGTGTAAGGAGTTTATCTTCCTGAGTGCCAGCCTTCTGTCTCTAGGTATTAGAGGGGAATAAATAAAGCAGCGAGAGTTCATGGCAGTTTCACTCGTTTTCCCAACCTTAGAGCTGCACTCCATCACTGTGCAGATATGGATTGTACTACTTTTGTACTAGCTGTAGGATAGCAGAGACAGAATCAGCAAGCTTGGAAGGGCGGAGAAGGTGCCTAAAAGTTATGGGAATTGGAAGCTCTTTTAACAGGACATCAGATCCCCTGTTTACCATCATGTAGGTATCGCTTTTAAACGTGAACTTTCTGTGTTTGGTTTGCTGGATTTCTTGGAAATGTGTGTTTTGCCATTAATTTCTTAGAGCATGTCTACACTTGCACTTGATCGACAAAACTTTTGTTATTCCCGTGTGCTTAATGCCCCGTCCCATATGAATGACAAAAGTTTGCAGCAGCAGGTGAAAGTGGGAAGACCGCTTTCTGCCAAGAAAGCGAAGAAGGGGGTGGAAGTATTTTGTTGGCAAAAATGCCAATACACAGCGTTCACTCAAGCTGACTTTTAATAACAAGGCTGTGTTGACAAGGCCTTGGTGCTAAAAGCTGCGTAGTGTTGACGTAGAATAATGTGCAGTTGTGTTGCATTTTTGCTACTAAGTACTTTCTAGTTTTGTGCTCTGTGTAGAAGGCTTTGTGACCTGTGGGTAACTGGGGCTACTCAGAAGTTCTGTGCTCTTGTGTGATTGAGCAGTGGTATCAGGTTTGTGGGAGGAACAATTACATCAGCCTTTCTTCTCCCAGCCTCCCATTCATTGATCTGTTTTGAAGGAATCTGCTCAGTGTCTGAGCATTGTAGTTAAGATTGCTGAATTCTGTTGTTCTGTGTCTGAAACATGAATAACCTAGCGTACACTCCGCTGACAGGGTTGACAGATGGTTTCAACAAAAATACCGGATACACTTGACATTACATCACAATCGACATTACATCTTATTTAGAAAATACCGGACATTTATATTTTTTCAATTTGTTTCCTGAACAGAAAGCTAACATACTGGACTGTCCGGTTCAAAACCAGACACCTGGCAACCCTATTCACTGAGACTCCTCTATCTTCATAAAATGGTGTAAGACAACTTAATAATGCGCCAAGCTTTAGATCTTCTGTAGTAGCTACTCTGTGAACAGTTAAATCAAAGTGATTACTTAGTTAGGGCCAGGGTCTTCTAATCTCTTTTACCAAGAATAGGAAGTATTCCATAGGAAGTTTGTGGAGTCCTCCTAGAGTAAGGCATTATTAGACAGAAGTTAAAAATATCCAGATCTGACCCCTTGATAGGCCGGTTTCCCTGTTGTGATTTGTGGGTTGTAAATCCTATGGAAATGTGGGGGCGGTTGGGTGATCATTTACTAAAACTTTGGTTTCCTCACACCACAACCTCAAGAAGGCTGAGTGTACTGCAGAAAGAGGGACACTTCCTTTTTAGCCCTCGGTTCTGTGGTGCGTTTGTGAAACTGCATTAAAACTTGAGATCCACAAGATCTTCTTCAGTCAGCAGGCGGGGGTTCTGAAGTCCAGAGCCCATCTTTGAGGCCTGCTATTGCCAGCCTCCTGTCCTTCCCTGCAATGTGTCTCCTCTGCAAACCTTCCTTGTTTTACTCCTCTTAACGCGTCCCCCTCTTTGCTCTGTGGGCACTTGGCCCTGATCCTGCAGTCTGATCCATGTGGGCGGGCCCACGCACCAGCATAGAATCTCACAAAGCATACAGGTAGTCTTCAATTGTTTGTATTTCTGTTGTCTCCATTATCTTACCTGCACCTCATAATCTTAATGTAGTTATTTTCACAGCACTCCCCTTTTTACTGATGGGAAACTGAGGCATGGAGCATCTAAGTAGCATGCCCAAGGTGTCACAAAGGCAGTGGCAGAGCAGTGAATCCAACCTAGGGCTTCTGATTCCTGAGCTAGTGCCCTATCTACTGGACCATCCTTCTGCAGTAATTTGAGCAGTGCACATGTGTAAGGGTCTTCCCAGGGAGATCAGCCTGCAGGACCAGGGCCTTTGCATGTAGGTTATATCCTTTTCCCCCAAGCCTTTTGTCCATTTTGCCTGTTTGGACTCTAAGCTCTCCAAAGCAGGGACCATACCTTTCTGTGGGGTTGTACAGTACATTGAGCATTGAGACCCCAATCTTAAAACAGATCCTACCACAATGCCAATAATAATAGACCCATTTTTTTTCTCTGGCTTTTGTCTTTCAGAGTCACAGTGAGTCCACGGCAGAACTTGGCTCGTATCACATTAAAAGGCACTTTCCAGGGGGCCAAAGTTGTCCGCGGCCCAGACTGGGAGTGGGGTAATCAGGATGGTAAGGATTCATTTCCCCCTCTCCCGGTTACAAAATCTACTGCAAAAACAATGTATTGATGCCAAGCTGCTAACTACAAATGGACATGACAGCAGGAAAGCCACTGGAGCAGTTTAGATGCTGCTGATTTTATTTTTTAATGAATTGCTCTAATGTAGTGTGTGTCTGCTTGTATTTAGAGACATTTCAGTGGCCCCACTGTCGTCTGAAACACTCCAGCATTCATTCACTCTTGCCCCAGAAGGCAGGACAAGCAGCAATGGGTTCAAACTTCAGCAGAGCAGATTTTGGTTCTATTCATAACAGCTGAGCACCTGGACCTCCCATTCTATTTTCCTGGAACCACAACAATTATATATTTTGCTGTTCAGGGCAGGTTAAAAGTGTAAATAAATATGATAAATCTTCATAAGTTTCAGAGGGGTAGCCAAATGAGTCTGTAACAGGAAAAACTTAAAGAACAACGAATAGTCTAGTAGCACCTTAAAGACTAACAAAACAAGTAGATGGTATCATGTGCTTTCGTGGGCACAACCCACTTCTTTAGATGACTGGAATATTAGAAGTCCAGATCCAAGAATAAATAAGGGAAGGGGAGGGGAAGGAGAGAAAAGGAGAGGAGGGGGAAAAAAATCTTGTAAACCCTTCAGAGGACACAAGAGAGCTGGGTTAATTAATCTCATAGCCCCATGTGTCTTATTAGGGCAATAGCAGCCAAGTGTGACATTTTTGAATATAACAATCTTGCTTTTTAATTTTGCTTTGTGGCTTTTTTCTCCACCTCCTGCGCCCGCTGCCTGACACGCTCTAAGGAAATTAGCATTGACTGCCACAGAATTTGCTGATGAACCAAAGGCCTCTCAAGCTGGACTAAGTTCTTCCAACCTGATCTAGGCTTTGGCCGCTGTGTTGGCTGTTCAGCACGCTGACCCTTTTATTGATTGTATTTCTTTCTACCGTCATCTGAGCCTAAACGCCCCTGAAATGAAATCGGGACAGCTGCTTCCTCCCTGCTTTACCATGAAGGATCTGAAAACAGATGGCAGCAGGGGAAGGCGGACTGGTGATTTTTTCTTTCCTAGATCCCTGCTGACATTAAGAAATGCTTTGTGATTTGTCACTTGTCGCTACATTCACGTGAGCAGTTGTTTGGGATCCGGGGCACTTGCTGGGTTTTGTGTGTCTCTAAGTGTCAAGCACACCTGTGGTGCTGTGTTCATGAACAACAAACAATACCATTGGGGCTATGTCTAGACTACATCTCTCTTTCGACAGAGGGATGTAAATTAGGCAGATTAAAATTGCAAATGAAGCCGGGATTTGAATTTCCCAAGATTAATTTCCATAATGGCACCCGTGCATTCTTTCGAAAAAGGGCTTTTCAAAAGTAAAACCACCATCTAGATGCGGTTCTTTCGGGAAAAACAAACCCTTTTTCGAAAGAACCGGTAAACCTCTTTTTTTTTTTTTTTTTCAGACATTAAGGTTCTTTAGAAAAAGGGGGGAGGTTTCGAAAGAACTGCGTCTAGACACTTTCGAAATACCCATTTTCGGAAGAACGTGTGGCTGCCATTATGCAAATGAAGCACGGGAAATTAAAATCCCGGCTTCATTTGCAATTTGGGGGAGCTTGTGCACATGCTTCAACCTCCACATTTATAGGGAAAAGGACCATGAAACCAAGCTTGCTGCTGTTTGGTTGTCTCATGAATGATAAGAGAGAGCAAGAGAATGGGGTAGAAGTGGGTTGGGGGGTGGGGTGTGTGTGTGTGTGTGTGTGTGTGTGTTAACAGTTTAATCCTTTTTATGAGAGAATGAGGTCTAGCACTTTGAGAATATTAAGAGATTTGCTTTATACATCTTTGGGTATAAACATGGAGGATTTCTTTGCACAACTCTCCCATTAAGGAATACTATATTCCAATAACAGCTCACCTTTTTCATATAAAAACAGAATGAGTAACAAAGCCGCATGGCACACAACATTACTCCACTTTGGCTATACTGAAGCAACTTCAGCTCCTTACCATGGAAGTTTAAATATTTTGCATCCATTTATCAAGGCAGAATTGACTCTTAGGCCATTTTATTTTACACACAACATAGCCTGTTAAAGACTTGGTAAATATACTGTGCCTTGTTATCCAAATTAGGCAGAGACTTATGTCCAGAAATCTCCTTGTGACATCTCATCTTCTCGAGAAGTTTTTAGTCCAACTTAATGAGGCCAATGTCCTTGGCGTCCTGGTGGCTCATGCTCAGTCCAGACTTGCGGATCAGGCCATGGTGGTTCAAATACACGTGGCAGGAGCGTGAGCCCTGACCGAACTTCCTGGTGTGGCTGCCATAGTGCTGCTGGTGACACAGCCTGTTGCTAGCTGACCACCGTGTGGCGCTTTTGCACCATGCAATAGTTGCCTGTATAGACCGTATTTCTACCAGTCAGGGAAGGTGCCTTTTTTTAAAGGGTCCTCTTGGAGAATGTGGCTTTTGTCCATCCATGCTTGTGAGTGGAAGGGTTGACAGGCATTCACATAGCCTTCTGTAATGACTCTCTTGGAGCCAGCAGAGACTCAGTGTTCCCCAGTTAAAAATAACTGCACTCACACAGTGCTCTTTGCACCATGAAATGAGATTGCAAAGCCTCAAGATGGAAAAACATAACGGCACCGGGATACTTGTAAATTCTCCTGATTTTTTTTTCCTCCTCTTCCTCTCCCCCAAAAGAAGGGATAGGTGATGATGGTGTGTGTGTGTGTGTGTGTGTGTGTGGCCCATGAACAAAGAGTTTGTGTTTGTGCTGGTTTTGTAGAGTGGGACTAGAGTAAGGGTGTTAAATGTTGGTTAATTGAATAGTAGAGTAACCTCATGAATTCTTATCAGTTAGTCGACTATTCTGTAGTCTCCGGCCTCACTCCCGCGAAGACCTCTGCCACTCTGTGCTGCTGCCTCTGTATCAGAGGCACCAGTGTGGGGTGCCAGGCAGCAGCTGGTCCATGAGGGGAGCCAGTTTAAAAAACAGCTCCCTTTGCGGACTGGCTGCGTGTTGCCTTGTGGTGCTGCCTCTGATAAAGAGGCAGCAGTGCAGGGCAGCCGCAGCCTCTGTCTAGGGGGTGGTCTGAACTCCCAGACCTGGCATGAGCCAGATCTGAGATGGGCTGCCTGCCCACCCGGTTCCTAATACTCTTTAAATGCAGACCCAGAGTGGGGGTAGGTTCCGGACCCATTGCAAGCCAGGACTGAGCCAGGCTGCGGGCCAGTCTGCTAAAAAATTTACTGGCAAGTGTGGGGAGAATGCGTTTAGTCTGTAGCATTAACGCATAAGCTTTTGCTTATTGGTTAATTGATTACACTTTTACATCCCTAGACTTGAGTCTCCCAGAAAGAGCCAGTGTTGTCTTCAAGACGTCATTGTCAAGTCCAAGTCGAGTCTCAAGTCACTACAGTTCGAGTCTCGAGTCCCTAAAGTCACTTTCGAGTCGAGTCTCAAGTCTTAATTTTAAAAATGTCAAGTCACTTTTGTACAAGCCATCAATATCGGCATTTTCAGACAATTTTTTTCACCAAGTCGATTTAACAAAATTAGCAAGTCTCACGTCGAGTCTCAAGTCACAAACAATGAACCCGAGTCAAGTCTCAAATCGAGTCACCTAGGCAACTTAAGTCGGACTCGAGTTCAAGTCGTGGGACTCGAGTCGTCAACTCTGGAAAGAGCCCTATACAAATCCTACCCAATCTCTCTCATGCAGAAAGCTCCCTGCCACCATCTCTCCCTCTATCCCAGCTGGTGGCTTTGTGCCCACTGCTCTGCGGTGGTATTTTAGTGGAGAACTGACAAGTGCATTCATTTGCTCCCCCTCCCCCCATTTTATTTATTTATTCAAAGTTAAAATGCCACAGAATTTTTTTTTTGTTTGTTTTAAAAGGCTAAACCCCAAAGCTTTAGTCATTTGGAATCCTTTAAAAATGTGCCACGGTGCACTCTTTGCATAATGTAGAGGTCTCGGTCCCCAGGTCCAGGCTAAATTCTAGCCTAGCTAATTACATCCTCCTGACATAAATCCCTTGACAGATTCAGGACTAAACACAAAACCCATTCTTAAGATGAGCTTTAACAACCCAATACTAATCTCCAGTCCATTCTTGTTGGGCTAAGATAAGAGGTTCTTGTAATTACTTCTCAAGGAAGGTGCTCACATGCCATGGTGATGGAGGTTTAGATTGTATTTCATCTTCCTACCTGACCTGAACTACTGAATAGGGAGAGATGTGGTCTGAATATGGCCCTGGGAGCTAGAAACGTCCAATTATTGTTGCAAAATTGAGTCCCTTTGTAGCTAAAGTAGATCACCGAAGCTCTTTTTCGGCCTGTTTCCTTATCCACAAAATAGCAGTAATATTAGCTGTTGCCCTTCACAGGAAATCAATTAACTAACATCTCTAGAGGACCATAGGAATACTAAACATTATTAGTCAGTGTTGCTCTGGTGTTACACAGTTGTCATCTTCCATACCATTACCAGAAAAGGAACACCTCAGTAGCAGGCAAATGTCTGTGTATTAAAACTCCATGGGAGTGTAAGTTAGTGTTTATTTCTCTTTTTAAATCAGGTGGTGAAGGTAAAACCGGGAGAGTGGTGGATATTCGTGGCTGGGATGTGGAGACTGGCCGCAGCGTGGCCAGTGTCACATGGTCTGACGGCACCACGAACGTTTATAGAGTCGGGCACAAGGGGAAGGTGGACTTGAAATGCGTCATGGAAGCATCTGGTGGCTTTTACTACAAAGAGCATCTCCCGAGACTAGGTACATGGCAGGTTGATGTTATAGTTCGTGTCCTAACACACGGTTGTTGTCAAACATTCCTGAGCACATCTCCCTAAAGCCCGTCTGGATTTGGCAGAGAAGTCTGAATAGCTGGAGGCATAAAGTTTCCATGTAACACGTGCCATTTAAACAATAACGGGGGAGGGAGGGTGTCAAAAAACTGGAGTTGAATCAGGTAGCCTGGTCTTCCAGCTGAGTTCCCTGTAAGCTGCACAATCACACAGCTGCCTATTTTGCATCGCTCAGGTACTCCATGAAGCCACAAAGATAGGGATCTGTGGCAGCCGGGGGAGGGCCCACACACATACACACTGCAGCCCAGCCCACCTCGACCTCAACACCAAATCAGATCTGGAGCCTCGAGATTTTTCCTCCACAGCCCATTGAGATGTATTTAATCCAGGCATTCAGGGCCCGATGGTGTTCCCCTTGAAGCCAATGGAAGGATGGCCGCTGGCTTTGCTGGGGGTAGGATCAGGCCTGCATAGGCTGTGGTCCAAGCATCAAGAAATAGAAAAGTTGGGTGAGGAGCATGTCTTGGCAGAAAACATGAGTGCGGCCCTCCATACAAGATCTGCTCTTCCCTATGGAGGGAGCAAGTCAACAAGGAGCTGGTGTCCGTCAAAGAGTGGATGTGGGAGAGGTTAATTTGGTGTCACCAGGAGGGCATCTTTCAAACAGATTCCTTTCCATAGGGGACCAAAATGCCTTTGCAAGACCTGCCCTTTTGTGACTTGTAAGGATTGTCCAGCTAGGGCCAAAGTAATCCCAGAGATGGCTAACCCATTGTGTGCATGTCCCCGCCCGCCCGAGGAAAGTGAGCAGGACTTCTGGCCATGTGAGGGGTCGTTCCTTGGGATGTTAAAAAGCAGCAACAAAGACAGGTGTTTTACTCTGTGTGGGGGATGGGGGGGGTGTTGTTCTTCTGTTCAGGAAAACCTGCTGAACTGCAGAGGAAAGAGAGCACAGAGAGGCACCCCTTCCAGCACGGGGACAAAGTGAAATGCCTGCTGGACATTGACATCTTACGAGAGATGCAAGAGGGACATGGTGGCTGGAACCCTAAAATGGCTGAGGTACGGCTGTTTCTGCTCACTGCTGCCTTTAGAGAAATAAATGGTCACTTTGGTCAAGAAATTGCCAGAAACTGTGTGTGTGCGTAAAAGCTATTGTCTTCTGTTCTAAATATATAGGGTGGCACACTCGGATTCTTTAGTGCAGAACACTGGAGTTGGATGATTATTTTTAGGTGTATATAAATCGGCATTGCAAGATATTTACCATAGCTAGACCTGCAGATGCTAAGAGCTGGGTCCAAAGTCTGGAAGTCTATGCAAAAACTCCTGTTGATTTTCAGTGATATTTAGGTCAGATCCTAGAGGTTTGAGCTCCATTCACTTCGCAGCTTTGTTGTAATGTGAATTAGTGCTAATACCATTCCACGTGGTCCCCATGTGAAGAAGCATCACTATCTGTGACTAAAATTCCCCTGTTCATAAGTGCCTCCTGGTTTCTTTGTTTTATAGCAGCCACCAATCTGCTGTCATCTGTTGTGTTCTGAAGATGTTCAGACAGTAGATCCAGGGCTGTAGATGGAAATAAAGCCTGTTGGTAGAATAGTTAGAGTAATGTAAGAGACCATTTCTCTAGAGTGGAAGCAACAGGAAAGGTGCAGAAAATACACCTTTAACAACGCTGTTAACAACACTGTGGGAAATGTTGTTATTGTCAGTGGAATGGTGCGGTCATTTAAAAATAGCTTTTACATGTCTGATCTTGCAAACCCTTAACTCTTACTAACAATTCCTTTCTCACCTGAGGAGATTCAAAGTCACTGGGATTAACTGTGCAAAAACTATTCACACATGGAGTTACAGGACTGGATCACTGGCCAAAATATTCAAACCTGCATGCTTAAACTACCCATCTGAATTGAACTGTCATGTTCTTCCAAGGTGTGGAAGATAGTATCTCTATTTCCCATTGACTTGAATGGGCTCTGGAGCTGATGAGCACTTCTGAAACAATTCTGGGGGACTCATAACCTGGGACCAACATAACTATGGCACCACAGACCTTCAAGTCAATGACAGTCTTCTTGCTGAGTTCAGTGAAGGCTGGATGGAGTCATTCAGGGTCTAAATGTGGGTTTGGGTGCCAAATATAAGCTGCCCTGAGTCACATAGCTGAAAGATCATTCATCTGTAATATTCAACCCTAAGGCCCTGACACACAACATAGAATCATAGGACTGGAAGGTCATCTGGTCCAGTCCCCTGCATTCATGGCAGGATTAAGTAATCTAGACCAGTGGTTCCCAACCTCCAGGCTTTAGCCCACTGTTGGGCCATGGCTGTAGGGCCGCTGAGAGAGGCATATCCTGCCCCACTTCTCAGCCAACCAGTGCTGGGCAGGGGCCGAATCTCTCCGGCCGCGGAAGAGTGCTTCCCTGCGTAGTGGGAGGCTGTGCATAGCCGCTCCATGCTTCCCTCCCGCCGCACGGGGAAGCTCTCTTCTATGGCTGGAGGAGACCCCGCCCCTTCCCAGTGCTGGTTGGATGAGAGGCGGGGCACAACACACCTCTGTCAACAGCTGTGGTGGGAGGGAAGGTGCTGGGTGGTGTACCCCAGCCCCCAGAGCTGCTGTGA
>JANRFK010003894.1:7430699-7454267 GCA_030068395.1 Apalone spinifera | reverse complement strand
GAGGTCTGATGGGGAAGCTCTAAGGGGCGGGGGGCTGGCACTGAGATGTTTGGGATGAGGGGCTGGCACTGAAGGGCTCTGAGGGCAGAAGGCTGGCTCTGGAGGGATTGGGTGCAGGGGACACTGAGGTCAGTAGCTGGCGCTGGGGAGTAGTGGAGGGGTGGGGAGCTCTAGGGGTTAGGGCTGTCTCTGGGGGCTGGACTTTCGGCGGACCCGTAGCAGTTTATTTTCATGTTCATCATTTGCATAATAAATATGCAAATGCAATGTAACTGGTCCTCCAAAAGTTTGTGAATGGGTTTGCTGGTCCCCAGTATTGAAAAAGTTGGGAATCACTGACCATCCCTGACAGGTGCTTGTCTAACCTGCTGTCAAAAATCTCTAGTGTTGGACATCCCAAGACTGCTAAATTAATTAATTGATGGAGAGAGCCATCTTTTCCCTACCTCCACAAATCTGTTCACTTGGGATTTAATATGTTGCTGAGGGCCCCACAAATAGGTAGTAGTCATCCTTCAGTACATTTGCCATCAGACCACAAAGAAAATAATGCAGGTGTCTGAGCAATGTCACTGTCCGGTAGGAGATATGCTCTGGTACCATAACACCTTTGCAATATCCTCTACAGCATAAACGAAATGGACTTGGAGTCCTGCCTGTGGGGACTCTGCATCCAAACACCTGTTATAAAGCAGAATAAAAGTGACTCTCTAGATGGGAGGGGTAAGACTCAGGCTGCATGCGTACGCACTCACAGCACTGATATCTGCTCAGCCTGAATCAGTGAGACCCAGGAAATACAAGCCTGCTGCAAACAGAGGCAGTTCCAGTCCAGTTTGAGTCTGGAACAATATTTTGTTGGCTTAAAAAATTACAGAAAAATGGCAACCTTGAAATCAGAAGTCCAGGTGAATATATTTTTTTTCTAATGAGCATCCTCCGATGACAATCCAAACCATCTGCATCAGCCAGTACCACACCACTCGACAAGCTCTGTTGTTTAGCAAACAGTATCTTAATTTGTACAGGGCCTGCACATTGGTGTCCTCATCTCCTAGGTACTATGGTAATACAAATAATAATAAATCGGCTAACTAGCAAGTGGCAGATCTTGCCTGGTGTAAATGATGCTAATTCCATCAATGGAGCCGTGTCACTTTTATGCCATCTGAGGTTCTGCACCTGAAAAGAGTAGGCAGGACTGAGCTAGCCTCATGGCTACTTCTTCATTGCTTCTTTAAAGCTGCCCAGGTTTGATTTCTTCTATCCTTGTTATGCAGGTGGACAGTGGGACTTTTAACTGGGGAATTACAAACCTACCTTAGTCGCTCTGGTTTTCTTTAGTACACTTTGCATAACTGTCAGCTGTCTCATTAATGCTTTAAACCACAGATCCTGCAGCACTGTATTAAATAGTGATTTGTAGAGAAGGAAAAAGATCTCCCTGGTAGGGCTGGAGATGAATGCCCCTGTTCTGCCCCTCTCCCTTCCAAATCATGCGCGCTCAGCTATTAAATTGCTGGACTACGTTGTACTCGCTGCTCTTCTTCCCTGGCTGTGAGGATGGTGGTGGTCTCTGCCCTGTACCTGAAGTGCTTTCGTTATCTCCATCAAAAAGTAAGCCCCACTTTTCCAGTTAAAGGAACTTTGTAAAAAAGGATTTTTCCATCTTTCATGGAGCAGCAGTGGAAGCACCATGAACTTGTGAATTGGGATGGAGAGCTAATTGTAGGTAGATTTCCATTCCCTTGAGAGCCTGCTTGTCTCTCCCTAAAGCAATGGACATTGTTTCTTTTTCCTCTTTCCATATTTAAAGTTCATTGGCCAGACGGGAACCGTGCACAGAATCACTGACCGAGGGGATGTCAGAGTCCAGTTCAACAGTGAAACCCGCTGGACTTTCCACCCGGGAGCTCTGACTAAGGTGAGTGCTGATGTGTAAAAGTGGGACAGTGGCTGTGGTACCCTAGGATGTGACCTAATTAGTCTTGGATGAGTGCAAAAGAAAATGCTGCTAGACTCGAACTGGGGAGAGGGCGGAGGACAGGTTTAATTTCTTTCCAGCCATCACAGCTAAGAATAAATGTTGCAGTGAGTTGTCCAGTGGGCTTGTCATGGTCATGACGGATGGCCAGCAACCTGGGGACTAAGGGGTTAACTGTACCTAGCCAGGTAGTGGTCAGCCAATAGAACTGCAGGTAGGAATTTCAAACTGGGACAAAGGAATTTTTGGTTTTCCCTCCTTTGTCTCAGAGGCAGTTTCTCTCCAGATACTGATGGGGACAGACAACAAGTCTCTCTCCAAGAAAAGACTCTTCACTATCTGTAAGTAGGGTAAAGTTTAGATAAATCCATTAGGTTTTATTGTTTTATGGTTTGGGACTGTGGATCTGATGTCTGTGCATTTAAAAATGGGTTTTCCTTTGCTGGCCATCCCTCATGACCATGGCAGGGCTAAATCCTTGATTTCCAGGGTCTAGATTAGAAACTCTTGAGAGAGTTTGCCAAGAGGAGGTTGGAGTTCAAAAGGAGAGGAAACTGGTAATCAGAAGAGTGAGATTTTTAATGCCCAAGTCCTACAGGGGGGATGCTAACGTGCACAAGGAAGGCATAGTTAGTGTTGGGCGGGGTCTCTTCTCCTTTGCAATTCAGCTCTTTGAACCACCTGCACAGATTTCTTCAACAAAAATGGTTGTGGGGAAAAGGTAAAAGTAATGTGGGGTTTGCATTTGCCTAAATTATTCGAAAGTTGTGAATAACTAAAGTGAAAAGTTGTTGACAGATAAAATCTCATACTAACTTGGGCCTGCTCCTATAGACACTAATGGGTGCCAAGTGTCTTCTGACATCAGTTGTCCATCATCAGGCCTTTGATGGATTAAAACTGAGAGTATATCTACACTATAGATTTTTTGAAAACTTCAATTACGTCCACGCTGCATTCTCATTCTTCCAAAAGTAAAATGAAAAAACAGAGGGTTTTTTCCTATATTGGTAATCCTCATTGTATGGGGAAGAAGCCTTTTTTCCAAAAGAGCTCTTTCAGAAAAAGGCATGTGTGGAAGGGGAAGAGGGAGTTCTTTCGAAAGAAGAGGAAAAAGCACAGGTGCCCCGGTGACCACTCCATCCATAGTAATCACAACTTAAATGTGAGAGAGCATCCAGTCAGTGTGGATGCTGTCTTTCGAAAAAGCAGATCGCTTTTTCAATGTGTTTTGGCAGTATGGACGCCAGAATTCAGATCTGTTCTGGAAAAGCTTCTTCCAAAAGAAGCCTGCAGTCTAGACATAGCCTTAGTGTGCTACATGGAAGTGAAGTTCTCTGCTTATCACCTCTGGCAAGCACCTTCTCTTTATTTCTTCAGATTTGTCCTTAAAAAAGCAGGTGGGGAATTGGGTCTGCGTATGGTGGGTTATATTTTGTTCAGTTCTGGGGTGTTTTATTTTAAAGACCTAGAAGGGTTTTGGTCTGGTTTTGTTCCTGCTTGTGTCAAATCTCAAATTCAGTCAAATTTCTTTTGCCCTTGGATGACTCTGGCGACTGGGGAATCAGTGAAATGATGTGGAAGAGTGAAAGCTGAGCAATTGTGAGGGCAAAGGGAATTCTAAGTTAGAATATTTCAAGTCGTGGATGGGGGGGTGCTGTTGTTGGTTTGTAGTTTTTATATTTAACTACAATACCCAGTTAACTTTGTAGGGACAGTGGCGGCCTGTCAATACAGGCGACCTAGACAGTCACCTAGGACGCCAAGAAAAACTGCCGTTGAGGGCTTTGGAGGCGGGGGCACCAATCGTGCACTGATCGCACGTCTTGCCTAGGGCGCCAGTTGCCGGCAGCACGTCTAGGGCCGCTCCTGTGTAGGGAAAGAGTCTCTTCTCTCAGCCCTTTCAGTTAAGGAGTATTCACAATAAAAGATACTCAGAGACAACCAGCAGCACCAGGGAAAACCAAATATGATATGCCTCATAGTTATTAGGTTAAAAAAAAATCAAGCAGGAAAGAAATTAGTCCACATTTTAAGAAATCATTTGTAGCTCACCTTTTAAATTCTACCTCTTCCCATGATCCATCCACCCATTTTCTCATCAGGAATTTTTCCCTCCCCTACTAACCTCTGCTGTGTTTTATTTTGGTCATATTTGGGGTCAGTGACTGATGGATTTAATCCTGTTGCATAACTCCCGGCTCTTTGAGTGGCCCCATTGATATCCATGGGGCTTGTAGGTCAAGGAAGGGCTCATTGCGTGTCAGAGTTTCAGAATCTGCCCATTAGCCTGTCGGGTTTTGAGGCCAGTGGATATTCGTTACCGATATATGTAAAGTGCAGACATACGGGGCTCTCTGGGTTTGACTTATTTCTTATAATGAGATCTGGGGCCCTGATTCAGGAAGCCAATTAATCACACACTCTCAGGCTTTCCTGAACTGAGGGTTTGCATGAGCAGTGCAAAAGTATTCCCTGCCAACGTCAGTTTTCTCTTCAAAATTGTACTTGCTTCCGCTGCACTGATGCCTCTTCCTGTGTACTTTCTCTGAGCCTTTTGGGACAGAGTTTTACTGGCATACATGTCTGCCCAGGAGTGAGTTTGAGTCACGTGCCTGAGAATCCGCACAAATCACATTTTACATATGCATGCGAGCTTGCACCGCGCTGCTTCTGCAACCCCAACGAGTAAACAGGAACAACATCATGTGGTTGATTAGGTGCCACTGGATGAATCAAAGTCTGGGATGATATGCTTGTGTGTGCCCTGGGTCCTAGGGAAAGTACCACTTTGTTACCTTTCCTGGGCCATACCATTGCCTATGCAGCTGTTGTGGCACGCTGGCCTTTCCTTTCCCACAATTTACCCCCTGATGTGAATAAATCAAATACAGCAGCTTTACTTATGAGACAGGAGAAATGCAAAGTGCTCCACTTAGAAAGGAACCATCAGATTCATGCATACAGAATGGGAAGCGACTGTGTAGGAAGGAGTACTGCAGAAAGGGATCTAGAGGTCATAGTGGACCACAAGCTAAATTTGAATCAGTGTGTCACTGTCGCAAAAAAAGCAAACATGATTCTGGGATGCATAAACAGACGTGCTGTGAGCAAGACACGAGAAGTCATTCTTCCGCTCTGCTCTGCGCTGATTAGGCCTCAATTGGAGTATTGTGTCCAGTTCTGGGCACATTTCAAGAATAAGATTGCCAGGTCTCCGGTTTTGAACCGGACAGTCCAGTCATTGAGTTTTCTGTTCAGGAAACAAATTGAGAAAATATAAATGTCCGGTATTTTCTAAATAAGATGTAATGTAGATCGTGATGTAATATCAAGTGTGTCCGATATTTTTGTTGAAACCATCTGGCAACCCAAAGATGTGGAGAAGTTGGAGAGGGTTCAGAGAAGAGCAACAAAAATGATTAAAGGTCTAAAGAACATGAGCTATGACGGAAGACTGAAAGAATTGGGTTTGTTTAGTTTAGAAAAGAGAAGACTGAGAGGGACATGATAGCCGTCTTCAAGTACCTAGAAGGGTGGTATTAGGAGGAGGGAGAAAAATTGTTCTCCTTAATCTCTGATAATAGGACAAGAACCAATGGGCTTACACTGCAGCAAGTGAGGTTTAGGTTGGTCATTAGGAAAAACTTCCTGCCTGTCAAGGTGGTTAAACACTGGAATAAATTGCTTAGGGGGGTTGTGGAATCTCCATCACTGGAGATATTTAAGAGCAGGTTAGACGAACACCTGTCAGGGATGATCTTAGATGGTGCTTGGTCCTGCCGTGAGGGCAGGGGACTGGACTTGATAATGTCTCGAGGTCCCTTCCAGTTCTAGTGTTCTGTGATTTCTATGAAAGGGGAATTTGCCCCCCTAAGTGCAGGTCTGTTCCTAGGGGTGCCGCAGTTATTTAACTCTGTGTACATCCCACGGAACACTCTGCTTGTCAGGAGTCTGAGGGCCCTACGTGGATCCAAGTAGTGGGCGAGGTGGCTTGAAGCAGACAGGTCCCCCGATCACTGTTAGGGAAGCTGTCCTGGTTTTTGTTTGTTTGTTTGTTTGTTTGTTTGTTTGTTTTTTAATTAAAATGGACCCCCGGCCAGACACGTGCACAGCCCAGGAAAGGTGAAGAGCCTTGCCTTCCATGAACAGTGTGGCCACATCGGGGCACCTGCTTCCTAGTGCTTGTCTGAACGCCACTCGAGCATGTTAACCTGTCACTCATCTTCGCCAGTTCCTTCTGGCCGTCGTCGTCCGCTGCTTCTCGTTTCCCCAGAGGTGCCTGCCATCCTCCAAGCACTTGACAAACTATAACTAACCTTTTCTTTGCTCTCTTGGCTTTGCATGTTTTCTTGCCACGTTCTTTGGTCACCTCTGGTTTCCTTCCCCATCTCAGCCTGAACTCTGGCAGATACAAGTCTTGTTTGTCCACCTCCTTCTGTCTTTTATAAAGTTGGGGATGCCAGCCTTCCCTACAGCGAGCTGCTGCTTGGCATGTGGGTGGATTTAAAAATAAACTGGGTTATGTGGGTAATGGGCATAGAGGGGCAAACTGCTCCCTTCCCATAAAGCAGGAGCACCTGGCCAACGAAGGAAATGGATGGTCGCTATTGGTAGAAATAGCAAACAGAGTTAACTATATTACTGAACCCTGGGTGCTGCATCAGGCATGGAAAAGGGGCCGACCTGGGGAATTCCCCGGGCAATCCCAGCTGATATTCATACACACAAAATCATTCGTGAGTGGCTGCAAAAGCGAATTGTGCTGCCCTCAAACCATTTGCTCTGCTTAAACCTGCCCATGGCTTTTTTTTTTTTTAAATAACATGCAAAGGTTAGTAGTGCTCAAAGGAATTGTTTTGTTATGGGTTGTGGGGTTTTTTTTTTCCTGATGCCTTGAGGGGGAGGGCGGTTTTTGTTTTTGTTTCATCCCCTAAAAGCATATGACTTTCTTTTTCTTTTAGCTCAACACCTTTTGGGTTGATGATGTAGTCCGTGTGATAGATGATATGGAAACAGTGAAGCGATTCCAAGCTGGTCACGGGGAGTGGACAGATGAAATGGCACCTGTGAGTGCATTCCAATTCCGAGACAATCCAGTAACTTGCAACTTCTAATCCAGGGGTGGACAAACTATGGCCGGGGGGCTGTGTCTAGCCCATCGGACCTTTTCATCTGGCCTGTGGCCTCCCACTCCTGGCTGTGGTCAGGGACTTGCCCTGCTCTGCCTGGTATTTCAGCCAGGAAGAGGGGTTGGAGGTTTGCCTGTTCTGACCCTGCTCTCTGGCTAGAACACTGGGCGGGGTGTCGGACCTGGTGGTAGCATGGGGGTGCCTCCAATTGGCTGGGGCTCCTGGGCATGCTCCTTCAGCCCAGTAGCTAATCTGCATGTGGGAGGTCGGGCCAAGCATTTATGGCCTGATGTACAATTTGCCTGCTCAAATGTGGCCCTCAGGCCAAAATATTTGCTCACCCCTGTTTTCTATTCCATTAAAAAAAGATTTAGCGGCTAGATACACCAGCCTCCTTACTCTGCAGCAACCCCTACTGGTCAGATACGTAGGCGTGCTAATGGATTTCAGAAAGAATGGTGCTTAATATAGCTGGTCATTAGCGGTGTGGCCACATGGCAGCAATCAGAAAACAAGGGCAAAGGGTGATATGGGCAAGTGGGCTCCTGCCAAAGGGGGTGGCTACTCATTTTAAATGAGTTTAAAATGAAATTTGGATGAAATTTTAAGCAAACAAATTGAATGTCTCCCGCTATTTCTTCCCTAATTCTCAATGGTGAGGGACAAACCATTGCAAATGGAAAACTCTCTTCTGATCAGACTCACCAGGCTAAAGAGAAGATCACAGGGTTCTCCGTAAGCAGCAAAATGCAGAGCAGTGACTGCCAGCCTTGTCTGCCTTTTAGGGTGCCGTATACCATGCTTTGTTGTTTCACTGGCTTCCTCTCCAAGTATTTGTTTTGCATCTTGGAGACCCGCTTCCCCTTGACATCAGTTTTGTATACAACCGAATAAGAAGCCGTTGAGAACACTTGTGTATCCTTGAAGTGAGAGTTGTTATCTGGAGTGTCTCACTCAATGCTTCTCTTCACATGCTAGGAATTCTGCCTGGGAATCCACCTTTAAAAGTGTTACCTTGGGTTTGAAAAGCAGGAAATATGTTGTATTCCTTTAAAAAAAAAATCTTTTCCCATTGCAGACGCTAGGGCACATTGGCAAGGTGATCAAGGTGTTTGGGGATGGAGACTTGCGAGTGTGCGTCGGAGGGCAGTCCTGGACCTTTAACCCAGCTTGTCTCACAGCCTACCAGAGAGATGAGGATGCAAACCTCATGACAACGGAGAACACCAAGGAATCCAAAAGTGAGCGAGCAGGGAGGGAGAAGTGGTCTGGTTCTGACCAGGGTGGAAAAATAATCCCTGAATCTCCCTAGTGGAACCATAGCGTTCTGCTTCAGAAGGGATCAGACATTCAGGCTATGCCTGTACTGGCCTGTTTTGCACAAGAAATATGCAAATGGGGCAAAGCATGGACTGTCGCCGAGCCTCATTTGCATAATTGAGGCTCTGTTTTTGCGCAAAATCCCCCTCTTTGTGCAAAAGCCGTTCTTCCTGGAAAAAAAAAAGTGGAAGAACGGCTCTTGCGCAAAAGCCTCTTGCGGGGGCAGTGTAGACATTGCCTAACTGAGTAAATTGCTGCATTACCCCTCTCCAGGCAGAGTTCCAAAAATCCATTTTTACCGGTGGCCTCAAGATCAAGCCATAGGATTAGGATAGGACTCCTGGGATCTTTTCCTGGCTCTGTTGTAGGCTCACTGTTTTGGCAGTCAGTAGTATAACCTCATTGTGCCTTGGGTTCCCAGTCCATAGCATGGGTATAATGATGCTTCCCTACTTAGCAAGGGGTGGGAAGGTTTTAATTCATTAATGTTTTTAATGTGCTGTCAGATCCTTCCATGCAAGGTGTGCTATGGAGGTATGGAAGATTACTGTGCCCAGCCTGTGCTGGCGTCAAAACTGGGGTTGGGTTGGGTTTTTCAAATCTCTTCATAAAAGTTCCCCTTTCCCACCTGACCCTCTTGCCCCCCCCCCATATATTTGAGGGGGCAAGAGTGTCAGGTGGGAAAGGGGAAGACTGCTTAATCTGTTTTGCGGTATAGATTGGCCCCAAATCACCCAAATCAAGTTAGCATAAAAGAAGATCTTTGAGAAACTGCTGGAGAACAAAGATCTTTGGCTCCATTTAGTAGTTTGGTTTAAATCCTGTCAGATTTTAGAGGAAGTTGAGGTCTAGATGCAAACTCCGAGACTTAGTCTTTTCTCTGATGGAAAATAACAAGTGGAATTCCCGACAGCAGGGAAGTGCAGTGAGAGAAAACCAGTGAGTGAAATCCTGGGGTCAGGATTTTCCTGTCTCCTTCAGCAGATGAGCCTTTTATCGTCTTCCAACTCCCTCCTTCCCTTCCTTCATATTCCTATAATTGCTCACTCCTATGTCATGAACTTTAGGTGGAGTCTTCTGCAGGCATTGAACTTGGGATCTCTGGATTTAGAAGTATCAACCTCTGTTGCTATGCCTGTTAGCTGGAGGCAATAAAGTCACGGGTTTGTAAAGCTCTTTAAATGGACCAGTCACTACAAAGGGACAGTGGTCCATAGTGGGTCCTCACGGTTACACATACGGGTGCTCATTGCCACGTTTCTCATTCCCACACAGGCACTTTGATCTCCATCCTAGAGAAGCTGTTGTCCCAGAAGACGGAGTCAGATCATCCAAGCCGACTGGTCACTGAGGCAGCGCACGGCAATGTTGCCAAAGTCCAGGACCTGGTTCAGAAATACCCAGACAAGGCAAGTCTTGGAGAAACCCTCCAAGGTCAAAACGCCTTTTATGGCCCATGTGTCAGGCAGATGGGAGGAGGGGCTGCCAAAACCTCCTGTAAGCAATGAGGAGCTGCTGTTTTTTCTTTTCTTTTTGCTTTCATTGGTAATTAAGGGTGAAGATTAAATTTGAATATTTTTTGTAGGCTCCAACTAATCTGTTTAAGTCCATGCTGGAGTTTGCAGAGCTGGCTCCTTCCCCACCCCCAAGGGCTGCCTGTGGGGCAGAGTTCGTGCTGCACATGAAAACCCCTGACTCAGTAAAAACACCATTGTGTAGCAGCTGAGCTCCACAGCTTCCCTGGGAGCCTAGAGCCTGGCAGTTGTAGCGCTGTGGGACTCCAGCATGCAAGATTGTCCCTGTGCCATTGTAGCTGGAGAGGAAGCGTTGTCCAGTGGTGAGAGCAGGGGACTCGGAGTTGAGAGCTGAACTGCTGTGGTTTCTTAGGCATCTTTTGTGGGCCTATGTTTCTTCCCCTGCCCAACTGGGGATCCCTTAACTGATGCCTTCAGTGAATTCAGCCTCCCAACCTCCCGTGTGAGGTGTGTAGGGTGCGGTGAGATCCAATGGAAGGGCTTTGAGGCATTATCCCAGCAAGTTATCAGGCTAACAGCCATGTCAGCTCAGTGCACCTTTGCCTGGGTCAGGCATGGGGAGGAAACCCGACTGATCTAGCCTGGGAAATCTCCCTTACACCCCAAACTACACACTGGCTTTGTGCTAACAGACCCGCCAGCTTGACTACTGCCCACTCCTTTCCTATACCCTCTGTTTAGCTTTTATATAGGCAGTCTGATTTCTAATGGCAACCCACGTGTATTTCAGCGAGAGGCAGTGCTCACTGCGAGCTGAGAGTTTGGGCAACCCCCCAGGAGGGATTCAGGTGCCACCCAGCTGGTTAGCAGTTGGTGTTTCTACTGGTGGTGTACACCTGCACATTCACTTAACAAAAATTATTCTGCCCACAGATGGGAAAAATTAGAGAGAACATTGGCCTGCTTTGCTTGAACTTTCCCATGAGCCAGGTAGCATGGCTGGAGATGCAGCCACTGTACTGCTGGATTGGAACGGAGTAGAGTCAGCTGGTAGGGTGAGACCAGTGGAGCCAATCCCAGAATCAATTACTTAAATGCAGAAGCCATTCTACTGAGGCAGCATGGTCTAGTGGGCAGGGCACTGAATTGGACTCTGAATCCCTGAGTTTTACACCCACCTACACCACGACCTCACTCTATGACCTTGAGCAAAACACTTTGCTTCTCGGTGCCCCCATCTCTGAAAACGGGGATCTGTTGAAGAAAGGGGTATGAAGTCTGTTGAGGAAGGGTGCCATGACTTATTCCTAGGTACCCGTTTGCATTCTCAGTGCGCATATGCTAATGTGCCCAGCGTTGTAATGCACTGACGATTAAAGAAAAGGGTTTGTGTACAGATGCCTCCCTCGTAGAGTTTGGGCTGGGTGGTCTGTGTAGCACCTGTTCAAACACTAGCAGGTGGCCCACCATCCTAGCTACTGCCTTTACAAACTGGCCTGCACTGTGAGCAAATGCATCTGTCCTCAAATGACCTTGCTAACTGAGTAGAGATACAAAGGAGGAGGAAGGTTATGCTGAGCCCTAGTGCAGTATAGAAACTACTAGAAGATTTTCCGTGTTGCTCAGATCTTTAACTCAAATTCTTTTTTTTTTTTTTCATTGAAATCATTCCTTGAGGGTGGGGCTGGAGAGGAGGGTTCACTATGCAGGCTTCCCTGGGGAGAGAGGACAACTCCAGCCCTCTCTCACCGCAGTAGCATGGGGCCAGGTGAGAAGCTGCAACAGCTACAGCTATGGGAGGGATGCATGTCCCCCAGCTGGGGGACAGACAGACAAACTCATTTTCTGAAATACATAGTAATTATCTTTCCCTTTCTCCGCCACTGCCTCCTGCTGGCTCAATGGTGTTATAGCTGTCCCTGTCCCCATCTCTTTTCCCTTGCTGCCCCCCCACCCCCCGTGGTCATTCTACATATAACAGTCCCTCTTATCGGACGCTTCCCTTTCCATTTTACAAGAAACAGTCGAATTCCAGGCACATCCCATTGTTCTGGCACAACCAAACCTTGACCCCCTTGCTTTAAGTTATGGATAAGAGACAGCTGCATTCCAAATGTAGTGGTCTTAGCTCTTACCATTTAGGAGGAGTTCTTGAACACACGGACTCCTGGATGGCCACACAAAGTTTTTAAAATATATAGTAGATATGCTCTTTGACTGGGGTGGAGAT
Source organism: Apalone spinifera (assembly GCA_030068395.1). NCBI lineage: Eukaryota > Metazoa > Chordata > Testudines > Trionychidae > Apalone > Apalone spinifera. Next base: position 7,442,126 of record JANRFK010003894.1, on the reverse strand, counting down.
ACAGTGCAGGGGGTGTTTCTGAACAACGCACGCCATCCTGTTAAGTCATGGGCAAGCTCTCCTCCATCCCTGTCCCAGAGCTGCACAGGGGAGAAATCCCAGTTTCCTTAGAGAAGCAGGGAGCGGCACGAGGAAGAGAACTAGGGAGCAGAATGCAGTGTCCTTGGAAGCAGCTGGAAAAGTCCCATAAATCCTGTGGAAGCCATGACCGTGTGACAAGCAGGAGCAGATGTAAGAAGTGTTAGTAAACACCACGATCTGTTCTGAGAGGACTGTATGAAAGCTGAGATCTCAAGTCCGATTCAATGGTTTCCTGCTGGATTCTTGTCCCAGTTCATTATGTGCCTGGTTGGCAGATGTGGGGAGGGGAGGTCTGTAAGAGACACAGCCAGGCCCTGGTGCCGGCGTCTAATCTGAAATGGGAACGTGCCGAGTCTGAGGATTAGTTGAGGGATAGTCCCGCTGCATCCTGACCTCAGAGAATAATTGGTCCTTGCTATTTATAACCGTCCAGTGGAAAAAGGCAGCCTCAGCTGGATGAGATAAATTACCTGCCAAGGGGCTCCCAGTGGGCCAGATACCAATGTTACACCCTTTACATAAGCAGAGGGGGAGACATTGGTATCCAGCGTGTTACTAGCACTGCCATCTTGTCTGGCCCAAGAAGGAAACCCTGCACAAATTGCTGCTTTGCATAGAGTCAGCTGCAGAAAAAGCAGTTGCCTGCCAGGCCATGAAGCCTTTGCCAGATCCCTTTGTCATTTATGGGTTTCATTAACATCCCACGTCCTCCTGTCTTGGCCTTCAACAGGATCTTTGTTTGACTCCTTTATCCTTAAATCTCTGTGCTTAGCCCATCGCTGTAGACTACTGGTGCTATTGGCAGAGAAGTTGAGTCACCCAGGGGAATTGGCACAAGATCTGGGATTAGACCCCATCGGGTTCCTGATGTGTCACCCAGGTCTGTGCCTGCACCACTCCCTTTTTGGCAGGAAGTGCTGTCCTTTCCCCCATGGGGTCTGGAATGAGTCAAGGTGCTGACTGGGGCAGGAACTGTCTTTTATTTTCGGTTTGTACAGCTTGCCGGATGGCTGGTGGTGGCCGGTGAGGCGGGGGAGAGATTTTCTGCATGCAGTAAACTTGAGTGTGCCACCCCTCCCCTGACCCCCAGAACAGAGGTTCTCAATGGGGGGGCATCGTATTTTTGGGGGGCCCAGTGAGCCTTCTGATTCATAGATTCCCAGGATAGAAGGGACCCTTGTAACCCATCTGGTCCCATCATATCATATCATATATATCATACAAGCCATAGAACTTCCTAAAATAATTCCTGGAGCAGCTCTTCTAGAGAACATCCCATCTTGTTTTAAGACTGGTCAGTGATGGAGAATCCACACAACCCTTGGGAAATTGGTCACTGACAAAAACTTGTCATATTTCCAGCCTGAAGTTGTCGCCCTTCAACTTCCAGTGCTTGGCTGGTGTTAGACCGTTCTCTGCTAGACTGAAGAGCCCGTGTACAGTCTTACAGACTGTACTACAGTCAGCCTGTAACTTTCTCTTTGTTGAGCTAAACAGAGGGAGCTCTTTTGACTGTCGCTAGAAGGCCTGTTTTTTCTCACCCCTTTGATCATTCTTGTGGCTCTTCCCTGAACTCTACTTTTTCAACATCCTTCTTGAATTGTGAGCATCAGCGCTGGACACAGGATTCCAGGAGCAGTCACACCAGTGCCAATTGCAGAGGTGAAATAACATCTCTGCTCCTATGTGGGATTCCCCCATTCATGAATCCCCCAGTAGCATTGGCTCTTTTGGCTTTAGCCTCACATGGGGAGCTTATGTTCAGCTGATTGGCCCCCAGATAATCCACTAACGGACAGTTGGCACATAATGTATTAAAAACAACCCACCTTATTGACCTCTCCCTGTCTCCACTTGCTTCCCTTGTACATTTTCCGCAATTCCTATCTTCTGATTTGTGTTCGTTACCATCAACTTCCCCTTTCTTTCATTTTCTGCTTATTATTATTTTATTATTAATTAGATTTACCCAGCATTGTTCAGGTCCTTAACTCAATTAATTTTTGTTTTTTGGAAAATAAAATGAAAATGTCCAGGCTTCATTTGAGTCATTGCTCGGGGGTGGGGCTGGGGAGGCGGGGTTCAGGATGCAGGCTGCCGCAGGGAGGAAGGGCAACCCCAGTCCTCTCTCACCACAGTCGCATGGGGCCAGGTGAGAAGCGCCCCCCCCCCCATGGCCACTGTAGCTCCTGTGGGCAGAGCCTGAGGAGGGGTGCATGTCCCCTGGCTGGGCAGGTCCAGAGTCATCTGCCCCCATGCTCCCCAGCCAGAGTGAGGAATACAGCAAACTGTGCACTTTCCGCTCGCTCCATGGCAAAGGGGAACAGCCAGCAATGTTTCTATAGCAATTGGGGGAGGGAGGGAAGCTCCAGCCCTCCAATCTCCCTAAAGGGTGCGTGGAGGGTGGGAGGCTTGAGGCTGGGGCTGTCCCAGATGGGGAGGAGTACACCCCCAGCCAGCCCCTCCCACCTGCCTTGTGATTCTGTCTCTCTTCTGTAGGATTTTCTGAGAAGCAGTCCCATTCCAGACACATCCCACTGTCCTGGCACAACCAAACCCTGACCTTGCTTTAAGTTATGAGGAAGCTGTGTCCTGAATTTGGTGGCCCTAGCTCTTACCATTTAGGAGGAGTTCCTGGACAGACAGACAGACAGATTCATGGACAAACTCTCTCAAGTGTATAGTAGACTAGTATACATGACAGTTCAATCGCTACGATACAGGTGCCAGAACCAAGCACTAGGTCGTAGAGCTACATGTATATATTTGGCCCTGCTATCTTAGACAGCTGCCTAGATTGCGTATAGCTGAAGCAGCCCATGTGTGCTTAAAAGTGGTGAAGCTCCCCACACTCATTCAGCTCTATAGCTTGTGCCCAGCACAATGGGGATCAAATCCTCCTTGAAGCTACTAGATGATGTGGAATACAAGCAATGGTCCCTCTAATTTTTTTTCCATCTATGTGTGGAATACATTTTGTTATATGCACTGATGCATGTGTACCACCAGGAGACACACATGCTGCCGCCCGTGGGCGCTCTTCTAATCTGTAGGGTGGCATTTAAATCTCTTCTGGTTGGATGCCCAAATGCTCAGTTTACAGGGAACACTGAATACAAGTAACCCTTTCCTTCCCATCAGGTTATACAGAGTATTGATGCCCCCAGAGTTTTGGAGCAGGGACTGGGCCTGATTGCACACTGAGACCTTCCCTAACCCATCGTGTGCCTGGGTCCTTCCGTTCTTGCAGGTTGATATAAAGAATCAGGGCAGAACTGCGCTGCAAGTCGCTGCCCACCTGGGCCGGGTGGAGGTGGTGAAAATCTTACTCCAGGCTCACGCCAACATCGACCTGAGGGATGAAGAGGGGGATGCAGCTCTCCATTATGCAGCTTTCGGGTAGGAGCTTTTTCTTCCTGCGTGACCTTGTTGCCGCTCTGTGCCAGGGCGAGCTGCTCAGCTGGTGCACAGCAGCGTAGCTGGATTTGAACTAGCACCGCAGAGAGGGGAAAGGCCCCCAATCTATGGAGCCGCACTGGTCTCTGCTAGCTCAGGATGTGGCCCTCAGACTCCAAGGGTCGTTTTCACAAAGCCCCGATCCACCCGGGATACAAATGCTCCAGGATACCAACGCTTTGGGAGGAAAGGAGGCTTACGTGAAAGGGTAAAGGTGCCTGCATTTGTAATCCCTTTGTTTAAACAGCTGTGTACTGTCTAGAGCAAGAGTGGACAACCACATGGTGCTGGTTAGCCCCTGGTGGGCCAGCACTGCTATATTTACCCTCACGGCCGCAGGTACAGACGACCGCAGCTCCCGTTGGCTGCAGATCGCTGTTCCCAGCCAATGGGAGCAGCAGGACATGGCGTGGACTTCCCGCAGCTCCCATTGGCCAACAGGGCTGGCCTTACCATGAGGCGAACTGAGGCAGCTGCTCTGGGGGACGTGCCACTAGGACCCAGAGTGTAGAAAATTGTGTCTGCTGCTGGTGCAGCGAGGGAGCATGGGGGCATCATTTGATCCCCTCCTCAAGTGCCAAAATGTTGTGGGCCGGCCCTGTTGGCCAAGAATGGCGATCCACAGCCAAGTGGAACTGCTGTCGTCGGTACCTATGGCTGTGCAGATAATACGACGGTGGGGCCCTGGTGAACTGGATCCGACCCACGGGCTGATATTTACTCACCCCGGTCTAGAGAGACCGGAGCTGGAATCTGTTCTCTGTCACCCTGGTGTAAATCTGGAGGATCTCCATCAAAGTCAACAGGGGTTACTCCAGGTTTGCACTCGGCTCACAGGGAGCAAAGCCTGGTGCTCCAGTGAGGATTTTTTGAGAGACAAGAGAAGGATGCAGGGACCAGGATACTTGTGATGCTGCATGTCTAATAGTTGTGGATGGAGAGACGAGCTCCATCTCTAGATCGTGGCATCCACTCGAGGTCCGGTTTTGTTTGTTTGTTACCAGAAATCAAGCGGAGGTGGTCCGTGCGCTTGTCGATCAAGGCGCCAACACCGACCTGTTGAACGATGCCAAGTGCACTGCCTTGTATGTCGCGGTCAGCAAAGGATTCACGGAGATCGTGCAGATCCTGTGTGAGCACAACTGTGACGTCAACCTCCCAGTAGGTTTATTTTCACTCCTCGTCTCAGGGAAGATACTTTTGCTGCTTCACTGGTTGGGGGAGGGTCGATCCTGAAAGCTGGGCAATGTCTTCCAGGATTGAACATTGTGCAAGCCAGGTGTTAGGCTGGGTTCTGCCAAGAACTCGCAGCCACCCAATGTTAGTTCTGGGTCCCTTCCTTCCCCCACAACCCACCCCACACACACACACTCCCCACAGCTCTGCCAGTGCCCCTTTAGCCCAGTCCAATGGTACCTTCTGCTGTTCCCCACGGGGTGACGTGTTAACTGTTATATTCCAAGGCTCCAGTGATGCCCCTTCCTGTTCCCACTGTCAGGGGCTGGTGGGATTGAAAAATAAAATCTGGTTTAAAGGAACTTGGGAGAGCAGCAGTGAAGTCACTGGGCCTGTCCCAGTTCTAAGCTCAGCGGACTGGTCCGTAACTAGCCTTTAGAGATCAACGAAGTACAGGTTGCACCGCCCAAAACCGGCACACTCTAGTCCAGCAACATCCAATATCCGGCAGGATCCGAGAGCCCGGGGAGCCTTGTAACAGGAGCATCAGGGTCCAGAAGTAAGGCCGGAGCCTGCGGCAGCAATGGAGCTAAGGCTAGACCCTCCAGCAGCTGGCGGCAGCCCCCAGCAACGGGACTGGGGCTGGAACCTCCAATGCCCAGTAGCAGCCTAGCAGGCAGTCCAGCCAACACAGCCTGGTGGGGGCCAGCAGTAGTGGAGATTTGGGTGGGGCTGGCTGGGGCAACAGCCCATTGCACTGAGAGGTGGCGGGCTGGGGAGCCGCTGGCAGGGGACCTCCCCAGGGCCAGCAAATTCCCTTGTTCAGGACCGGTCAGATCCCAAGGGTACTGGACCAGGGAGGTCCAACCTGTAGTTTTTCTTTTTGGGTGGAGTGTGAAATTAGGGCTGGATGGCAGCCCAGAAAACTGAAGGCTTCAGTCTATCCCCAACTCAGCTGTGGTCGAGGCTCTGGCTACATAAGCGTGCCGGTCAGTGTGCCTCGGTCAGACGCGTAAGGACTCCTAGACATGAAAGAAGAGACCACTCTCCAGCAGGCCCATCCAGATCTTGGCTTCCCTGCTGATGCTGTCGTTGTGACGGACAGGGCCGGGTCTGGGCACAGCTGAGGGCGTCCGCTCAGGGCGAATTGCTCAAATTCGGGGCTCTCTATAGCTCCTAGACTGGAGACCTTCCCAAATAGGCCACAAACCAGTCCCACAGAGCACTTCAGCTGCCTGCCTGAAGCCTCACAAGCAAAAACCCCTCCGACACTCCAGCAATATCCATGCCCCAGATGGCCCCCGGGCCTCATACACAGGTGAGGAGTCTTAGAACCCAACCTCACCTTCCCCGAACAAGTTCTGTCCAGTTCCAAGAAACCAGCCACAGATCCCAGGTCAAGATATACTCTGGATCTTACCCACAAATCACGCTGAGCCAATCCTTTAGAATCTACAATCTAAAGGTTTATTACTACAAGAAAGAAAAGCATGAGAGTAAGGTTGCTAAAGAATCATACAGTACATGCATTGAATCTCCCAGTTCTTGATGCAGGCTTGCAGCAGAGATGTTATAGCTGCTGGCTTAAAAGTCTTTGGTGTACATCCTATGCCAGAATGGGTCCACAGTTCTTCCCCGCTCGTGAATCCCTGCGAGGCCACATCTGGGGTCAGGAGCAGATCTGGAGACCACTATGGAGTCGGCCACGTGGCATATTTATATCTCCTTTCTGGTTTCTTCCAAGCTGCCTAGAGTCACATGGCCAGTGGCCAGGTTTGTCTTTGGCTTCCAGAGATCCATTGTTCCCTGGAGACTTGCTCATTAGCTTGTCCATAGGCAAACATTCCTGGCCCATTACTCAACCACATACAGAGAAACTCCCAGACTCCATACAGAGTACATATTCATAACCCACACACAGACATTATACAGATATATGAAGAGCATATACAGAACCAGTAGAAAGTAAGCTTTTGTTTGACACCTCACATGGCCCCCTTTGTACCAACTTTTGGGGCAACCCCCCCCATGGGTGCAGCAGTGACCTGGCTGCTCCCCTCAAAATCCAATAACATGACAGTCATCATGGTTGCCAGCCTCAAGGTTGGCCAATGGCAGGGGTGGCTCTTTCTATAATATGGATGCTTGTCTGTTAGGGACTGGACTTAGGCCTGGAAAATTCATTTCATGTAGCCTGTCGAGCCATCATTAGTGAGGGGGCATGACTCGTGGCAGTTTGGCCTAGGCTGGATGCAAGCCAGAGGCCTGGTATCCTAATCTCAGCCAGTCCCTCAGGGATGGTTGGTTAGAGGAGAGTCTCTCTGAAGTCACATGTGCTCTGCTGTCTCTCCCTGTAGGATTCGTTTGATGACACCCCCCTGCACTACGCCATCACCGCCGATTTGAAAAGCATCATTGAGATCCTCACCGAGGTACCGAACATCGACTTTACGGTCCCGAACCGCCAGGGCTTCAATCTGCTGCACCATGCTGCTCTGAAGGGCAACCAGCTGTGAGTGAAGGGGAGGAGTTAGCGTGGCGCTGCATGGATCGGGCTGTGGTGGGCGTCGCTGGGAAGCCCACTGGGGACGGGAGGCCTCGGGGATGGGCTGAGGTGATGCTGACAGGGAGTGGTGCATGGGTCAGAGCTGTGAATTCCCTGCTCTAGTGGCAATGAATCAGACAAGCGACCGCGGTCGGTGAAAGGGGCCTGTAGAGAGGCTGCTGGTCTCCTGAGATGGGATGAAAAGCCGTTTGAGGAAAGGGGTGAAGCTGAGGATGTGGAAATGCCCCTCGTGGTGCAACTTAGCTACCTCTTCTTGAGCCACTCTCAGCCATCCCCCGCCCCCTCAATTCCTAGAGGAAATCCTCTCTCTTTGGGGGTGAACCTAGGTGCTTCTCCATAACCAGTTTGTAGTATTTGAAATTGGGGACCGAACCTGCACTTGCAAAAAGAGGTTGTTGACTCAGGCCCTCTCAGATCCTTTTCCTCGGTTATGGCCCTCTCTGATCTCAGCTGTGGCCTTGTATCTGTGTTACTTCTCTGCAGAAATGGCTCCCCGGTCGGGGAAGACCAGGGTAGATCACAACAATCATTACACCAAAGGTCGGTGATTATCAGCAGAGCAAGCACAGAACAGTGTCTCGAGCAGTTGCCTTTCTGCCCCTCCCCACCATCCCTCCTGCAGTATGTCCATGCATTTAGCCATGGGGAGTACAGAAGAGTCTTATTTCTGGTTCCACCTCTAAATAGGTGCTTGAGGTTCCAAAAGGCCCCATCCCTCCATTCCCAGAGAGCAATTAACCTTCCTGAAATAGAATCTCCTTTCAGGAGAAGTGGCAGTGAAATGCTTCATGCGCTGGTTCGTTTCTTTTAAGCCAAGCTCCTTAGTTTAGGGGTTAGTATATTGGCTTTGTAAACCAGAGGTTGTGAATTCAAATCCCACTAGAGCCTCAGGCACAGTTTCTGGTTATGGCTTGGTTGGACTCGGTGACCTTCTGAGGTCTCTTCCAACCCTACAATTTTCTGTTGCCTTGTGAGCACTGAACAGCCTCTGGCAGGTGACCCAAATACAGATGCGATTTCCGGCAGAGGTTGGAAGCCTTTTCAAAGGTTAGGAGATCTGTGAGAGCACAAATAGCTGGGTTTCCTGACAAATAACTGCAGGCAGGTTGCACCCCTTGCAAACTTCCCGGCTACACCTCTCAGACTAGGAGAAATCTAGAGGGGTGTGATTGTATGTAATTGTGATTGTCTAGAGAAGACTACCGTGTAGATCCATTAGAAATCAAGATCTGTAGAAACTAAGGCCATGTCTACAGTGAAAACTTTTGCCTGTGTAATAGTGTCATCATGAGGAGTGGGACCCTTGACAACATTTGTGCTACCAAGGAAAAACCCTAGTATAGCTGCAGAAAAGTTTTGTTGCTGGCATAGCTTATTTCATTGGGAGAAAGGATATAACCGTCCTCTCCAGTAGGGGAGTTACCCTAGCAAACTTTCTCCAGTGTAGACAAGTGTTTCTTAAACTTTTTGAGACCACGGAACACCGAACAATAATTTTTTTAATGCAGAACACCTATGAAAATGTTCTTCAAAAAAAAAAATTGTTGTTGGACCAAAAAAAAAAGAAGTAACATTGTATCTGGTTTTAAAAACAGAAAATATATACCATATCAAGAAAGTATAACAACAACAAAAATAAAGAGCAGAGATAGCACAAAGTAATTATCTTATAACATAACACATTTAGCATGATATTACACCAAAACCTTATACCAATAATTTTAGTTTAGTTTAATAAATATCATAATAATATTAATGTTAATCATAAACATAATCATTAATTATTAATCTTAATGAGATGGATGAGCTTGCATGTGATGGCATATTTCATCAATGTCTGGAGTGAGATTTATTAAAGAAAGTCTTAATGTAGGCATAACATTCAACCTATTTCAATATTTGGTCTTGGTTGCAGTGACTGTTGAAAATCCACTTTTGCAAAGATACATTGAAGGAAATAGATCCTCAATGCCTTTTCATTTAACAGCTCGTATTCGCTGTGGACTTTTGTCCAAAACTTTTCAAGTGATTAATTGTTTTTCAAGTATTTCAACGTGACGTCTGAGGGTAGATCTGCCAACATCTCCTTTTCATTCATAGATAGGGTATTTGTTTGGCTAGTGAAAATGAATGGATCCAAAATCCACAAAAAATCTTCCCTTGGATTTTGGTTTGAAGGGAAATACTTCTCAGATTGGAATGACAACATTTTTAAGTGATAACAATAATCAGATTAAGCTGAGAAAAACTGTAATCTTCATTCTTTCTTTTGCCTCATTCATAAGCTCCACTAAGGCACTAAACATATCAAAACAGTTGTTTTCAATTCTTTCGATCCACAGTTTAATTTTTTCTTTTGCCCTTCAGTTTTATTATAGGTGTTAAAAATAGTTTTCTGTGGTCCCTGAAGAGACAAGTTTAACTCGTTCAGAAGCTGGAATATATCTGCAAGATAACACAATTTCATATTCCAATCTATGTCTTCGAAGTACGAAACAAGGTCACAGTTTTTGCTTGATAGAAATAGGATTATTTCTTCTTTAAGTTCACAGTCTCTTTAATATCCGGCCTCTCGATAGCCAACGAACATCCGTGTGCAGTAATAAAGTTCTATGTGTGGATCCCATTTCATCGCATAAGATTGCAAACAGTCGTTAATGAAGAGCGCTGAATTTTATGAAATTGACTGTTTTGACAGCTGCTGTTAGCACTTGATTTAATTGGGCACTTATACTTTTACTTGCTAACATTTCTCAATGTATAATGCAATGTGTGCCTTGTATATTTGGCACTACTTGTTTCATTTTTGCGACTAACCCTGCATACCTACCACTCATATTAGTCGCACTATCAGTACAAATTGAAATGCAGTCTGACACGTTTAAATCAGCACTTAAGAAATAATCTGACAATGTTGAAAATATTTCGGCGCCAGTTGTATATTTTTTTAGTTCCAGACAGTTCATGAATTCTTCTTTAATTTCTTCTTCATCCCAGTCTACATACCTCACGTAGATAAGTAGCATAGCTTTGTCAACAATATCAGTCGACTCATGCAATTGAAGAGCATACATCTTTGACATTCTTATTTTTTTTAAAGTTGTTGATGAATGCCTTCGTTCATCATAGTTATGCGATTCGAAACGGTATAGTTAGAAAGAGGAATTGTTTTCATTTTTTTGGCAGCTTCATCTCCCAAAAGTGCACGGCTTGCATCCAACAAACAAGGCATAATTAAGCCTTTCCCTATGGTGAAATTTTTCTTTGATTTTGCAATGAGAAGTGATGTCAAAAATGACGCTTTAAGGGCAGTTTCATTTCCAGTTCCCATATTTTGAATCAGTTTCTTCTGAGCATTCAACTTGCTCTCTTTTCTTTTAAAAAAATCGATTGGCATATTCTGATATTGCTGGTGTGTTGTTTCTAAATGCCTTTTAAATTTTGATGGAACCATGGCACTATTAAACAAAATCTCCAAGAAAATAACTCATTGCAGGCAATTGTCTTTATATGTGAATCCAAACACTAGATATGAAGGATCTTATTTTCAGCATACCGTTTTCTTCCTTTTTTGTTCTGGGGAAGATGTGCACCATTGTTGAGAAATGGAAATGTTTACGTGTACTTCACTCGATGGTACTGGTTCCTCAGCAGTACTATTTTCACTCACTTCTGCCTTTTTTATAAAGAAATGTAACTTACTCTGTTTACTCGTATCGGTGGAAATAATAAATTCAATAAATTATCATGCGTGTTGGTGAACGTCAAACAGCTGACTGACAGCATAGCCACCATGCCAGCATAGCACGTGGGCAGCACTTCATTGTTAGTTTCTACACTCCCGTATAGAGAGGAGAAGAAGACTAGAGATGAGAGAGGAGGCTAACCTTGCTGAGATGTAGAAATAAAATTATGTTTCAGTATTTTCCATTACTGTTATCAGCGTAATATAGTTATTTATTGTAAAACTTTGAATTATTTTTCCAAACGGTTGCGGCACATCTGAGTTATTCATGAAACACCAGTGTTCCGTGGAACATAGTTTAAGAAACACTGGTGTAGACGAGAATGCACATTCACTGACATCTCAAAAGAGTGAGAGAGTTTGAGGAACCCTATTAGGTTGGTCAGAGAGGAGGAGAATCCTT
>JANRFK010003894.1:7400058-7410135 GCA_030068395.1 Apalone spinifera | reverse complement strand
AGGATCTCAGCATGGGCAGGGAGTGCAGGGTCTGGGTGGCATTTAACTTTTTCCCCCAGCGTCTGTAACAGGGTATAATAATTGTAACAGATGCAAGTCACTCCCACATGGCAGCCAGCCACTGCTCCTCACAGGTCACAGAATAAGTTAGCAGCCCTAGGGCTGAGTGTGGAATGGAGGCCGCGCCTTGCCAGGAGCGCAGGGAGTCTGACCGGAGGGTCCGGGCGCAGATGGGAACCAACCCGCTAAGTTGCGCTTCTTGTAGCTCTCCGGGCTGGCCAGGATCCGGCCGGCTGGCACCAGGAAGGACAGGAAGAAGGTGCTCAGCCTAATGACAGACTCCAGCAGCCCTATGAGACTCTCCAGCAGGTGCAAGTGCATGGTGCACACAGGCGGTGCAAGGCGGGGGCAGAGCAGTGGGTGGAGCAGTGGGGACAGGCTATTGCAGCAATGGGTCCTTTGTGGGCAAGATGGTGGCCAGATCTGCTTTTACACCCTGCGCTGCTCTCAGGCTTCCTGTCCCAGGAATGGCTTTCCACTGCTCCATTGATCAGATTCTGGCCAATGGAGCAGCAGGAAAAGACTCCAGGCAACGTGTCTGTGCGCTGCTTTGTTTGGGAGGAGGAAAGGAAGCACGAGCGGGCGCACGGAGCCATTTGTGGCTCTGACTCTTCCCCATTTGCGCGGCGAGGCTCGGGGCTTTCTCCACCCTGCACAGGAAGTCGACACTGGTTCCAATTTTGCAAGGGCCATGAGGCTGGATCGCCAGTGTGGGCTTCCCATTGTGGGAAGGTGTGAGGGGGGGGCTGGGCTCAAGCTGCGAGCCATATTTGGTTCCTAAGAGAGCCATATATGGCTCACGAGCTATAGGTTGCTGACCCCTGCGCTATATGATTTCTCAGAGTGCTTTGAGGAAATCAGTTAGCCCAGCCTTTCCTGCCATTTAAGAAAAATAATCAAGCGTGTCACAGTTTGCCAGAAGTCCAGATTGTTTTTCCATTAAGAAGAACTAAGGCTGACTATCAAAGGCCAGGGTTTGACTTGGAAAAGGCAGATTCCCTAAGTGGCGTGAGATGGCCTAGGAAGGATTCAGAGAGATTCCTAGGCTCACCCCCTCTGGAGACTAAGCACAGGACTGAAATCGAGGAATCGGAGTCTTCTATTCCTTATGCAGATGCTGATTCCTTCCAAGACCTTGGGCCAAGTCCCTTAACCTCTCTGCCGCCGTTTTCCCATCTCCAGGACGCATCATGGAGTTGTGAGAATGGATGAAAGTTTACCAAGAGCTCTAGAAGATCTGTAGCAAGGAAGAGCTATGATCTCGCTGCCCCTTTGACAGGGCTGCCCGGAGGGTTTCTGAGGCCCCAGATAGCTAGAGAGGATGGGGAATCCAACGCTGATTTGCTGATGCAGGGAGACTGGGTCATGCGTTGGCTTATTGTCTTGTTGCTGGGTAGAGTTGACTGGCCAACATGATGCAGAGCTGGTGCGGGTTTGAGGGGCTCTGAGTACCTGGGGGATAACAGCAGTCATTTGGCTGCCTGCAAGGCTATTTATCTCCTTTCTAGGGGTCCAGGCCAACCCAGAACAGAGACAGTGGGGATTGAATTGGGCTCTAACATATGGAAAGCAGTCTCCTCCCGCTAGGCAGAGATGGGCCAAGAAGTGATGCTCAGGCTGGGGTGTGCTCTCTGAGGTTTCTGCAATTGCCTGTCTTCCCGTGAAAAGCTGTTTTGTACCTTCCAGCGGCAGCGGCAGCAGCAGCAGCAAAAATTAGAGCCCAGACTGGGCTGTTTAAGGTGTAAGACTTAAAATACGAGACAGCAGCTGAGGGCGGTTAATGCTATAGCCTAATGAGCTTTGTCGAATCCCCTCTATCCCTCATTTCAGGTCATGTTTCCAGGCTCTAGTCTGGAAGATAAATGTTTTGCCACATTGCCGCGGCCCTTCTGGTTCCCATTTATCCTCACCATTCAGCATTTGGGATGGCAATCTCCTCCCAAAGCCAAACCCAGTAAAAATGCTCCCACGAATGTTCTGTCTTTATTGGCATTTAAATTATGTTGCAGAAGCCTTTGATCCTGCAGTATTTACACAGTTGAATAGGGTTCTCCTCGCTTGTGTAAAGTTACGAACGTGCTCACTTTGCAGGATCTGAGTGTCTCCTAATCTTTGATCTTTTCATCCTCCATGAGAAATGCCAGTAACCCCTTTTTAAAGACTGGGATCTAAGGTGCAGAGAGACTGACCAACATGCCCAAGTTCACACAGACAGCTTGGGGCAGAACCCAGAATTCAACCAAAATCTACTGAGTTCTAACCATTCACCAGATCAGAGCCTGAAGGAATACACATCCCCCTGCACTAATTGCCACCCAAACAGGCTTATAAACAAGAATGAAACTCACTTGATTTTTATTTTCAATTGCCCAAGCTGAGAGAAATACATCACAGCATAAAGGGGAAAGAATGCAACGGTTTAAATGGATCATTGTAATGATTGAAGGGCACGTTGGCTTACAAAACGGAGGCCAAGATTGCCAGGTGTGACTAGTGGTTTTGGGTGCCTCGGGCGCTCAGTTCTTTTTCAGACTGTGCAGAGCATGCAGCCCCCTGAGAACTGGGATGTCCCTGGTGGGACACTCAAAAACTGCTCATCACTTGAAAAATCTTGGCCACAATTTGTAAGTTGACACTGAGTTTGCCTGTTGATTTCTTTCAACTAATCACCGAACAAAGCATAGGCCTCCCTTCCTTGTCAGTTTGAATTAGTGAGAAGAAGAGCTGATCCACTTTCCCTCCTTCGTTTTTAGGAACTTTTATTAAGAGCACATCTACATTCTGAGATTTGTTGCCAAAAACTGCCTTTTGGTGACAACAATGAGAATGTACACGCTGCAATGTTTCAGCAACAGAAAACTCCCCTCCCCCACCCCTGTGAGAGACCTTTTTCTTTTCCCCTCTATTGTTGACAAAGAGCCAGTGTTGACATTGCTGTTTTCTTGACAGAATTAGCTTCTGCCAGTATCCCACACTGCCTAGCCTGATGGCTGTGCTCAGTGCTTTGATCTCTGCTGCCCTGCTCAAAGCTCCAAGAAATATCTGACCGCTGAGCGAGCTGCTCTGTTTGGGGAACAAATAAAGAGCAAATCATTGGACTGCTCCTGTTCTGCCCTGCGAGGAACACAGCAGCAGGCAGACAGCTGCTGCAGGGGGAGGCCAGGGACAGGCTGTGGTGTTGCTTTGACATTCCTCAGTGCAGAGAGCCCACAGAGCTACTCGTGATGCTGCAGCTGAAGAGGCTGGAGAACGCTGAGGGAATCCCAAGATGTGCAGGGATCAGCTCTGCCTTCCCACAACACTGCACTGTGGGATACTCACCCACAGCGCATCGCTCACGGTGTTGATGATGGTGCTCCCAGTGGGGACATGATCTGTCTACAGAGAGAGCAAGTGTGAACGCACTCCGCTGATTTTTGTTTTGTCCACTTTTGAGTGTCAACCTGAGTGCTGTCAACAAAACTTGCTAGAGTAGACGTACCCTAAGGCTGGTGGTGGGGTGTACTCCCCACGCTGGTGCTGAAAGCCAATTAAGCTGCAGACAGGAGCTTTAGGCTGTGTGGCAGGCATTAATTAGAAGGAAGCTCACCTGTGAGGGGACAGGCAGTGCATCTTTAAAGCCAGAAAGAGATTGGTGACACTGTGAAGGGTGTGGCAGGGAAAAAGCCTGCTAGGTCCGTTCCTGAGAACGCAGAGAAGAAAGGGGAAGTAGGAACCCCCTGAGGGTATAGCTACACTGGGGCTGGGGGGAGGGGAGTGTTTCGGAAGAGGTATGCAAATAGTGTTTGCATTTGCAAACCTTCTTCCTTTTTTTTCCCAGAAGAGGCTTTTCTGCCATTTGGCCTCGTCTACACCAGGCCGAATGGCGGAAAAAACTCCTCTTTTGAAAGCCTCTCTAACCCCAGTGTTACAAGGAAGAAGGGGGCTTTCGAAAGGAGGGGCGGGGTTCTGACATTTGGCCTCATGTAGACGAGGCCAAATGGCGGAAAAGCCTCTTCCAAGGGAAAAAAACGGAAGAAGGTATGCAAATGAGAGCACTATTTGCATACCTCTTCCGAAAAGAAATGACAGTGTAGCCGTACCCGGAGAGAGAAGACAGGACCGCCGGAGGAAGAAGGGCTTACGTCGTAGGCCTGAGACACGGGTTGGACGAAGGCAGCTGTGGGAAGGAGAGAAGGAAGCAGTGCAGGGAAGACAGCAGCAAGGTTTGGTGAAGTTCCAGACTTTAACTGCTTGCAGTGGGGAACCCTGGCAGAGGGCAGGCCTAGATTCCCCTGCAGAGTGGCATTGCTTGGGGCACTGAAAGGGCCAACTGCCTAAGTCACTGCTTAAGTGTCACAAGGCAGCGGACATGAGGCTTGCCTGAGGCGGCTCATGCAGAGAGACTTTGAAATTGCCTCCCCTTTCGCTACTGCATCCCGAAGGGGAAATCACACTGTGACCTGGCTGGAGGCCCCAAGCCATGAAGCAGTTGTACTGGGGAGGAGAGCAGCAACGGTGCAATAGAGGGTGCTGAGCCCTGTGGAGGTAATCCGCAGGATGGCCAGAAGGGGGCGCCACCCAGCAGTGAGCCGAGCACTCAGTGACAAAACCACAAAAGAGTCCTTAGAAAAGCCCTTGTCCTTGTTCTAGCCTCCCCGTCTCTCGTGTTGAGGCCAAGTGCCTCAGGAAACTCTTCCTGAGGAAAGCGTCTGAGTGGTATTTTTGGTGTGCACGCTTTCTATTTTTCCTGGCATATCCTATTCTCCTCTCGCCGGGAGCCGGGTGTTTGAATTGGCAGCTGCCTTTGTTAGCAGTTTTTGTGCAGCCAGACTTGCCTGGAAAGTCGTTTTTGCACACTGCCTCCATTCTGAGCAGCAAGGGGACACAAGCTCATTCCAATTTCTCCTGCCTCTTCGGCCTGGTCGACTCAGGGATTTGCCCCCATTTCAGTGTTAATGCCCCAGGGCGAACTCTTAGTGCAGACCCACCAGAAAGTCCATTTAAAGGCAGCGTTGATGCTCCACGGTGGTCGTGGCAGTGCCAAAAAGCACTGTAAGAAATTCCAGCTTTATAGAATGGAAAAACTTGCTGCACGGTCAAGAGATTCATGCCACTAAAACCAGCAGGAGCACGTGTTAAAATACAGTTGGCTTTATTGCACTGATGCTTGGAATCCTTCTCCTTGAGGCTTGTCTAGAAAAGAGAACTCACGCCAGCGTGACTAGAATTACCTCCGGGCGATTCCCTAGCCTTGACAAAGCCGGTCTGAGGCTCACATTGCTAGCTGAGATGGGTGTATTGGGTATATTACACCAGAGGGTTTGCACTTGGACTTGGATAGTCACAGTGGCGCAAACTCCCCACAAAGATTTGGGAAAAGCCGGCACAAAGATGCCTTTTAAATGCTCAGGCTGGCCTGGCACTCCTTAACGACCTATATCGGTGTAGGGATCCATTCCTGTTGTCCTGAGGAATTGGGTCCTGATTCTGATCGTCGTAGACCCAATTTTCCTTGATTCTGGCAGATGAGCTCAGCTGCCCCCAGCAGGTATGTTCTTGTGAGCTGACTGTTAGCCCGTCTCCTCTGCTACTAGCACACACGGCCTCGTTGGATTTTGGGAGGACAGTTAAATCTCACAGTACTTTCTCCTCTTGAATCCAGCAAAGGACTTGGCTGCCTGACATGCTGCTTCTCTGAGGCATGGTCTATTCTGCCAGGTTAGGGCCACATGAGTCATCTTGCATCAACCTATTTAGTGCATGTCTACATGCAGCTTTGTCTCCTGCCACCATTAGGGTGGTGCAGTGACTTTGTGGACACTATAGGCTTGTCTAAACTACATTCCTCTTTTGAAAGAGGAATGTAAAGTAGGCAGATTGAAAGCGCAAATGAAGCGAGGATTTAAATATCCTGCGCTTCATTTGCATATTCGCATCCTAACACTGTTTTGAAAAAGGGTATTTTGAAAGTGAAACCGCAGTCTAGACGCAGTTCTTTTGGGGGGAAAAAAACCCTTTTTTGAAAGAACCCGTACTCATTTTTTCAGGAGTACAGGTTCTTTCGAAAAAGGGGATGGGGGTTTGAAAGAACCGCGTCTAGCCTGTGATTTCACTTTTGAAATATCCTTTTTCGAAACAGCGATCGGGCGCCAATATGCAAATGAAGCGTGGGATATTTAAATATGCGCTTCATTTGCACTTTCAATCTGCCTATTTACGTTCCTCTTTCGAAAGAGGAATGTAGTCTAGATGTAGCTTATGTGAATGCAGACACGGAGACCCATTTCAACCCGAACAGTCCTCTAGCCGCTATCCACCAATGCCAGACAGCGAAGACCATGGACACAACTGGGAACTCCACTGTCTGGGATTACAGAGACCCCTCCCCCCCCCCCCACACACCCATTGAAAGCTTCAGTGTATTTTGAAATGCTTTTTCCTGGTCTGCATATCTTGGCAAGTGAACCTAGCAGCTCTCCTGCCTTAATCCTGAGGATAAAGCTCCCACAAGCTCAGGCCACTTGTGAATGAGCACACGTTGTTTCGTGTTCTTCAACTTCACACCTTAGTTAGTGTCACTGGGTGTCGGGGACTCCCTCAGCTCTGCTCCCCCATCCACAGCCAGATGTGAGACTCAGCCAGCAAGTAGAAGAGAGTTCACGGGCACAGCGTAGCATAAGATCGATGTTAACACAGGGCAGCTAGTATTGTTCCTTTTGGAGAGAAGGGGCCCTGGGCCATCCGCCCCCCCATTTCCTACTCTAAGCTCCTTCTCTCATCCTAACCCAGCTGAGATGGACCCTTCCCCCAAGCTCTAGGCCCCAGCCTGGTGTCAGCCCAGCCTGGTGTCAGCCCAGGCAGGAGTTATCTTCTATGCCTGGCCCTCAGGCGTCAGAGACTGAATACACTTCTTCAGTGAGTCATCCACCTCTTCCAGACAGCGTTGCAGGTCCTGGGACAGTAGGAACCACACGCAGTGCACAAAGCAATATGGCAATACAATCCCCGCTACCTCCCATCCCAGCAATACGATCCCTGCTACGTCACAGTTAGTTCATCTGAACTTTCTGGAATGTCCTTTTGTACACCCGCCCTCGCAGAGCCGTTTTGCAGACAGCAATTGCTGCTGCTGCTGAAATGACTGGAGTGAAGGCATTCAGCGGGGGCGCTCCCCATTTAGAAAGTAAGGTGACTCTTGGCCGGGTGTGTTCTCTGAAGAGCTCTCCACTGTGGTAACTGCTCTCCGGTTCTGTTCTGTGCTAACCTTCTGGGCACATTGCAGACCTCAACCTTTTGTCTCTGGTATTTAGGAAAGAGACATGCAGAGAGTTCTCTTCTTCTTCTAAGGCCTGGTCTGCACTGGGAGTTTAGACCGAATTTAGCCGCATAAGCTCCATTTTCCTAAATGATGTGTCCACACTACCAAGCCTGTTCCGTCAACCGTAAGGTCCTTTGAAGTGGATTTCGGGTTCTCCTACTTTTTACAAGGAGTTCTCGACCTTTCCTGGTCGAATTTACGGTAGTGTAGACACAGTTTTGGTGAAAGCTGAGGTTCTTGGCTTCCAGGAGGCATCCTACAGTGCCCAACTCTGGCCAGAACTTGCTCTATTGATCTCCAGGTGAACAGAAAAAGCCCTGGCAAAGTTTGAATTTTATTTCCCATCGGGCCAGCATTGAGACACATTTCAGAGCAGGCAGCTCACCTGAGCAGCACATGTGGCCATGACTTCAAGTCCCATGAGCTCCATTTCCTGGGGGCGCAAAGGAGCGCCAGCATGGAGTTGCAGGAGATCTTGGACCTCACTGCGGAGTGGAGAGAGGAATCCATTCTCTCCAAGCTCCGAACCAGCAAAAGAAATGCTGATATCTCTGCCAAGATCGCAAAGGCAATGGAGGCGCAAGAATACTCCAGGGACCCACAGCTGTACCAAGTTAAAACAAAGGCACTGAGGCAGCCCTGCTACAAAACAAAGGAGGCAAATGGCTGGTCTGGTGCATCCCCTCAAACATGCCATTTCTACAATCGGCTGTATGCGATTCTAGGGGGGGACCTGACCAGTTTTCCAAGCCTGACCATGGAGTCTGGCCAAGGCGCTGTTGGCAGCAGCGTGGGGGACCCCCTGGTGGTGGAGGGAGGAGAGGAGGATGAGACTAGCCAGCTGGCGATCAGCGAGAGCTAAGAATTATTTATAGCATTGGAGCCAGTCCCCCCCTCCCAGGACGTCTCCCAGTCGAGCACTGATTCTAGGGAGGGCAATTCTGGTGAGTTCACAATTTTTTTTTCTTGCTTATAAGCAGGTTAAGGCAGTTGGGTGTGATGTGCGGTGCACTCTGTGCCTACACAGCGTGGGGGCTGGTTAATGTGTCTGGAGATGGAGCGGGAATCCTCTCTGCATATCTCCATGAAGCTCTCAGATAGGAACTCCTGGATCCTTCTCACAAGGTTTCTGGGGAGACCTGCCGTATGCCATCCTCCACAGTAGGACACTTTTCCATGCCAAGCCAGCAGTAAGTGGCCTGGCGTTAGTGAACCACAAAGCACTGCAGTATAAGGCCCAAGATTCTGGCCACTGAAGGGCCAAAATCCCAATAATCTGTATGTAAGATCTTGACCACAGTTTCTGTTAAGAATCTTTCACATATGCCCAAACCGCATGGGCCAGGTTTGAGGCCTGAGCCCTAGCAAACAATGGACAATACAGGGCTAAAAGGGAACAGAAATAAGCAGAAGATAGGCCTTGTTTGTACAACTAGCTGAGACAGCAGAACCCCAGGTACAGGGCAGTTGTTGGGGCCTTATCGTGAATTATAGACACATAACTCTGAGAGTGGCCTCGAAAATCTGCCTGACAAGTTCAGGAGGAGATAGCAGTGTATCCTCCCCACACACCAGCCAGCGTTCGGGGAGGGGAGACGGCCAGCATGAGTAATGATATCCAGATGCCAATCCAGTCCAAAGAGGTGTGAACAATAAACAAATTGCCAATGCTGTATATTGTTTACTGTTCTCTTTGTTTTAAGACCATAGAGGAATGTACCTGTGAGCAAACCTGTCTGGGAAATGCCACCGATCATTTCTATGGACCTGGAATCAGCATTTAACCTATTTACTGAAAAAATGACACTTGAGCCGTAACACCTGTTTATTATCATACATGTAAACCTGAGCCATGGGCGGAGCGATTATGTAACCTTTTAGACTATTGGCTTATTGTGCTCATTATGTCTTGCTGCTAGAACCTATCCAGGGGCTTGGGAACTCCAGACACAAAGAGAAGCTGCCCTGCCCTGCCAGCATAACCAGACCCCACCATCCCCGCTCCCCCCTTCCCCCCGCCTGCATGATGGTGCCCTGGTAG
The DNA here is from genome assembly GCA_030068395.1 of Apalone spinifera. NCBI lineage: Eukaryota > Metazoa > Chordata > Testudines > Trionychidae > Apalone > Apalone spinifera. Next base: position 7,400,734 of record JANRFK010003894.1, on the reverse strand, counting down.
GCCCATTACCATGCCTGCCTCCGAAGCCTGTGAGTCCAGATGCTCCCCCCTGAGAATTCTGTGTACCTGCTATATGGTGGTTGCTTTAAAGCAAAATGTTGGCCTTGCACAGGATGCATCTCCATTGTCTTTACAGAGACCGGCGCTATACACTAACAGCTTATGGTTAGGTTTAACACAATGCATCTCCTGCAATGTCTGCCCTTGTAACTTTTCATTGCAGCTGACGCAAGCCAGCTCACTGAGTACTCCCCAGCTCCAGCAGCTGTTCATCTTGCAGAGAGCCCCAGGCAAAAACAAACAAGGGAAGATATTTTAAAGAAGCCAGTGGAGTGAAGGATTCTGTTGCTGGCAGAGGTGCGGGAGTGGGTCAGCAGGCAGGGAATGGCAATCAAGGCAACAAGGGAAAAATTTTGGCTCCCTGATGGCAGTGATGGAGTGTGCCCTCAGGACCCCCTCAACCCCCTGCAAAATAATTTTCCCTCCTCCCCCAGTTCCATAGCCTCCAGCTCCAGGGGCTCCAGGACACAGCTGCAGAGGGAGGTGGACTCAAAGGCAGCTTCACACTCAACCTTCAGGGCCCTGGGAGGCAGAAGATTGTCCTCGCATTTCTGAGTTCCCCCACGGATTTCTTTTCTTTCTCTACTGTCTTCCCTAAACAAAAACACGATCTCTG
>JANRFK010003894.1:7370379-7397317 GCA_030068395.1 Apalone spinifera | reverse complement strand
TGTTATTCGTGGCGCTAGGGTTGTGGCCTCGCCCCAGGCTGACCGCGGAAGCCACCCAGCATATCTATACGGCTTTACAACTTTACAGGAAGGACTGTGTCCTGCGAAAAGCTCAGAGTTTAGCACAAGCATTTAAGGCAGCAAACCTAAAACAGGAATAAATGTATTCTAGGCTCAGTTACTCCTTGTAGCCCAGACAGCAGCAATACTCTGGGCTGGTCTACAGTGGGGACTTCGGCATAGCTACAAATCCACGTCAGGAGCGAGAGCGTGATGCCCGTCTAACCCACGGAGCAGACAGCACTAGGCCAACAGAAGAAATCTGCTGTCAACCAAGCCTCTCAGGAAATGCTGATGGGCGAACCCCTCCCATGGTTGTAGTGAATATCTATGGTGATGCACTTGGGTGGCACAGCTGCACCATTTGACGTATAGACGTACACCCGGAGGGTATCTGAGCTGAACCCATTTAGCTTCTTGGGTAGAAGGATTAACCGGAGTGGAGCTAAGCACGGATGGGCTGGGCCAGTGCCCTGTTAGGCATGTTACGCTTGTGACATCAGCCCCCCCCCCTTCATTGCAGTGCAGTGGCCGCAAACGCTCTCATCACCTTTGTTTGGGCAGTGATGTTGTAGCCATGTTGGTCCCAGGCTATTTGGAGTGACAAGGTGGGAGGCGTGATATCTTCTGTTGGACCAGCTTCTGTTGGTGAAAGAGAAATGCTTCTGGGCTTCCACTCAGCTCTTCGGCAGGCCCCCCGCCCCCCGCCCACCGTGTATTTGTAGAGCCCTGCATGGGTACGGTTACAGATGTGGGCATCCTTGGATAGACATTGAGACCCACAGATCTGCAGAGACATTGTGGCCATCAAAGGAGCATAGTCTGTTGTGTCCAGGAGCCAGTGCCCCATGCTGGGAGCTCCTCTCAGCTGCGTGGCTGTACCACCCTCAGCCCCACACCCCTCTCCACTAGCCCCTGTGTCTCTCGAGAGGAGGGATCTGCGGATGCAACAATCTGCAGTTGCGGGCAGACATTTATACCCGCGCAGGGCTCTATGCAGCTGGTCACGTCTTTTTAACAGCAGACTCAGCCGCTCTGGTACAAGAGTCCTGGTGGCAATGGACCCGATTGAACATCCTTGCCTCGCCTGCACGCAGTCCCCTCCCTCCACCCTGGCTTCCTGCTGAGGAGTATCACTGTCTGGACTCTCCCTGAGGAACAGCCACCCCTGGCTGTGGAGTCAGCGTGCTCCTGGGCTAACAGCTGGTTTGCAACTGTCTGTCATGATTTCCAGTCAAGTCCAAAGCCAGCTTTAGTTCGCAGCCTGTCCCGCCCATCAGAAGATGCTGATAGCGTGACAAGCAGGCACTTTTTCCCTCCTTTTTGGAATCTCCCACCTCACTCAGCCCTGCCTTTGCTTTTAATTAGTGAATTTACTGCTGGAAAGCGGATGCCTCCCAAGGGCCAAAGCTCACCGTGGTCAGTTAATGAGGCTTTCCACTGGTTGCACTGCAGCTCTGGCCCTTCACCGTTTGGTAGCCTGGGTCGCCAAGTACTTTGTGCCACACAAATCAGGCTCATGACACCAGGGTGAAGCAAGTATCCTGCATGGGTGGGGGAAGTGAAGGATGGAAAGGTTTGCAGCCTGCTCTTGTGGGCTAACCATCAGATCTTACTTCCCCCTAATTAATGAGGAAACTTGTCCAGTAATAACTGAAATTAAGCAACACCAAATTCATTCCAGGCAATGAGCCAGCCATCAGAGAGCAAATGGGGACTAGCAGGATCTCAGGCAACCTTAAACAGGGACATTGCTTAAAGAAAATGGCCTCAATGCATAAACAGGTGCCCCATACATCTTGGCTGTGTCTAGACTGGCCAGTTTTTCCGGAAAATCAGCCGCTTTTCCGGGAAAACTTGCCAGCTGTCTACACTGGCCGCTTGAATGTCCGCAAAAGCTCTGACTTCCTACTGTAAGAAATCAGTGCTTCTTGCGGAAATACTATTCTGCTCCCATTTGGGCAAAAGTCCCTTTTGCGCAAAGCTTTTGCGCAAAAGGGCTAGTGTAGACAGCTCAGATTTGTTTTCTGCAAAAAAGTGCTTTTGCGGAAAAGCGTCCGTGCCAATCTAGATGCTCTGTTCCGAAAATGCTTTTAACGGCAAACTTTTCCGTTAAAAGCATTTCTGGAAAATCATGCCAATCTAGACGCAGCCCTTGAGTGCCAATTTTGTCTCTCTTGTTTACCAGAGATAACACCCTATCTAAAAGACTGTTTTGCAAACACAGGTATTTTGTGCTGAATAGTAAGTAAACATACACAGCTATTACACTGCCCTAGCCAGTGACCAGGAGTTGAAAGGCACCAGCTCTCCTATTATATATCCCCTTAGCTTAGCCATCCATTGTTTTTATGCCCTGAACGAAAGGATGAAATTGTTGAGTAGCATTTTCCAGGGGGCAGCTGCTTCATTCAGAGAAAATTTCTTCTCCATCTGAATTTCAACTTTTCAATGCTAACTAGCAATGTTTGTTCTTCTGCCTTTTCAGAATCCTCCACTATCTGGAAAAGAATGTTGTTGGTTTTTATTTTGGTACAAATTGTCCTACACTGCCTCTCCCTCACTCTCCTCCCTCCCACGAAAATAGACAAGAAATTCCTGGGAATTTGTTGCTGACTGGGATTTTCTTGCCTGGTATCTGTATGCAGGGTACTTTCCCAGAGAGCTCTTTGGGCTTTCCGTGGCATTTCCTCCCAGCGTTCGAGATTTCCTGGCGGTGCTAGAGGTGGTGGGCATTTTCCTCTGTGCCCTCCATTCATGCCCCATTCCTACTTCACATGTGGAGGTGTGTCGCTTTGCCAAAGTGTTCACCAGCCAGCCTCTCATGGCAAGCTGGCCTATTCTCCCCATTTTAAAGATGAGCAAAGTTGAGGCCCCCAAATCTGAGGCAGAGCTCAAAACAGAACCTGGATTTCCTTTACTGCCAGGGCTGCCCTTACTGACCCATGCTGCAATGTAACCCTGAGGTGTTACAGATGTAGAATTATTGATCATGTACAAAGGCAGCTTGCCACAACACAGCCGCCACCTGCTGGGAGAGGCCGTAGAGCAGTTTTCTGCCCCCCTCAGTTCCCTCGCGCACTGGGGAATGTTGCTGCCTCCTCTTGGTTCCATAGTGCTGGTCACTGACCAGTGCCTGAGCCTCTGATGTGGGTGAAGCCCTCACATGGCCAGGCCGTGAGGGAGCTTCTGAACGTGCCTTTCCAAATCAACCCCTAAGCAAAATATTCCAGCACCTATGCCAGCTGGAGGAAGCCCTTGTTTTCGGCTCCTCTCCTACCCTACCGATCTCTCCCCCCCCCCCCCCCCCCCCCCCCCCGTAGTAATCACTGCAAGGCCACAGCGCAGCGAATGAGGAGTAACGTGCTGTTCGGAGCGATGGAGTGCGGGGGTGGGATATTCTTTCTCCTACGGGGCGGCAGTGTTCCCCAGTGCCGCAGCCACTTCATAACCCTCGATATTGCATAGCCAGGTTAGGAGACAGAAGCGTTTCCCATCATTGCCATAGGTGGCAGAGAAGGAGCCAGCCAGAGATGCTTCTGTGGCTACCCACGGGGAGGGTGGCGTTTCCTGTGCACGGAGCGTCACTAGAAACAATTTATTTGGGCATCTGCTTTTGTGGGGCAAGCTCTCCTTGCAGCAGACCCCTGAACGCTGATGCCCCAATACATCGGTTTGTCTTTAAGGTGTCACAGGCCTCCTCGGTGTGTTGGCGGCTGCAGACTAGCACAGCGACTCCCCTCTGGGACGTGTCACTGAGCATCATTAACTCTCTGCCAACACATAGGAAAGACCATCCAGCTGCCACTGCCCTGGGCTCGATTTGGATTGCAGAGGCCAGGTCATTCCAGCCATAGTGACATGGATGGAGGAGGAGGGCGGAGCTCGCCTGTGACCTCTAAGCAGGGCCTTCCAGAAAAAAGCTGAGGCGCATCAGCGGGGATGCTGCAGAAGAAGCTTACCCTGTCACTGCACATGGTCTAGCTACATCAAAGGAATTCCAGGCTCCTGGTCTGTCTCATGGCATTGTAGCACATAAGGTGAAATTCACTCCTGGGCAGAGGGCAATAGGGCTTAGAGGCCTCCATCATGATCATGGGCCTGTTGTGCTTGGTGCTCTGCGGCTTGTGATGGAACTGGAGTGGTGCATAATCCTTGCACTAGCCTGTCGCACCTGGATAAATCCTACCCTTAAAAGTCTGACCTGGGTAACAAAGCCAGATCTGTTTGGAAGCTGCCCAGCGGGAGGCCATGTGGCGCTGATGTAACAATTCTGCATGACAGGGACAAGGGAAAGGCAAACAATAATCCATGTGAATGCAAGTGTTTATTTTGTGAGCGAAAAGCTGGATTCGGGAACGTGGCCATATACTGTGCATTATACATGGAATAACCATGCGCCGCTCCAAGACAAACACAACAGCAGCTGGGAATGAAAAACTAGAGCCGCTAGAGCAACCTTGCTCCTTTAACAAAGGAAACGCAAAAAGGGCCCCGTGCACAGATTGCACACTGCAATTTGAACACCTTTTTCTGATATTTTTTTTTGGAAGAGGCTTTTCCAAAATTTGGTCCCTCTACACCGGGCCAAATTTCGGAAACGCTTCCTCTTTCGGAAAAGCCCTTCTTCCTCATGGGAGGAGGAAGACAGGGCTTCTGAAAGAGCACGTCTGCTCTTCTGCTTTTTTTTTTTTGCGGAAGAGCAGACGCATTCCCTGGACCTGGTGGAGTTTTTCTGGTATCCCGCAGGTTAAAACCCCATAGTGTAGACATAGCGTGAGTGAGCATTTTAGTTCTTTGGTACAGGCCAGGCTCTCTCAGTGCGTCAAAACCTCTTGGAAGCAGCTTTCCCGATGTGGGTGGCATTTATCACACACAGTGTCTTAGGAAACGCAGCCCTGCTGGTTTGCTGGGGAGAACCCCATTAAAGGAGATCCTGCTGACTGCAGGGAGGAGGACGCTGCATAGTTAGCAGAGACCATTGAATTGGTCAGAGTCCCACCATCATCCCATATGGCTGCCTTCAACCGTAACATATTCCACGTCCTTTACTGCTGTGTGCTGAGAAGCAAGCCAGGGTTGCTAGGAATACTTTCAGTCCAAATGTAGCTGGACTGATGATATAATCTAAGCTAAGTGTGCAGGTAGGAGAATGTAAAATCTATATTGGCTGGAGCGGTGGATTAATAGCAGACCTCTGCTCTTGTACAAGCCCTTTCAGCTCAGGATTTCAAAGCACCTGACAAAGCTCGAAAGGATGTTCATCTGTGCCCTGCAAGTGGGAATATGAAGTCAGAGAGGCTGAGGGACTTCTCCGAGGTGTCACCGTGAGCTAGTGGAAGAGCCCAGGATAAAATTCAGGAGTCTTGACATCTGTGCTGCTTTCCAGGAAGGAATCGCTAGACCTCGTCCACAGGGGATGAGAGCAAAGAGCAAGTGGCCGGTTGCACGGAAGGTTCGTGTCCATTGAAGGCTCTCCTGTAAGATGCCATCTAGGCACATAGGCCTTTGTGAAGAGCTGCAACTTTCAGGAGTCCACTAAAGGACCCAGGTGGGACTGTGGCTTTCTCAGGGATAGCAAGTGTGCCCTAATAAATGGGTCTCTAAGGTGCCCGAGGATTCCTGGTTGGTGGTGCTCGGAGAGTTAAGATTAGGTGTCCCTTAACAGCTCGGTGAGCATCCAGATAAAACCTGTGACTAGCCCAGCATACGAACTTTCCTCAGCTGACCCTTCAGGCCCAGTGCTCACTGCCAAAATAGCTGAGGTTTGTCTTGGCCAGGCCATTGAGCTGATTTCTGAGCAAGTATTTGGCTTAAATAGAAAAAGCGAGTTCTAAAGAGCCCTGCAGCCAGCAGCTGGTCAGAGCTGCACACAGGGAGCCGAGTTCCTGTGCTGACTGTCACAGCACCTTCCCCGGGAGTGAGAAAGGCAAGACACCTGCTTTCCAAGAACCACTCCTTGCTTTTAAGATGTTGGTCGCCTACTTCCCGTCCAGCAAAACCATAACGTTCCCTGTCCCCTTCAGACAGAGGCGTGACACTAGACAGTCCTGAGGTTCTGAATCATTTCAGCAGCGAATTTCCCAGGGAGCCACCTCGGTGAGGCTAAAAAGGAACAACATTTCTGTTCCTATCCAGAATTTCTCCTGTCTGGGGGACAGACACACACAGACAAATTCTCTGAACTATATAGTAGCTAGCTGTCCCTTTCTCTACCTTGGCCCAATGGGGTTATAACTGTCCTGGTCCCCATCTCTGGCCCCTTGCTGCCCCCCTGTGGTCATTCTGAGGTATAACTATCCCTCCAATCAGCCCCCTTCCTTTCCATTTTATGAGCAACAATTGAATTCCAGACACATCTCATGGGCCAGGCACAACCAAGCCCTGACCTGCTTTAAGCTATGAGAAGAGAAAGCTGCCCACCCATTGTGGAAGAGGATCCTAGCTCTTATTGTTTAGGAGGAATTCTTGAACAAACAGACTCATGGCCAGACAGAGACAGATGCACCTTTCTAAAATACAAAGTAAGCTTTACATCAGCATTTCTCTGGTTACGGCTATGCTACAGCTGAGAGGTGTAATTCCCAGGGTGGGAAGAGGTACGTGCACCAGCTGTGCTTAAGCTACAGTGCTGAAAGTAGCAGAGTGGCCATGGCCAACGGGCAGGACGGGGGGGGAGGGGGGCGCTTGACGCCCCATCAGTCCTACGTATGTATCCAGGTAGCTGCACGCCTATTGTTAGCACTGCTTGTTGGAGCAGAGCTAGCGCAGGTACAATGGCCCGAGCTGGGAATTACCCCGCCCAGCTACTATGTCGAAATGCCCTCACTCGACAAGAACCACTAGTCAGTGCCCAGACTCCAAGTGCCAGCGCAAGGCTGCAGTTCAAACATGCAAGGCTTTGCCCCCCCGGTGATGTCGCTGAGCGCATTTCCTGCTAGTCTCCTCCCCTCCCCCAGTTTTAACCACCCTTTCCCCACCTATTCTTTGTAGCTTCTCCCATGCTGCTCTCGCCCGCTGCGCCATGCACTCAGCTCCCCCCACATGTTCCTTTGAGAAGTGCCCTGGTGCACAGAGGCCCTGGCATTCAAATGTCACTTGGAATATTTTTTACGCTGGTTGGCAGTGAGCGGTGGCCCGCTTGGGGAAGGAGAATTGCACCAAGTCCTGCCGTGCGTCTGCCTGGCTGTAACCAGAAAGCCAAGTGACGTGTCAGTTCACAGTGCCTTGTTATCAGAGAGCTCGTCCTGAAAGGCAGGTCAGGCGGGAAAAGGGCCAAACTCCACAAGCACGATAAGAGAATGTCTGGCCACGACTTTCAGGAGTGACTAAGTGGTTTTGATGTGGTGCCCTTAAAGGGATCTGCTTGTTTAAGGCATGCCAAGCGCCCTCCCTCTTAAATCAGACCCTTTGAAGTTCCCAAGCTGCGACTCGGAACATAAACGAAGACCCCCCCTCCTCCCCAAACTGCCACGCACTTGCAAGAAGTCCCGCCCAAACAAAACCACAACGGGCCTTTAGTACTTGCTCGCCAATTTCCATTAAAGCATGAGTTGATGGTTAACGTCCTCAGAGCTGAACTGATCAAAACTCTCCATCATAAAGAGGCTCCTGCTGCCTTCAGCCTCCCCCCGGCGCATTTTTCATACGGTTCCTATCGATGGCCTCTGGCATTAAGCATCCTTCATGAAACGTTCCAAGGGGATGAGGTTGGCTTCTGGAGGCCTTCTTCCGTCCCCTCCCCTTTTTTATTACATAAAGCTGACAACTGCAGATTTGTCCCTTGCTAACACTCAGCCAGTCAAAGGAAGAAGTGTATGTTCATCCCAGCTTACTGTGCTTTGTTGGGTCCTCCTCCAGCCCTAACTTTCAGCTCCAGTAACTTGATACTGCTTGGCCAGGGCTAATAGAATCCCTCGCACATTGGAAAGCGGCTTAATGTACAGTCTGCATTTTTTTAAATTGCTTTTTGAAAGGCTGCTGGTGGTTCTGCACACACTGGACTGCAGCGCGCCTTGCAAATGCTCCAGATTGCAACTGCGAGCCAGAGGATTATCAAGCAAATCCAGAAATTGATTCTTCCCCCCCCCCCCCTTTTTTTTTTTTTTTTAATTCAAGGCAGACCTGGCTCAAATGGAAGGACTTTCTGCAGAGAGCCTCAAAGGCTTTCTCTCATCCGGCGAGGAGAAGGGTGGGCGATCTAAATCCATTGTGGGATTTGTTTGCATTTTCCCTCTGGTAGCTTTGTTGGTTACTCTGAAAGATCCAGTTGGAGCTGCAGCTCAGAAATTTCAGGTAGGGATGGGATCAAATTCTCAGGCGCTTGGAACAGGATACAGAATAGAGAAAAAGTGTGTGTGGGGGGAGGTGAACTTGTCAACTTGTGGGGGAGGGGGGTGACATAAATCAGCTAAAAACTCCCTTATGGGTGGCTTGGCCACTCCATAGCTGTGTCTAGTGAGTACCTTCTTTTTAAAAAAAAAAAATTTGCAAAAGGATCTGAAAGGGAAATGAAAACCCCAAAGATCAGGGTCGGATGCTGATCAAAGATCTCTAGGGACATGCCAAGTATTTTCTTTGCTATATCCAACCTGTAAATAACCTAAAATGCTTGGGAGTTTCTCTCCCACAATCTGGCACGTGGCAAAACTCTTCAATGTGGGAGAGAACACAAGCAGCTGGAGACCCTCAGCTCTGACAGCCCTGTGTGATGTGGCTTTCTGCATTTCCTGACCTTGCAGCCCCAGTGCTCTCTTTCGTGGGAACCTAGCGCTACTGACTGACAGAAGCGCTAGAGCCAGAACCTGTTAGCTGCTGTTGTGGCAGATTCATCTTATACAGTGCTGGAGGCAGGGTCTTCGGAAGCAAACTGGGATTTCTGGGGAACTAAGGCAAAGAAAGGGGCACCCAGAAGCCAATTTAAATGTTGCTGCTTATGTCACATTATGAAATGCCTCTCTTAACTCGCACCGCCTCTCTGGTGTGTACGTATTGCCAGCTGATGGCAGTGTCCTATGCTGCTGCATATGCTCAGTACTTTGCTGCTGTGAAACTGGTTCTAAGCTATATAGCTCCACTAAAACGTCACTCATGGAAATGGGACTCTCTGAATAGGCCGGAGAGAAATAGGAAAGAACTAATGTCTGTGCAACTTGACCAAGTGAATGAGTTTAGACAAGTATGGGCAACTGGACTGAGCCGTAATGGTAAAGGGTGGGTAGTATATTGGCGGATACACTTTCTGGATGCTATCTCTGTATGTCTTGGACTCCATTATAATTAGAGCTGGCCCTGAGCCAAATCCATAGGTCTGTATACCCTCAATACTGGTGGGTATGTGAAGGCTTCTCTCAGGTGGAAACGGGCCCCACCTGTACAATGGGCTGACCTGCAGCCTAAAGCAGAATATTCCCAACAGGTTTTATGTTACCTGTGCTAGGCCTGATTCTCCCTGGGGGTACGTGTGCTCTGCAATGCTATTTCAGGATACCAGAGTATCCCAAAATAGCTATCCCACGTCTTAACAGCAAGCCCGTTATTTCGGGCTGGCTATTCCGATGTCCCTGTAAACCTCACTCTGCAAGGCGTCAGGAGTATTTCGGAATAGCGCTTTATTTTGAAATCTGATGCTGTGTAGACAGCACCAAATGACAAAATAAGCTATTTCGAAATAGCATCGAAAAAAGATACACAAAGGCTTCGTCTACACTGCAGGCGTTTTGCGCAAGAACAACTGTTCTTGCACCAAAAACTTGTGGAGTGTCTACACTGCACGTGCGTTCCTGCGCAAGTAAAGTTGGAACAGAGGGCTTCTTGTGCAAGAAGGCAGTGTGGACGGGCAACAGGCTAAAATGGCCATCGGAGCTTTCTTGCACAAGAGAGCATCCACCCTGCCATGGACGCTCTGGCGCAAAAGCACATGGCAGTGTGGATCCGCTCTCGCACAAGACCTTTTGTGCAAGAAGTCTTGTGCAAAACAGTTCTTGCACAAGAAGCCTGCAGTTTAGATGTAGCCAAATTGCATAGCTCAAATTGCGTAGCTTATTTCAAGTTACGGTGCAGCGTAGACGCACCCTTCCTACTGTTACCAGGCCAGGGCTGGGGAGGAGAAGAGGGCTTTAAGTAAACTTTTATCCTGGGTCAATGTCCAGCCCCTGGCATTAAGTCAGTGCAGATTCAGGGCTGCTTTATTGTACACCGTGTTTCCCACGTGTCCTGAGAAACCGACAACAGCAGTGTGACCTCTGGCTGCACATATGCAGTTTGCTCTGATGCCCCGGGACTGGGACAGCAGCGGGGGTGGAGTACCTGTACTAGGTGTGTGCCTATGGAGCAGCCCACTGTGCAGGGTATTCACAGGGAGCTGTTTGCACCTAGTTTTAGGGCCTGCTTATGCTGCCAGCGTGGCATAAAAGGGCTGGAGTGTAACTCGAAAGTGGCACCATTAAAGCCAATAAGATTGTGCCTGCCTTAAGAAAAGCAGCTAAGGTGAAACACAAGCACATGGGGCTTGCTTAATTCATTGCCGTCTGTAACCTGCATGGGAATCCTTGGAACAAATGTGCTGCAGAAGAACAAAGCACCAGATTAGTTATTATCCTGGTTGTGGGGTCCTGCGCCCAGCACTGACCAGTCCTTGGCCACCTCAGCCCCTTGAAGTGCTTGCATTCAAAGAAGTCCGGGGTTTACGCATGCTCCCCAAAGAACAGGAGTCAACATCACGAAACAGGGCCTGACGCATAGCTGAGCTGGCATGAGGCCTGTCTCCCAGAGAAGACAAGCGGGGCTGACAGGTTAGGGTTCAACCTACATTTGGGACAAGGGGGAGAAACCAGATCACCAGCTGGGGCCACCAGCAAGGTGGACACAGAAGAGATGCTGCTTCCCAGCAAGGATGGGGTCGCCTGGGCTTTTGACAAGCCACGTTAGCTAACGGGGAGGCAGTGCTGGCTGGTAATTAGAGCATGGGCCGGCAATCAGCATGCTTGGGTTCTGTCTTGCAGCTGCCACTAACTTGTTGTGTGACCTTGGGTCTGTTTCATTCCTTTGGTCCTCGGCACCTTCATGTGTGCAGTGAAGCTAACTCTTTGCCTTCCATGCAGGGGGCCTGTGAGGCTTAATCAAGCCATAGCTGAGAGTTATTCGGCATATTGATAATAAGTTGTATCAGTTTGACATCCTGCAAATACGGCATCTTCCCACTATGTGTCCTTCACCCAAACAACGAATGCTGACTGGCATAGGCTTGGGCGCCGGCTTTGAAGCAGGGAGAATGCCTCACCCCAGGCTAAGTCTCTAAGGGTACGTCTAGACAGCGGCGCTATTTCAGGATATGTCCAGTATCCCAAAATAACATTTTCCGCGTCTTAACAGCACGCCCGTTATTTCGAAATGCAATTGAAATAACGGGCTTGCTAGTCCAACATCCCAGTAAACCTCATTCCATGGGGATTAAGGGACTTGTTGGAATAGCGGTCTAGTTCTAAATGTGGCGCTGTGTAGACAGTCTATTTTGAAATTTGGCGCTATCTTGAAATAAACTCAAAATAAGCTACGGAATTTGCGCAGCTCAAATTGCGTAGCTTATTTCGAGGTAGCGCCGCTGTGTAGATGCACCCTAATAGTATGTCTATACTACAAGAGTATTTCAAAATAAGTTATTGCAGAATAATAATTCCCGAAATAACTATTTCAAAATAGCACGTCCACATTCCAGGGCAACTTCAAAATTAGTCCAAGGCAGGCTCCCCTAATGTGGATGCGGTACCTCGATTTAGAGCCCCAGGAAGCACTGGGGAGTAATGACTTTGAATGACTCTGGGGAGGAGCTATTTCGAAATAGCAGCAATGATGTGTCCACACTACCGCTATTTCGAAATAGGTGTTATTCCTCGTGAAATGAGGGTTTCTTATTCCGGTTTAAGGAGCCTGTTATTCTGAAATAATTTCGAAATAACGGGCTTGCTGTGTGGACGCTCACCTTGTTGTTTCAAAACGACGCTGTAGTGTAGACATGCCCTTAACAAATGCTAAACTGAACTACTTACAGGTACTTAAACTAACGGAGATAACGATCTACAGCACAATAGAGAGGGAAGACTAAGCTACAGCTAAGGCTGGAGCAAGCTGTTCCTAGCACCCTGACTGGGGGCAATAAAGAACCTGAGGAAGGAGGGGTCCAGGAGCGCCCTACACAGTGTGGCATATATGCACCAGTCCAGGGGGTGCTAGGACCCCTGGCCTCTATGGCCACTGCCTGGGGAAAAATCTATCAGCACTGGTACACGGGGCGAGCACACATACCTATGCTGAATGGACATGAGCAAGCATGCCAAGAAGAAACAGGCAGTCTATGAACCCTAAAGCTAGGAGGCCGAGGTGGTAGAAGATTGCTGTGTCATCCCCTCATTTTCTCCCCCTCCACCGCCAGAATGAAAAGAGCCAGGCCTTTTGCCTAAGCCAATGAAGTCGGGGACGGCAGCAAAGTAAAGGGGTTGCTTGTCTTGTTTTTCTAGGGTCTCCAATGCATCCGCTGCTCCAATTTACTTTAGGGGAGTTTCAGGTTCGCAGCCCAACTTCATAAAGGGCTCCCGGCAGAAATGTGAGCCTGCCTGACTCATTCATCCATAAGCTTCTGGGGGTAGCCGAGTTAGTCTAGAAAGAGCTACCAAACCATTTGTTGTTTTTTAAGTTTATCCTGTACAGACTAACAAAACACATAGATGGGATCATGAGCTTTCATGGACATAGCCCACTTCTTCAGATGAAGAAACATCCGGTAAAAACTCCAGGCATCTGAGGAATTGGGCTGTGCCCACAAAAGCTCGTGATCCCATCTACATGTTTTGCTAGTTTATAAAGTGCTACCAGACTATTTGTCGCCATTCATCCATGTTGCAGCTCATGCTAGGATGACACCAGAGACAGCTGGCAAAATAAAACAGAGAACTTTCCAGGAACTGCTGCAATCCCTGTGGCCGCAGACTCAGGCTACTTCTGGGCCACCTGACACAAGCTGGGGCTGTACGGAGGCAGCTCTGTAACTTACACCACTGATGGGAGGTCGCCTAGAGAGCAGAGTTCCACTGCTCTGGATTCTGCTCCTCCTGCCTGGCCCCGTCCCAAGAACACCGGGGCTGGGGATACAGGTTGGACCTTCTTGGTCCGGCACCTGCCGAACCTGACTGGTGCCGGATATGGGATTTTTCAGGAGTAGGGGAGATCATTTCTGGCCCCTCTCCAATGTCAGCCCCAGCCCCTGCCACACACTGGCCTTCCCGGCTTCCCCTCTCCCCCACCTGAGCCGAAAGCTGGGCTTCCTGGCTCCTGGAGCCCCGCAGCCCAGCTTAGCTGTCCATTGGCTCTGCCCTCCCACCACCACCCAACTGGGCCACGGGCTGGGCTCCCACTCTCCCCCTGCATCATGCTAGGCTCCCCCTCCGCATCGGACCTGGCTCCCAGCTCCCCCACAGCATGCTGGGATGCTCTGATTCTGAACTATCCGTGGTCCAGCCAAACCAGAAAGTCACAATTTATAGAGGTTCAACCTATATTTGAAGGTGTGTCAGTTCCCAGGGGATTTTCCAGGTTGAGAGGAAATTCTCCATTGACCTTCTACTTCACAGCGGCCTTAGAGGAGAGAATCCAGCCAATAGATGTCAGTGACGGAAACGGCCTGTGAGCGCCCGTCTAGTTCCCCTTCAGTCAGGAGAGAACTCCTCGCTCTTGGCCATTCCTGGTGCTTCGCCTTCTTGTGGAGCAACCTCTGCAGAGGCGTAACGAGCTAATTTGGCGCCTGAGGCAAGACCATCCTCAGCGTGGGCGGGGGTGCTGACGTGGCGCGAGGCATGAGCAAAGACAGCGTAGTAGCGGTCTTTTCCGCGCCCCACCCCCCTCAGCTATGCGTCCGAGGCAAGTGCCTCTCTCACCTTGCCCTTGTTTCGGCCCTGAACCTCTGGGCATTCTGGGTAGACTGCCAATGTACATCTTGCTGTGCGCTTCCGATGCTAATGTGGCGGGGGTTCTAGCATAGGAATCAGGCCCGTACGCAGGAATTTCTGGGGGGGGGGGGGGGCGAAACGCAGGAAGGAGGCTGGTAGCACACTGCCTCTGCCTTTCCCAGCCCAGCCGGAATTGGCCCCATGGTGGACCATGAAGGATCATGTGGGGGAGGGGAGCGTTTGCACCCTTTGCACACACACCCCCCGCGTATGGGGCTGGGAATGGACACCCTAAAACGTATTTCCAGGCATGGGAAGCGGGGGGGGGAGGAGAAAGGTTGGGTTTTCACCAGATCTCCTCACGGGGCACAGTGTAGAAAGACTGCAGCATCCATTGCTGCTTTGGGAGGGACACGCAGGGGCCCACCAGTCGGTACCAACGTATGCAAGTGCCCCCACATGGGCAGATTTAGGCACCGTGCCTGAGCCACTCGAGTGCCTCTGACCGCCTGTTTGTCTTTTAAGGAAGACACCATCTCGCCCAGCCTCCAGCAGGTGGGTGCCCTGGCTCTCCAAGGCCTCGCGCTCCCACACTTCCCCCGTGCCCGGAGAAAACGCTACACCCTCACACCGGGCCAGCTGAAATGGGACCACTTCAACCTGACGTACAGGTATGAAAGTGTGCGGACGCCACGGGTGCCCGGTCTGCAGCGTCTCTTCGGGCCTGCCTGCCTTTGACACTCATGTTTTCTTGCTGTGGAGCCGCGTGCTAACTGATCTGCTAAGGAGCAGAGGGTGGCCGGGAACAATTCATCACCCAGACACACATTGGCATAGGCTCTATTCAGACAACTCCTGCTAGGTCCCTCCCACAGGTGGCACAGATCGGAGCCCTACAAATCTGTGCATATCCACTTTGTATCCGCAGGTATCCGCACCCAGAGAGGGGGTAGCTGTGGGCAGATATGGATCCACATAGGGCTCTACAGAGCAGGACTCACGATATAAGGAACTCATGCATGATGTGACATTCATGGTATGATGCTTGCTAAAGCTGGGGTGGGTAAAAGGGCCTCTGTGGGCCGGATGTGGCCCACTAAGCAAGTTGACCCGGCCCGCGGAGGCCCGGCCGCTCCCCCTGCCTCCAGGCCAATCAGGGGCTGGGGGAAGTGCACGAAGTCTCCTCCCGCCCTGCCCCCACCCTGCAAGGAGTGCACCGTGCTTAGAAGTGCCACACGCTCCTGGCAGGGCAGGAGGAGACTTCACGTGCATCCTCCGCCCCCAAGCCCTGATTGGCCTGGGGGAAGGGGGTGAGCGCGCGAAGTCTCCTCCCCCTCTACGAGGGGTGTGGCGCTTGTAAGCACTGTGCACTCCTTGCAGGATGAGAGGACACTTCACGCACTCCCGCCACCTCCAGGCCAATCAGGATTTGGGGGGGTGGAGGGGGAGGAGCATGTGAAGTCTCCTCCTGCCCTGCAAGCAGCTCAGCACTTGACGTGAACCACCAGCTGCTGCTCAACTGGTAGTTGACTCTGATCACGCGCTCCCTTGCAGGGCGGGGGCAGGTAGTGAAAGACTTCATATGCTCCCCTTCCCCAGGCTCTGATTGACCTGGGGACAGCAGGGGGGAGTGTGCAAAGTCTCCTCCCACCACAAGGGGCATGGGTACCTAGAGGGAACCGTCAGCTGTTTAGGACAGCTGGTGGTTCTCGGGGGGGACGGACAAAGACTTTGCGCACTCCCCCACGCCCAGACCAATCAGGGTCTGTGGATGGGGAAGCACAGAAGTGTCCTGTCCCCGCCCCTTCTGCCTGAGGCCCCGCCCCTTCCGTGGCAGCCCCGGGGCCACTTCAAAAATTTCTGAAGTGGCCCCTGGTCAAAAATGATTGCCCACCTCTGTGCTAAAGCCTGCAGAAACCTACAGGTTGCCATTGGATATGGTGCTGTTCTGGGATGGCTTCAGGGTTGACACCCCTACACTTCCCTTTGACCACAGCACCGAGTCAACCTTCCAACCCTCCCTGGGAAAGACATTTGGTCCCAGTTCACGCTGGGTGGGCTCAGTGCTGGCTGAACTGCTCCCCAGGAAGGTGATGGTACGATTCTCATTGACTCCAGAGCAGAGTTAGACCCATGTGAGTGCTACGGAAACCCCTCTGTGCTCGTGGCAGAGGAGAACTTTATCTTTCGGATTAGACCCTAAAAAACCCAATGTCTGCTAGGATGGTAGCACGTCCCGGCTTGTCCCACCAGAATGGAGGTGCGCCACCCTGCCTAAGGCCAAATTTCCCGCCCACACGCGGGGCTGTCCAGAACGCTGCCTGCCCCCTGCCTGCCCCACACCGCTCTGGAAGTGGTGGAAGTTTGGCGAGGCTGCAAAGTGAGAGAAGCCCTGTTTTGGAGAGGACGGAGCAATGCATATGTACAATGAGGATGGGATTTTCCTCTGTGAAATTGCCAATCGTTCGAAGACCACGTATTTGTGGGACCAAAAGCTTAAGAGACCCAATTCACCACTGGCATAAGCTGGCGCAAGACCTTGGATTTGGTGACGTTGCCCCAGGAAAAATGGCCCGCTGTGTGCGCAGTGCAGTGTCTCATCGAGACTCTACCAAGAGACTACGCCCCAAACTTGAGCCAAAGCAACGCTCTCGGGAATGACCCAAGCCTAAGTCTATCGGTCAGCCCCTCTGCTGGGCCGAACTGGCCCAGCTCCAAAGTCAGGCAAACTTACACCACTTGCGGAGCTAGTCCTTTCTTGTTCCTTTCTGGCCTCCCCACAGTAACTGTGACGTGGTCAGCCCTTACGCAAAACGCCATGAAGTCACCAAGGGAGGAATGGCTTCTGGCCAGCCAACGCTGTGCCCATCAGAAAGGCAGGCCAAGCATGATGGACAATGGCATCCATGTCCCGACAGGCACTTTGCTTCTTTGGGACGCTGGGGAGCAGTAAAGAGACGTCCTGGATGGCCGGTCCTGTGGAATGTTTGTGCATTAGCTGTTTAGATACAACCAGTGTGGCCTGGGAATCCCTCCGGAGCCAGCTGAGGCCTGGCAGGTGAGACCTCACTGCTCTGGTGTATCTCCAGCAGGAGGCCAGGGGTCCGGATGTGGTTTGCACCTCAGCCTTGGCAGGAGTCCTCAGGTCTTGCTAAAGAAAGGCCCCTTGTTAACATCCTTGCTGAGAGGGGAGGGCACCCTTCTGAGAACTCCTGAGGTGGTGAAAACATTATTCAGAGTAATATGTGGTGACAACCACCCCTTTATGACACCACCCCCCCTCGACCTGGCCTGGCCTTTAAAGTGCAGCGAGACCGCTCTGAAGTGATCTTACAAGGCAGCTGCTGCTGCTCAGTAAACCCGGATCTAATCAGACTGGGCTTGGAGACCCAAAAGTGGCCTCCGGCAGCAGGGAATGCCTATCGCTGCCCCCGCCCTGCACTGGGAGGGAGGGTTGTTTTGGGGCAGGGAGGATCTTGCTCCATTTCCAGCTGGGAGGCTTCCCAGCCCAGGACTGAACTGGATGGGGGAGTCTCTAAACCAACAAACAAGCAAGGGAGGAGGATCCAGTGATGTTTGCATTTAATTTGCTGTAGGCAACGGACAGGAGGGGGGTTCTAGCTGCCTGCAGCAGGGGCTCCCACCTTGCCCCTTTCACCTTGGCAAGGGCCCAGGAACGGGAGGTCCTGAGGCCCTTAGAAAGGGACTGGGTGAGCATTGCAGAGTGAGCAGCAGGCCCAGTCTGGCAGTGCTAATGTCTGGTTCCCGGGGTAGCACTTCCATCCCAGTGTCTCCCCGTGACTTGTCAGGTGTCCCCCTCCTCCTGCATCCACTGCACCATCCCGACCAGCACTAGGTCAAAGCCCCAGAGGGACAGTGTGCCCAGCAGCCATTGCGGGGGGGCGGGGAGGGTCCTTTCCCCCACAGCCTGGCTCGTGGGGTGATAGACTCATTGGCACCTCGTCCAGTCAGTGGCACTGAGCTGCTGGCCAGAGGAACAGTCCTTCCAAATGGACAGCAGAGGTCAGTGCTGGGCAGCCGCCAGCCCAACCAAATCAAGAACAGCACAAACCCTCCCTCCCGCCCCAGAGAAGAGCAGTGAAAGCCAGAGTTGGTGGTACCATGGGTAAGAATTAAGAGCCAGTAACTCATTGCTCACCAATCATGGTACCTCCTCCCCAGTGGACAGGCTGGGCAAGATGTGGCCCAGGGGCCGGATCTGGCCCAAACACTTGGATCTGGCCGCTTTCTATTTACATCCTGCTGCCACTGAATTTCCAGGCGGTGACTTCAGGCAGCAGGATGTAAATAGAAAGCGGTGACTTCAGGCAGCAGGATCCTATTTAAACAGTCCCGGCTCCGGGTCATGGCACTACCCCAGCAGCGGCTGGAGCCACGAACCCTTCGCTGTGTTTTTAATTCAAAGCCTCAGGCAACTCAGGAAAGAGGCTACTCCCCAGTCCCGTCCCTTTTGCCCCAGGCCCCGCCTATTCCAGGGTCGGGGCCAGCCCTGTGATCATGTACCAAAAAGTATTAAGTTGCCCCCCCCATGCGAAAATTATTGCCTACCCCGGGAAAAACAGTCAATCACCCTAATTAAACTACCTGCTGTTCTGTAAATAGGCCCCGCTCTGAGCCCATAAAGTCAACAGAAAGACTCTCACCGATTGCAATGGGCTTTGGACTAGACCCCTAATCTAGTTCAGTGAAACACTGAAGATGGGAACTTCCCCCAGTGAGCAGTACTGGGACCTTCAGCTGATGAATGGGGACGTCTAGAGTCTATTTGACGCCAGTCTGTGTCCCTGCAGAATTGTGTCCTTCCCAAGAAACCTCATCAATGAGAGCGACACGCGGAAGGGGTTGGCGGTGGCTTTCAGAATGTGGAGCAACGTTTCACCCTTCAACTTCAAGGAGGTGCCACGCAGCTCGACGAGTGACCTGATAATTGGTAGGTCGGCACAACCCTGGGGTCCTGCACTGAAGAGAGAGTGGGCTCTGGCCCCAGGCTACGTCCTGTCTCCAAAAAGGGGTCTGTGTTCCTTGGAGAATTTGGTGGCAGAGTTACTGAGAGGTTTCGGTTGAAAGAACCCCAGGTAACAGAAGAACTTTCGGGGCAAGACCCAGGGGTGCTGCCACTGGAATGCCCCTCCCCATAGTACAACTTGGGCCATCCCCTCTGGCTGGTCCTGGTGATGCAGCCTCAGACCTAGGGTGCTCCTGCCTTCTCTCTGGGAGGAATCTACTTTAGTGTGTTCAACAGGGGAACAGGCCACAGTTGCCTGTGACCCAGGGAGCTCAGGCAGTGAAACCGCCCCAAGGATTATGCCCATTTCACAGATGAGGAAACTGAGGTGCAGAAAAGGGAAGTGACTCACCCAAAGTCACAGAGAAAGCCTGTGGCAGAGCCCGGAACACAGCACAGCTCTCCTGGGTCCTAGTCTGGTGCGCTGACTGGTAGCCATGCTGCCTCCTAATATTTTCTTTGTAGAGATGTGCCAGTGGCCTTCCACAGGCCCCAAGAGGGGCAATACCTCAGAAATACTCTGTTCGTCCTGCTTCCTCTTCCTTGTGCAGAGCACGGGCCTACCTGTACATTTACATCACGCTCCTCCCCATGGTTCCTGGGCTGCTTTTACGGGTACAAGCGCACTAATTGAAGAGGAAGTTCAATGCAGATTCTACTTCTTTTGCTAGCAGTGTTGCCTAGTGGCTAGAACACTGGAGTGGGACTCAGGAGACACGTGCTCTATTCCCAGCTCATCATTGGCCTGCTGATGCCCTGGGACAAGTCACTTCTCCTCTCTGTGCCGCTGGTCTGTGAAAGGGGGCTAATGGTGCCTCCTTTGCAAAGTGCCATGAGATCACCCGATAAACATACTCAACAAGAGCGAGCTGGCATTCTTCTCTCCCCACCCCCCTGCCAGCTCTCCAAATGCTCCATCCTGTTCTTGGAATCCTATTAGAATCACAGAATACTAGAACTGGGAGGGACCTCGAGAGGTGATCGATTCCAGTCCCCTGCCATTACGGCAGGATCAAGCACCATCTAGCATAGTTATTCCTCATCTCTGGTTCCTTTCTCACCATCCACTGTACCATTCCTTGCAAAATCAGGTCTCTGCACTACATAGCTGCCCGCCCGCCCGCCTGCCTGCCTAACAGAGCCATTTTCCTTTGTTCCACCTTAGCTGCTAGGCAGCTTCACTGGGTGTCTTTCTAAAGTGCTCAGTCCTGAGCAAACATAATGAAATTTTTAATCCTGGGTCATCTGGTTAGTTTCACATTCTAGATGTAAATTCCTCTCAGGATTTATGGCCTGTGGCAGACGTGATGATTCCTTCCTGGGCAGACTGCGGTGTCGTTGGGATTTCCAGTGAAGTTTCCATTGTTTCGCAATATGTTTCTCACTTTGCTATTGTGTGACACCATCTGAAAGCCTATGATCCATTGCTCTAGCAGCCTTGCCTAACAGAGAGCAAAATGCTACCACAGAGGAGCTCCACAAAGCCCCTTTCCAGCAGCCTAAGAGACAGGACTGCATGACATGTAACTACAGCACAAACCTGAGAGCCAAGTTCTACACCATGGCCTGGAACAAGCCACTTAACCTCTCCATGTCTCCGTTAAATCCAGATTTAAAATGAGGATAACACTTATTTGCCTCCCGGGGCATTTGTAAAAAGCTTTGGATGGACATTCATTGCAGGCAAATGGTTATAACTAAATACACCTTTCTAAGGCCGTGTCTTCACTAAATGGAAGATCCACAACAAAGCGATCCATCTTCCGGAGTTTGATTTAGCCAGTCTAGTTAAGACTCACTAAATTGAACTCAGAGGGCATCCCCATTGGCAACAGGTACTCCTGCTTCTGCAAGGAGAAGAAGCCGATGGGAGTGTTTGCTCCATTGACCCCCCGCTGTAGGGACAGCGGGGAAACTGGTGATAGGTTAGCTCTGAACAAGACCCAAAAATTCAAAGGCATTTACAGCGGCAAATAAAGACCAAAATAATCCAAGCTGCATTGGATGACTGAGTTCACACTGTGCCATGCAGGGCAGCGGAAAGTAGCGTTGACCAGACTGGGTAGAGATCTGATGCACTGGGATAAGGGAAGTAGTTTCATATGACGGGAGGTGGACATTAGGGATGTAAAATCCCATTTAATCAGCTAACTCTTCACTGGTTAACCAATTAAGTAGCATCCTGTGGATAGGGGGCTGCTGCCTCCCAATCCCGTAGGGATGTTAGATATCAGATAATTGAATAGTCGAGTAACCGCATGAATTCTTATTGGTTACTTGACTATTCTGTAGTCCCTAGGAGCAGGGCCGGCAGTCAGTGCATTCCTGGTCCTGGTCCTGAGGAGCCCAACACCCCACGCTGCTGCCTCTCTATCAGAGAGACAGCAGTGTGGGGTGTCAGGTGAGAGCCAGTTTAAAAAACAGTTCCCCATGCAGACTGGCTCCTGCCTGCTGCCCCTGTATTAGAGACAGCAGCATGGGGCGACAGCCAGTCCATGGCAGCAGTCCCTGGAGGAGCAGCCTGGGCCCACCACTGACAGAAGCTCCTCTGTGGTAGCCTTCCCTGCCCCCACTGTGCTTTTAAGACAGCTCCCCGAGCACCGGCTCCTGCCCGTGCCCTCCCCCCCCACTACCTCTGTAGGATGCAGCAAGGGGGAGGCAGGCAGGTCTGCGGAGCCAGCTCCCCCACCCTTCCTGCCTCTGATACAGAGGCAGCAAGAGGAGGGGAATGTGTGTAGTTGACAAGATTAACTGATAAGCCGAGGCTTATCGGTTAATCGTGTAGCTGGCCACACACTGATGCTCCAAATCCTCGCAGGGCTGCCAGCCTGCCCCACAGTAGGCCTGGTGGGACTTGAGCAGCCCCCTACCTGCAGCTGGCCACGGGCTACTTCCAGGTGTTGCTTAACTGGTTACTGTAAGCATCCCCCAGTAAGGTTACCCGTTCATATCCATAATGGGTATGTTGAGCTGTGGTTGCTGGTGTCCATGCAGTGCGTAGGCTCAGCATTTGGTTGATTGGGTCACTGCCTCCATACTGCCCTGATTTAAAAAGTAGGAGTTTCCACTTGGTGGCAAAACAGGAGCTCCTGAGCTTAACTTGTGTCCTTTGAAACCCGCCCTAAATCCAGTGTCACCCCAAACACCTTAGAGCTGGACCTGATTTATATTATTCAACGCTTATTCTTACCTGTCTCTTTATGGTTGTTTTCCCTTCTGTGCATCTGTAGGATGGAAAACGTACATGTTTTAGAATATGGCCCTGAGATTCTCTCCCATTTGTTGAGTCCATGCATGTATGAAGGATCCTGGCTAGCCTTATTGTATGTATTCGCTTTCACAGGTTTCTATTCCATAAACCACACGGATTGCCTGGAGTCACTCATCCACCATTGTTTTGATGGAACGACAGGGGAGCTTGCCCACGCTTTCTTCCCCAAAACTGGGGAAATCCATTTTGATGACCATGAATATTGGATATTGGGACACACCCGGTTCAGCTGGAAAAAGGGTATGTGACTGGTCTTGGAGAGGGTCTGCTTCTCAAGAGATTTATTGCATTTTTTCACCGTGATGTTGCTTACTCTTGGAATCCGGAAAGGTTCACAAGACACAGGTGCCCATGGTATGTGGCTGTTAGGGATGGACTCAGGTTGAAACGTTTGGTTTCAGACGGAAACTTCCCCAGAGGTTTGAGGCAGTGCCCAGCTGTTGGGAAGGCACTGTATCAGTGTCATAAAGTTTGCAGGAGGCAGTGTTTTCTAGAGACACACTACCTTGGATGGACGTTCATGCTGCTGACATAAGTTGTTTCACCTCCATCAGTTCAAACCTTCAGAAGATGTTTCCAACCATGATCCATTTTTCTTGGTGCACATGTGAAATGGAGTGATGAACTGGCAGCTAGACAGACTGCCATTGTAATAGAATTGATCACTTTGTTTATCAGGGGTTTACTACAGTAGGGGCCAATATCTACCCACCTTCCTCATGCTAAGGCTCCAGGAACTTGAGTAGAACTCCTTGTGCAAGGCGAGCAAGATTTGGCCTTAGGCCTTTATTTAAGTGCAGAGTTTCTCCCTGTCTAACCAGTACTGGGAGAGACAAAAGGAAAGTTTGGTATGATTTTTGTGGCTGTTGGTTTGCTGGCTGAACTCCAGCCATGGCCTGTTTTGGTGGCAGTTCCAGCTCTGAGTAAGTCAGTGGGCTCCAACCACATCATAAACAATTGGGGCTGGCGTCAGCCCAAGCAGCTGTGCTAGCTCTGGGGAAGGCCACGTTATGTTACTTTGATTTCTTGGCATGACTGTTCACATTTTTGTGGTCCTCTGTAACCAGCTTTCCTGCGTACATGCTCATTTTCAAGCTTGTGGGCACCTAAAGATATCTTGGCAACTTTTTTTTAAAACAATATCTAAAGTAACATTAAACTACAAGCAGCTGGTCCCTGACCAATCAGCAAACTCAATTCACAGTTTTTTGGGTTGTTTTTTTTTTACCAAAAAAGAAGGTTTAAAAAAAAACAAAACCAAAGAAGCAGGGTAGGAGAAACTTTAGAAATGCATCCAATGTTTCTCTTTTTATGATTTTAGCAAATGGTCTTTTTTCCTTTTTCATGTGGGTAAGAACACATGTGCTATGTATATGATACATATGAAACATGTATAATGTTGCATATATTATATATATAACACAGATGTGTATATGCCAAGACTTTTTTAAGTGACCAGTGATTCTGGGTTTTCAACATGAGACATTCTTAAAGGGACTTGACTTTTCAGAGAGCAATCCTCTAGTCTTCTTAAAGCAGGCTCATTACAGCATTTCAAATTAGGCCCCCAAAATCTCTAGTTGCTTTAAAAAGTATTGACATTTTACTGACACACACACACAAATCATTATATGAGCAAACAGCTTACATGTAAGTGAAGGATTGCGAACATCAAGGCTCAAAGGAATTACTTATGGCTTGTCTGTATGGGGACACTTGGGGAAGTCAAAGTATGTCTGCATTCAAGAGGCAACATTGATGCAGGCCCATAGAGTAAACATAGCCTACATTGAAAGAACGAGTTATACTGGAGGGAAAAATGAGGCTTTCTGTCGAGGAAAATCTGCTGAATTACTAGGCTAGAATAATTTCCCAACAGAAGTGGTGGGAGCGCTTGCGACATGTTATGGTTAAACTGGATAAAACACTAGAAATAGTTCTGCAGTGATGGCAGACATGATGATATTCACAGCTATGCACAGGACCAGCACAGACCTAGACACCATCTAATCCCACTGTCGCCTACAGTAGCCACACCCTAGAGTGCTTACCCGGTGGGAGGTTCAGATTGGATCGCTTTTGAGGTTGGAATCACAGAGTCTAGGGATCAATCTTTCGGGTTTTGATTTAATGGGTCTAGTAAGGACCTGCTAAAACAAATGCTGAGGGCACCCAATACTGCAGGAGGTCATAAGGAGTAAGGGAAATTGCAGAGTTTCTCCCATCGACCTCCCACAGTCGGGCCACCGCAGAAATTCAATCTAAGATATTTGACTCCAGTGCCACTATTCTCATCACTGGAGTTCATAGAATCACAGAACACTAGAACTGGAAGGGACCTCGACGGGTCATCAAGGCCAGTCCTCTGCCCTCATGGCAGGACCAAGCACCATCTACATCATGCCTGATAGGTGTCTATCCAACCTGCTCTTACATATCCCCAGTGATGGAGATTCCACAACCTCCCTAGGCAATTTATTCCAGTGTTTAACGACCCTGACAGGAAGTTTTTCCTAATATCCAACCTAAATCTTCCTTGCTGCAATTTAAGCCCATTGCTTCTTGTTCTATCATCAGAGGCCAAGGAAAACAATTTTTCTCCCTCTCCTTGTCACACCCTTTTAGATACTTGAAAACTGCTAGCGTGTCCCCTCTCAGTCTTCTCTTTTCTAAACTAAATTAGGAGGCTGTGCCCCCTGCTTTCTGTGCTCGCCACCTCCCTTCCCCCCCGTCTCTGGGAGTAGTACCAGCCCTGGCCTGTCACCCCTCCCCCCCCAGCCTCTGGGGAGGAGAACATGGGCCTCTGCCCCCCCCCCATACCTCTCCTCTGCAGCCAGCCCCAGCCTCTCAGCTTCCCCCACAGTCCCTCCCTGCAGCCAGTCTGGGCCTCTCAGCCTCCCTTCCACCGGCCAGCAGAGAAGGGCCAGGGCAGCACAGGCCATGTTCTCTCTGTCCCCTCTGGCTGGCACAGGCTGCATTCTGAGCTAATGGGGTTAGCAGCAGGGAGGAGACCAGGAGGCTGAGGTGGGAGGGGCTGCAGGACACAGTGTGACATGATGACATCACTCTGTCATCTCCACAGGAAAAATGTTTTTTTTAATATATAGGAGAGACAAGCCCAATTCTTTCAGTCTTTCCTCATAGCTCATGTTCTCTTTAATCATTCTTTGCTGCTCTTCTCTGGACCTTGAATTTCTCCACTTCTTTCTTGAAATGCGGTGCTCAGAACTGGACACAATACTCAAAATGAGGCCTCATCTGAGCAGAGTAGAGCGGAAGAACGACTTCTCGTGTCTTGCTCACAACTCCCGTTAATACACCCTAGAATCATGTTTGCTTTTTTTGCAACAGTGTCACTCTGTTGACTCATATTTAGCTTGTGGTCCACGCTGACCCCAAGATCCCTTAGAGTTAAAGTTGAATTTCCCTCCCAGTGTTGACCTGGCCTCAATAAAGCAGCAGCATGAGATTCTTCTACCTCCCTCCCAATATCAGCTGTGTTCTGGAGAAGGGGGAGAGGGGATTTCAGGCTCTACAGTCAGTCTTGGGCTCTCAGCTGAGGCTGCCTGCTGTGAGGAGGGGTCAGTTGCAGGTAATATTTTTGAGTACTTGTCCAGTGACTTACAGCTGATCTGAACTGTTGCCTTCAACAAGCATCTGCATCCTACTGAGAAAGTCATCCAGTCCTTCCACTAACTATAGAGTGGGATCTATGTGCACTCAGACTATGGTCTTGAATAGATACAGTAGGAAGTCTGAGAGGGGTAACTGTATTAGTCTGTGACTTTAAAAATGACAAGTAGTCCGGTGGCACCATAGAGACTAACAAATATATAGGCTCCTGAGCTTTTGTGGGTTAAACCCTAGGCTTAGGTGGGAATTACATTATGCTTAGGGTCTGGTGCTGGCCCGCTGTACAGGGGTGATTTTCACCCCCAATCTTTTCCCCTGCCACTGCAGAATTATTTCGAGTGCTTTTTGACATCTTCAGACAAGGATTTTTTTTATTTTATTTGACTTTTTATTTTAACCTGTTGCAGTCTCACGAACATACCGCTCAGACTACAGAATTGTGAAGCTAGCTGGGAGAGGGAATTTCAATAGTAATCTAAAATTTGTAAGAACCCTTTTCCCCCCTCAAAGCACAACAGAAACTTAACCAAAATAAAACCTGTGCACACAAACCCTGAAATGCAGTTGAAATACGTTCCGTGGCAGCATGACGGTGATAATAAAAATCAGATGGCCAATTGCATGGGTGTCTACTACTCAGCAGACCATACACTTACCAACTGGTAACTTGATTTTCTGACTTTTTTGTTTTTCTGCTGGAACAACGTTAACAGTGTTTGGCTTTACAGGCGTTCGAGTGGGTGAGGGTTTTTGTTTAAGAAGGTGGCAGAATCCCAAGATATCAGCACCAACCATAAGGCTCCCTAAAAGCTATTTACAGGAAACAAGGTGTCACTGTCCATTTCTCAGCTGTGTTCAGACTGAGGGGTACAAAGTGAAGAACAGGGTACAGCTGTTAGGAATTAGGGGTATGTGGGGAACTGAAGAACTAATGTTCCTAGTCAGCCCACCACCAAGGCTATGTCTACACTGGCGGGTTGTTGCACCAGAAGTATGCAAATGAGGCTA
>JANRFK010003894.1:7329342-7351658 GCA_030068395.1 Apalone spinifera | reverse complement strand
ACGG
This sequence comes from Apalone spinifera, assembly GCA_030068395.1. Classification (NCBI taxonomy): domain Eukaryota; kingdom Metazoa; phylum Chordata; order Testudines; family Trionychidae; genus Apalone; species Apalone spinifera. Next base: position 7,351,654 of record JANRFK010003894.1, on the reverse strand, counting down.
AAAAACTTTTCCGTTAAAAGCATTTGTGAAAAATCATGCCAGTCTAGACGCAGCTGGGGGGCGCCAGAGCGCACGCTACTCTGGTCAATGTGAGCAGCAGAGACCGGCAGCTGGCCACGTGATGCCTCCCCTGCACGCTGTAAGCTGAGGCAGCCGGCCGGGCTTCAGGAGCAGCCACTTTAAAATTAAGTGTTTCCTCCATGCCTGGCTCTGCGGGGGCAGCGGGAGGAGGGAGATTAGATTGGAGCAGGCTTCCAGACACTGAGGATGCCTGCATCAGGGGGGAGGGGGGAGTGCACTGGGATGGGGGGGACCTACCTCAGGGGGAGGGCTGGGTGTAGTCCCAAACTGGACAAAGTGGTGCAACTTTTGCTTAACAACTTTGGCGCTCTCACCCCCCCCCCCTTTTCTTTTTTTTTTTTTTTTGCGCTTAACTTTGGTGAGGGATGGGGGAGGGGGAGTCACACATTCGTTAAGCATTTTAGGAGGTCGCGGTATCACAAAGTTTGAGAACCCCTGAATTAGACCATAACAGGGCATTTTAACAGTCAAGGAGTAATACTTCAAGAACAAAATTAATGTGGATATCAAAGAATTGGTGCTCTTACTCTAACAGTGACTATATTTGGATGCTGTGCTTTCAGAATAGTGTTTATTTCTCTTAGAGAGGTAATGGGGAAGCCTTCTTTTTCCTTTTCCATTTTCAGTCGCTTCAGGGCCACAATTTCATCTACAAGAAGAAGATGATCTTAAATACAGAACGCAAATTAAATACCTACTCAAAGAAATGTCAAGAGGGCACTTCTTATAGCACAGTAAATATTCTGACTGTCTGTTTCAATGAAAGTCATTATCCAAACATTATATTAGCTTTTCTGTTAAAGACAGGACTAGACTGAAGTTACAGATACTTGCTGAATTCATGGATAAGAATAAAACACAAAACAGGGTTTTCCCTTGCATCATTTCCCAAGTTTGCTGATTATAGATTTTATTACAGTCCAATAAAACACAAATGGGAAGAGAACACAACTACTGCAGCACTAGATGATTTGCCTCTCACACAAACACCGACTTAACTTCCCATCAGCTACTGGAGGGAAAAAATGCATTTGGGGTTATATTTACCTGCATGATGGCCAGCACCACTTAATGCCTCAAAATATTAATGTAAATTGTCTGCATTGTGTTAGGACTTACAGGGTCAAATCAGGGACCAGGATCCCATTGTGCTAAACTAAGCAAAGCACTGTAAAACACATCCCCCTCCCAAAGAGCTCACAGAGTAAAAGTAAAACAGGATTTAAGTGGTGAATAGCCCTCACAAAGGTGAATCTCCCCCTTTATGAATTAATTCTATGTGGCAAGACTATAAAATTAACAGTTAATATGTGAATCTTTAGATATTAAAGTGTCCCTATTTTACATATGTCAATTACAGCGATCAAAAATATCCTTAGCATACTGAGGTGTTGACTTGTACTGAGTGAGCAGTCAATGTCAGCTCTCCTTTTGTAAGCTATTTCAGAGCGTAATGTTAATGTCAGCCTCAAAGGACAGCCACATGCCATGTAGGCTAGAAGACGAAGTGACCATTGTAACTATATAATACAAGAAATTAATTTAAAGAAAATAATAGTCTTCTTTTTGGTATGCATCCTTTTCACAAATGACTTTGAAACACTAAAAGAAATAATGAATTCTCATGGTTTCCCTGCATTACCCGAAACTTGTAGATGGAGGAACTGAAAGTTTAATTTACAGCAAGTCAATAGTCTGGTCTCCAAGTCTTATGGCCTAAATATCCAAACAAACTTCCTCTTAACAAAGCACACTTGTTTTGCTCAACACAAGTTGACAAAATGACTTTACCACCATCTGTAAAATACACTAACACGCATATAAACTTCTGGTGAAAACAGACAGCTTGCAGGAAAGCAATATATTATTTGTGACAGCAGGAGGGGGAATCATTTCAAAGATTATAAAACAGTTTGCATCTTGCTGTGTTAGCTAATGTACACAATAAAATAAGCACTGCAGTACAAACACTACATATGTTATCACAATGTTAAATTAGATCCTTCTTCCAGCTGATAAATCACTTTAAAAAAAGAAAGATGCAAATATGCTTATATTTGGCTCTTGCATCGCTGGTATCAAATGGGGTAACTTTTCAGCAAGACAGCTACCATCACTAAAAGTTCAAAAACCTGGATTGATTGATTTACGAAGTTTTCAAATACACACCATAGTTTATACGTGGGTAACGTTTCTCAGACTGTGAGCTTTTTACGTATTATTAAAACAGCTTTAGTTTCCTTCAAACAAGAGTGACTGCAAAGTAAACAATAAAAGTGAGCCAACCACAATTTTTTGTAAACACAAACTACTTATTTTATAAAACCATTTAAATAATTTTCCACATGTATAATGCCACCTATTGGTATATCTAAAAACCTGGCAGTTCACCTGCTAGGCTCAACTAAATCTAAGCAACTCAGAAGCAGGAAACCTCTAAGGCAGTGGTTCCCAACATTTCGAGCATACAGACCTCTTTTCAATCTGTTAAGTTTTATGGAGCCACCCGCAAGGTGAGTGGCAGGAAGCGGCAGCCAGCACGTCCCTTGGCCTACACTGTTTCCAAAGCTCCCGCCCGCTCCATCCCCTGCTCATCCACGGAGGATACAGCGAGGGGACTCTCATTGCCAAAGGCAGCTCTGCCACAGCACTCTGCCCTTCACCAGGCATGGAGCCCTGGGGGGAAAAGGGAAAGGAAAAGGGAAAGAAAAAGAAGAAGGATCGGGTCCACCGTGAGACTGGGCGGGGGGAGAGGGCTGGAGCGTTAACAACAATGCAGCTGGCAGCGGGAGGATGTATTGTGCCTCCTGGGCTATCAAGATCCCATTTTAATGGCGGGAGGCAGCGTGTGTGCAGCTAATCATGAATGGCGAGTCCCAGGTGAGAATCACCTGTTGGAAAGTCCTAGTCACGCAGTGGCCCGATCTTTACTCTTCTTTTCCTTACCTAAACTGGGCTGGGAATTACTGCTCTAAGGGCTAAAAAAACCCTCAAACTTCTTTATTTCTACATGCCTATGTCCAACAGGAAGAGACTATCTTTAAAAGAATCTTATTTCAAATGTACATCAGACTGAAGGGAAAGTGTCACTCAAAAGAGAGCCAACTAAAACTAATATATTAAACAGTCTTTTTTTCTTATTACTGGGGGATTTAGTAAATAATTCCCTCCCCTGACTATAACTCTACACTGATAAATACAATCAAATCGACGAACAGACTATGTTAAAGAACACACTTATCCAACTATTCTCCCACTTCAGCATATCAGAACATTTGATACAAGAGAGCATAGATTGATCTTGTGGTTGTAGCTCAGGACTGAAAGCCAAGAAATCTGGATTATATTTCCAGATCTACCACAGACTTCCTGTTATGTTCCTTATTATTATTGTAAAGCCTCTTTCACATTTTTAGAAGACTTTCAAGTCCTGGGATAGAAGGCGCTACAGAAATGCAAAGTATAATTACATTACGCTTATATACAATGTTTTTACTGAACTTCAAATTTACCTGCTACAAAAGATTCAAGAACTATTTTTCTACATTGAATAAAATCCTCCTCAGAGTTTAGAAGTTAGTGAAGATCCCGTACTAAGTTCTCAGACTAACAAGCCAAGACAAGTTCTTAACATGACATCCAAAACTTTTGACTCCCTCTGTTAAATGCTGAATACTGCAACACCTACTGTACTTAGGATGTTAGGACTAGTTGACTCTCCCCCCCCGCCCTTGCTGACTCCAGATAGAGGCAGCAAAGGGGGTGGGGGGAAAGGGGGGATACTCCAAAGCAGCAGCACCACACAGAGCCCATACCCGGGCTTCATTGGGTTCTGCCACTTTGAAACACGGAGGCAGCATTCAAAGGGGCAGCGCTGCACAGCTGATCACTGGCTTAGCTGTGTGGTGCTGCCCCTTTGAAACGCTGCCTCGGCATTTCAAAGCAGCGCCACAAGGAGCTGACCCCAGGCTCCATGTGGTGCTGCCACAGCATTTCAAAGTGGCAGCACTGTGTAGAGCCCAGGGTCAGCTAGAGCTGATCCTCAGGCTCCATGAGGCATTTCCACGGAACCTGGATCAGCTGGGGAATCCCCAGCTGATCCCGGGTTGTGGATAAATACTGCTTGAAACCAGCAGTCAGCTGGGGAGTCCACAGTTGATCCTCGGTTCTGCGGAAATGCTGCGCAGAGCCCAGGATCAGCTCCAGCTGACCCCGGACTCTGCATGGCATTTCAAAGCAGAAGCACACTATGGAGCCCAGGGTCAGTGTGGGACTCTGAGTCCCCCGCTGACCCCAGGCTCCATGAGGAAACTTCCGCTTTGAAATGTGCAAGAGCTGGGCACTCCTGTACATTTCAAAGCTGGCACGCCTGCGTGCAGCCCAGAATCATCGGGACTTTCTGCTGGCCCAAGGCTGCATGCAGAGTTCCACATTCCTCCTTTGAAATGTACAAGAGCCCCAGCATGGACTCCTGTACATGTCAAAGGAGGAATGCGGAAGTGTCTATCAACTAGTTGAGGGAAATTCCATCAACTACTCGACAAGCAAATTAACCGATATTTAACATCCTTATATTGTGCAAGCACTGTTGTTACATTTCGTTCATATAGTTACCATCATCTTGATGTTTAAATTGTCCACTGTACTAACAATGGCATGTAATTGTCATGTTTATTATAATGTAGAAAGTTAATATTGTTTTAAAGAAAAAAGCTCTCTAGAAGAATTCCAGCCTACACTGCAATGTGCCCTCTAATATTTTCCACCTATGCGCAGAATCAATCTTGTTACATGCACCAAAGCAAGTAGGGATGTGCACTACCAGTAGAAACACCTGCTGCCGGCAGTGAGTGCTCTGCTAATCAGCTGCGCAGCATTTGAATCTCCCCCTGGGTGGCCACCCAAGCACACAGTTCACAGGGAACACTGATGCACAGTACAAAACAAGGAGAGCACAAAGTGATTATGTTTCATGCAAGAGAACATTCAAAATACAAATTGAACTTTTCTAGTCCAGCACCCTCAGGACTTGATGGGTACCAAACCAGAGGATTTGGTGAAACACAGGCGGTCAATATTATTTAACAGTATTACCAACACTTCTACTGCTTAGTGGGCTTGTAGCAAACATTCCTCAGTAAATTAGAGGTAAATTACAGCACAGAACACAGAGAACCAGGACTGGTGGCTGTAAACAAACTTTATGGATCTGTGGGGAAACTTGACGACACCCATGATAAGTGGCCATCTGGCTAACTGAAATCATGCCAGATCACAGATGTTGCTGGACCAGAGAGTGCTGGACTACAGAGGTTCAACCAGTAGTAACTTCAAGCAAAGATGCTTGTTTTCCAAACTGCAGGTCCCTACAACGTACAACTTCCCTGTAATCACCAAGAGTTATAGCCCTAAAATGGGCCACTTAAACAAGTTGTTTAATATTACACTAGGGGGCTGTGCCCCCCTGCTCACTTTGTTCACAACTCCCCCTGTTGCTGGCCACTAGTGCAGTCAGAGTTCCTATCAATCTTGCACTGAGCCCAGCTGTGTTCTCCACGGCCCCAAGTCACTCCCATCTACCATACCGCTGCACAGGCCCCTGCATCCGAATGCTCTCGGCCCATCTCACCTGCTCCTGCCCTTCAATTACCAGCCAGTCCCTCCCCCCCAGCCCGCACCCTTCCCACTCCTGTCCAATCCATCAATAAAATAGTCTATGGCCCACAGCCCAGCCCATTCCTTCCATCCCTAGCCCCACCTGCATCCTCCATCCCTACACCCATCATCCTCCCTAACCCCTCCTTCCCTCCATTCCGATACCCCCATTCCCTGCCTCCATTCCTACCCCCAACATCCCCCGCACCTCCAATAAAAGCCGGGTCCCCCCAGCACCGTCTCTGTGGGGAGAAGAGGCAGGGGCACAGCAGGGAACTGGCAGCACTTTCACCTTTGAAATATACGTACAAGAGCCCTGCTCTTGTACATTTCAAAAGCAAAGCGCTGCTGAGTGTGCGGGGCCAGCGGGGGACTGCTTGAGTCCCCCACTGGTCGTGCTCCCCATGACGCTGCCACTTTTGTAGCAAGAGCCAGAGGCACCCTTATTGACTAATTGAATAGTTGATGCAAATTACATTGACTATGTGATTAGCTGATCTATATTTAACATCCTTACTGCCGGGAAGGGTCCCAACATCCCCAGGTCCAGCCGCCCTGGAGCCTCTACCTGGGGAGGGTCACCTGTAAGCAATGGCGGATCCAAAGTGGCGCCCAGGCCTCGATGGAATCTCTCCCTGCCCCAGACACTGTTCAGGGACTGGAAAAGCTGCCTGGAAGCCCGGCTCCCAAGGATCCTGCCAGCTTAGCTCTGGCCGCAGCTTTTCGGGAAGCAGAATCTGCCCAGGCCGGGCTGCCAAGCTGTTTTCTTGGTCCCCAAACAGTGTCTGGGGCAAGGCGGCTGTGGGAGGGTGGAGCGTATGGGACACAGTGACATGGTAACCTCACTCTGTCATCCCGCAGGAAAAACTTTTTTTAGAGAGAGAGCGCGGTAACACTTTGGGCTTTTAGTAAGTGTTGTGAAAACATTAAGTCGCTTAAAGAACCCAAGATTTGTAACACTGTTTTAAATAGGCACATTTGTACCCACCAGTTTTTTTGTCTTTTGCCCGGTACACCACACCATATGTTCCCTCTTCAATCCTGTTCAAACACTGAAATTCCTCCACACTACGACATCCCTAAGAAAAAAAAAAACCAAACAAACAGAAATGTAGTCTCTAGGATTTACTTTTTCCAATGACGTATAAAACATAGTAAGGCTGACTTCATATGAACGGTTTGTTATCCCAGAAAGAGTACAAAATAGAGCTATGTCCAGGAATACTATATTTTATTCCAAAGCATTTTTACCTAGCCCAAGAAAGTGTCCTTTTGGGAACAAAAGTTACATTTAAAAAAGGATTAAAATACTCCACCTCAATAGCTCCTATGCCCCACACATTCCTACAGATGCTGAAGGAATGGGGATTTCAGTCACAGCAACACAGGGACTAGCTCAACACCTTAGACTGACATGTCTCATGGAAGCCAATAAGCTGCATTTGCATTCCCTAAGCATATGCTATTCTTATCTATTTTAGCTGTCAGTGGCTAAGATCACATAAGTCTTGACTGTCTAGTTCAAAGTTTCTCAACGACCAGTCCTGTGCTGGGCTCTGAGATCTGCCTGACACAGTTTAGAAAGACAGCAAGCCGGTCCCTGGAATCAAAAAGGTTGAGAAACATTGATCTAAATACTTCCCCATTTAAAAATAAAGGTGACAGTATACATATTAAATATACAAATTGCTTCCCATTTTACCTTAGTGCAAACTTTTAATAAAACATGCATAGTTATATCTATAGCAAATGCTCAATTACACACACATATTATGTGTTTATCTGTATTCTGCATCTATACAAGTTCATGTGTCTTTTACATTTACTGCCTTTCAATTTCATTGAACACTAAGCAAGAGTGACAATTTCAAATTAGAAGCTTTATGTGGCAAGGACTGTCTTTTTTCCTGTACTTGTACAGCACTTAAGACTGTGAGGTTCAGGTCCATGGCTAGGGTTCCTACTAGGGATTTAAGAAGTTAACTGGTTACCCAGTAAGTAGGCGGCTTATCGGCCTGCTTACAAAGTAACCGGTTAACCAGCCCTGCTGGTTGGACCCTGTCCCCACCATCGCTGGTTAACCAGTTAAACAAATTGTTTAGCCAGTTAACTACTGTAGGCAAATGTAAAAACTTAGGGTTTAAAACTAGCTCCTATGTGCTATGATACATAATTAGTATTTTTCTCACCTTCTCACTTCTCTGTTTATTCATCTCCTCTATAAACTTGTCAATCTCTCCTCACAGGGACAGCTTTCCCTTCCAATACACATTTCATAGATTCAGAGATCTCAGGAGGTTATCAAGTCCAGCCCCCTGCCCAAAGCAGGACTAACCCCAAGTAAATCATCCCAGCCAGGACTTAAAAACCTCTAGGGATGGAGATTCCACCTCCTCCCTAGGGAACCCATCCCAGTGCTTCATAAGAACATAAGAATGGTCGTACTGGGTCAGACCAAAGGTCTATCTAGCCCAGTAGCCTGTCTGCCAACAGTGGCCAGCGCCAAGTGTCCTGGAGGGGGTGGACCGAAGACAATGGTCAAACAATTTGTCTCGTGCCATCCCTCTCCAGCCTCTGACAGAGGCCAGGGACACAATTCCTATCCCCTGGCTAATAGCCTTTTATGGCCCTAACCTCCATGAATGTATCTAGCTTCTCTTTAAACTCTGTTATAGTCCTAGCTTTCACTGCCTCTTCTGGCAAGGAGTTCCACAGGTTGACTATGCGCTGTGTGAAGAAGAACTTTCGCTTATTCGTTTTAAACCTGCTACCCATTAATTTCATTTGGCATCCTCTAGTCCTTATATTATGGGAACTAATGAATAACTTTTCTTTATTTACCCTCTCCACACCACTCATGATTTTATATACCTATATTGTATCTCCCCTCAGTCTCCTCTTTTCCAAACTGAAAAGTCCCAGTCACTTCAGCCTCTCTTCATATGGGACCTGTTCCAAACCCCCAATCATTTTAGTTGCCCTTTTCTGAACCCCTCCTTCACCACCCCTCTAATGAAACAGTTTTTCCTAATAACCAGCCTAGATCTCCACTGTAACTTGAGACCATTGCTCCTTGTTCTGACATCTGTTACCACTGAGAACAGCCTCTCTCCATCCTTTTTGGAATCTCCCTTCAGGAAGTTGAAGGCTGCTATCAAATCCCCTCCCACTCTTGTCTTCTGGAGACTAAATAAGCCCAAATCCCTCAGTCTCTCCTCGTAGGTCTTGTGCTCCAGCCCCCTAATCATTTTGGTTGCCCTCCGCTGGACCCTCTCCAATGTGTCCACATCCTTTTTATACTAGGGGGCCCAGAACTGGATGCAATACTCCAGATGTGGCCTCACCAGTGCCAAATAAAGGGGAATAATCACTTCTCTAGATCTGCTGGAAATGCTCCTTCTAATGCACCCCAATATGCCATTAGACTTCTTGGCTACAACATTTATGTTACTTATGAATCCTGCCTATACCTACAGGCTACGTCTACACTGGCGCGTTCTCACGCAAAAACTCTTTTGCCGAAGAGTTCTTCTGCAAAAACTCTTCCAGAAGAGAGCATCTATACTGGCAATTGCTTTTGCGCAAGAGATGTGCTTTTGCGCAAGAGCATCCGTGCCAGTGTAGACGCTCTCTTGCGCAAGAAAGCTCTAATGGCCATTTTAACCATAGGGGTTTCTTGCGCAAGAAATTCATGTTGCCTAGAGTACATCTATTATTTTATGTCACTATCTACGGAAATCCCCTCCAAGACATTCTGGAGCACTTGTGAAATAAGACTCACCTGCAGTGCAGGAAGGTACTTGGGTAGCTCTTGCTTCAATTCAATAGGTGATGAAGCTGGAGAATCAGGAATATAATCTCCTTCTGTCATAGCATTGGAATGGGGGGTCCCTTCCCCCACTTCCTCCTCTTCTCCTTCACTTCCTACCGAATCCCGGTCAAACCTTGACTCTGTAACTTCAAAATTTAGAATCAATCGTGGAAACAGGTAACAATTAGGGCTGTTTGAATTAGTTTTAGACAAACTAATGAGGGAATAAAATGTTGATCATAAAGCAGATACTAAAGAGAGTGGCACGCATTCTGTTAAAAGATGATAGGAGGGTATTTAAAGAAGCATAACTTTTTATGGTGACTGGGATATGTTTCATGAGATTCTGTTCTAGTTCCCTGAATACATTTTCAAGGTTAACTACTACACATTATAAAACTAAACCAATATATGAACAGAATGCAAAAGAAGACTGGTGCAACTTTAAGCTGATACACATCATCACTGCAATTCTGAGTACCAAGAGGATGGGCCCAAATAAATATCACAGCCAGATCATTAGGCAAGTTCAGATCCAGATCCAAACTACCTCTGTTGACTATTACAACAGATCAATGAAAAGCCCTTGGATCAGAACTCTCATTCAGATTTTGGGAAAGTTCTATTCTAGGATATGTCTAATCTTGAATACAGCTGGCTCTCAGTTCCAAATCGTGTGGTGGAGTCTATCACTGATGAAAATCCACAAGGAAGTTGATTTTAAAAAGCTACGGTCATTTCATTCATAAAATACCATTTTATGCAAGATTTCTATGTAGACCAGCAGAAATAATATCCACCCCTTGACCACCAATAGTACGTCTTATACTAGCCTATTTTTACAATCAAGTTCCAGTAGGCTGGAACACCTTGCTATGCTTTCACAGTCTATTCAGTGCATTAAAATCTGTAGGTCATGAAATAGAAAAGTAAAAAACTGTTACAGCGAAAGCCAATGTTTGCATCTTACCAATTGGAATGTGATTTCCATTCTCTCGCTCTTCTTCTTCACTCATTTCTTCTTCACTCACCTCTTCTAAAAACAGAATGAAGTGCAACAGAAAAAGCTTAATATTCTGATTTCATGTAGACAGATGCTTAATACAGTAAATTAGCAATGCGAGCATCACAGAATCATGCAGAGGTCCCCAAACTGTGGGGCACGTCCCCTTACGGGTGGTGGAGGAAGGTTTGAGGGAGAGAAGTAGACTCTCCTGGGATGAGGAGAGGAGGGAGTGCCACCCCACCCACTGCCGTTGTCCTGGCCCCATGCCTGGCCAAGTCCCCAGCCTCGGTGCAGTTCCACATCCAGCCACAGGCCCAGCTGCGGCACCACTTCTGGCACTGCTCCAGCCGTCCGCTACAGTTTCATTCTTGGTCCAGAGCCAATGCTGGGGTAAGGGCTAAGAGTGGACCACATCCAGCCATGGGCCCAACTATCTGCCTCCACTCAGCCCAGCGGCAGCTGCGCTCCCACACCCACTCCCAGACTCAGAACCTGGGGCTTTGTTCCTGGTTTCAGCAAAAAAACCATCCCAGCTGTTGCTCCAGTCTCAGTCCTCTTATCCATGTCCACCTCCCCCTCCCCATGTCCCAACTCCTGGCTTAGGATGGAGGGTGTGGAGGGTAATAGGGGGATGTGAGCCTCAAAAGTTTGGGGATCACTGGAAAAATGCAATTTCAGTAGTTTTCCAGGTCTGAGTTACTAACACTATGATCTGTTAGTAACTAGGGATGTGAACATGGGCTCACTGGGTTAACCCTCATGGTTACATGCAGCCCCTCCCCTGCGCTGCTGCCTTTGTATCGAGTGATGTAGCTTCCAACATCTCTCTAGAACTGTCCATCTTGGCACCTTAGGTGGATAGCCTTTCTGTATGAGGGCATGTACAGGTTAATTACTAGTTGTCCTCAGAAGTTATTTTTGTAATGATCCTATTTTAGGTTTCTCTATATCTGTGACCAAGAAGAAAGGAAAGGAAAGTGGATATGGTAAAGCTGTCAGCACAAAAGTGATTTGGGTGAGCATTTTTGAGGTCATGTTTTATCACTTACCAGCTGACTGTTCAGATACTTCCTCAGAATTACTTCCTGTCTCCTCTTCCTCCTCCTCTTCCTCCTCCTCCTCTTCCTCCTCCTCTTCCTCTGATTCTCCACTGCTAGATTCCTCCTCCTCTTCCTCTGAACCAGATGCAGATTCTGGTGGGGGATGAGCAGAGAACAGAAAAGTAACTAGGTGTGCTCTCACAAGAAGGATCTTCTCATAAATATGATTATTTCTGAGGGTAAGTTCTGTATAGCTGATTGAGTGCAATTACCTCCTGATGAAGACTCTGCTGAGCTAGTTTTTCTCTCACTGTCACTGATGTCTTGCAAATCTGAAAGCAGGTCTCTCTCTTCTGTTTTTTCCTCTTTCACTGAGAAGTAAAAAAAACAAAGCAGTTTCTAAACCAATGGTCTCCAACCTTTTTAAGCCCAAAGTCACTTTTCTGAATTTAAGGGCAACCTAAGATCTACCCCAACAGTTCCCCAAAGCCTCACCCACTCCATTCTCCCTCCCCGCATCCTGACTTACTTTCACGAGGCAGGGGAAAGAGGTTGGGGTTCAGGAGGGTATGCAGGATCTGGGCTGGGACAAAGGGGTTTACACTGTGGGAGCGGACTCTCGGATAAGTCTGGGTCATGGGGTGGAGTGAAAGAAGTGTGAGGGGTGCAAGCACTGGGAAGAGGGTTGGGACTTACCTTCAGCGACTCCCAGTTAGTGGTGCAGTGGGGCTAAGGCAGGCTCCCTGCCTCACCCCATTCTCAGAAGGGGCCAATGAGTCCCTGAAGCCGCTGGGGCATATGTAGTTCCAAGCACCGCCACTGCAGCTCCCACTGGCCACAGTTCCCAGCTCCTGGCCAATGGGAGCTGTAGGGAGAGGCTGCTCTCAGAGATCCCTGCTTCTCCCACAATGGGGCTACAAAGGTGTGCTAGTCACTTCTGGGAGTGGCATGGGGCTGGGCAGGCAGGGGGCTTGCCTTAATGGCACCCTGCTGCATCACCAAGAGATTGTGATCAACTAGGAAAGTCTCCAGGATCAACCAGGAAAGTCTCCAGGATCAACCAGGAAAGTCTCCAGGATCAACCAGTCAATCGTGATCGACCAGCTGGTAACCACTGTTCTGAGCATTTTCTCTACCTTATCAAGCACCGCACACCCAAGAACCCTAGATTATTTTCTTACTTAACCCCTTGAACTGCTGCCAAACATTTCAGTCAGGTCCAATAGAATGTACCTGCTAAGATATTGAATGTCCTTGGCATGGCTTCACATACTGTTAATTTCAAAGGTATGTAACTTTAAGAACTGCAGTGTGGCAGGATCAAGAGTGGAAGAGTTGAACTGTATTTTAGAAATGTTTTTAGAAGTATACCGATTTATTAATAAATCTCATGGCATGACGTGTGGAGAATGCACAGTTTGGTAATGAATTCTGTAAATACCACAATTAGAGCACAATTTTACAAATACAAAAATCAACACTACTTCTGACTGTTCACAGTAGCATGTGTATTGGCTACAATAACTTTTCAGGACTACAACAAGATAAAAGCACAACTGAACTTTAACAACCAGAGGATGTGGCTATTCCAATTTCTGAATATTTTCTGTTAATGATCAGAGTCCTTAGAAACATGGCAACCCAAAGGACTAATTTTATGGCTTGGAAGCCAAATTGAGCTTTCCAAGCCGGAATATGTCCTGAAGTGTTTTTGAGTTTGTAAAGGATGACAACTGTAGTAATATTTAAACTATCCTGCAGTTTCTATAACATTGAATGATGTTGAATAAGCTTAGTTATTCAATTGCTATTTCCTTTCTCCTCTAACAGAATTCAAGGGGACCCAAATGGTGGTTGAAGTATTCACTGGTTAGACCCTGTCTCCTCTAAAAGAATTCAAGGGGAGGAGACAAATGGTGGCTTTTAGTTTGGGAGGGAATTAATATACAAATATAAGGAAAGTCTGAAGTCATTTACTAAGGTCAAGAGACTGTAAGGCATTCAAGCATAAGCAACATTGTTATACAGTGTAAGTTAAAGCATATTACATAGCGCAGGCAACATTTTTAACCCCGAAGATTAAGAACTAGCATTGCAGAACTCTTTGCAACATATGTGGTATATGCCTGTTGGGGAGATAAAATATGCGAAAACGTGTTCTTAGTTTTTCCCGGTACAAGTTATAATGCCCTTCCATTCTGCAGCAATTCTGGGGAGGGGACCATTATGGTGAATACAATGAATGCATATCTGCTTGGTCTGCCCTTATCCTTTTTGAATAAGGGCTGTTTCTGTTTCTTGGTCACCTCTACTAGCATAATGTCCTCCAATGTAAGGCACATCTAAAGAGGTGCATATGCAATTACTAACCTGCATCCCCCCCCCCCCCCCCCCCCCCCCCCCCCCCCGACTCTGTCCTGAAAACCATTTGCACCATATAAGTAATGGCACATACTACCAAACCCCACTGTCCAAACAAGAATAGCCCGCCACTCCTCAAAACATGCTAGAAGTAAAATAGTTCATTGAAACAAAGTCCCTAGGCACAGGGAAAGTAAGGTGGGAAACACGTTACCATCACAAGTATCTCCCATGACGAGAAAGAAACTATCAAAATAGAGGGGAAAATATTTTATCATTGACACCACAGAGACTGACCGAGGAACCACAACTGAGAGTTAATTTTATCAGGCCCTCTCTCCTCTGTCTAGGTCCTGCACCTGAAGTGCCAGGCTTCTCAAAGATAGAACTATCGTCAAAATCTGGCTGCCTGAGTGCAAAGAGATTCAGGGGAAAAGAGGCATTGCCCAGAAGCCTTTTGAGCGCCTCCTGGAAGAGATACAGGAAAGGAGATCAAGCAGCTGCTTGGGGATGAATTTTTCTTGGAGAAACTTCAGTCAGTGCAGCTCCATTTCCAGACTAAGGTAATAAGTGTCTGGTGGAAAACATATTCTGCAAACCTAGGATGACCAGCAGTGGCTACATAACTTTAGGATGACAAAGGCCACTTTCCTGGAGACTGCACACAACTCACTCCAGAGCTGCAGCACACCAACAGGAAAGCTGTCCTAAGTGTTCAGTCTTGTGGCCATTGCCCCACTTGGATGCTTGCCATCCTTCCTTGCTACCAGGCAATAGCTGTAGCACCTCAAGCTGACTTCCAAAGCAAAAGCCAGCTGGCAGCGAGATCTCAAATACATCTCCATCTGCCTCTGCACATTTGCTGTTGTCAGCACTGCAGTGTGGAGCACAGTTCTGTTCATGCTGGCTGACAGTAATCTGAAAATAGGGCTCACTCACGAACAAACTAGCAAACAAACATGAAGAGTCTGACTTCACGTCCAGAATTCCAGTTGCTTCTAAGGATGTGAAAGGTTAACTGGGTAACCAATGGAGGCTGGAGCAGCTCCCCTCCTGCTGGAGATACGGGGCTGCTCCAACCCCATGAGCGCTCCGCAGGAGCAGGCTGCTCCAGCGTCAGGAGCAGACCCTGTCCATGGCAGAGGGGCTACTCTAGCCCAGCAGGCTGGAGCGGCCCCCTCGCCTGTCCTCTTTATTTTATGAACTGGTTACACAATACGTTTACCTGGTTAACCAATGAAATAGGATTTTGCGTCCCTAGTGGCTTCCAGATGGTAATGATTTTGATTAAGCAGTAAACAGCTGCATGCATGGACATAATTACGGGGAAATATCTGTTGCTCAATAGTCAATGTGCCAAAGCTCAGAGGAAAACACACCCATCAGTAGAAAAGGGCAAAATTAGTAAGCATTTCTCAAGATTTTAAAAAGAAAAGAATGACTGAGTGTAACCCCATATTACAAGGGGTCCCTGCAAACATCAGCAAAACTTCCAGATAACCTTTTATTTGCCATTCCTTGTCCATACTTTGGTACCATTCCACCATTTGTCTCTCAAACTTTCAATACTTTTGAGAAAGTACAATGAAATTCTTGTTAGCTGCCAAAATCAAGCCCCAAGTCTCTGTTCTATCATGCAATGGCATACTACCAAGTGCAAACACTACCTGGCTTCCTGCCATCTCCTTGCTCAAGCTTTTCTCTTTGCTGTCGTAATGGGCTGCGACTCCAGGTTCTTATTTTTACTTTGTCTCCATAATCTTCCCTCACTGTTCTATGATGTGCGGAAACTAGTAAAAAAACAAAAACAAAACACAACAAAAATGCATTACATTTTTCTGCTATTAATAAGAAACCTTCTCCGGTCATGGCAAGCTGACTCACGCACCATTTTTATTTCTTTTCTTAAAGGAAAACACCCTTAACTGCACCTCCAAAAAAAACAAAAAACAAACAAACAAAAAACCCAACAACAAACCATCACACACACACCATGGTGATATTTAATGATCTGGATAAAGACTCACTGTGCCATTCTAAAATGGAATGTGGCAATTAAAAAAAAACAATACATACTTGGACTACATATACTGAGACTTAGGGAGAGGAGATGAGAATCCCTCTCTTTACCACCCTCTCAGACCACATCTGCAATACTGCATTCGTTTCACGATGCTCCTTATCCAAGGCACAGTAGACAAACTTGGGGAGGTGCAGAAAAGAATTACAAGGTAAGGGGCTGGAGGAATTGATTCATGAGTAAATATCAAACACTTAAAAAAGGTGAAAATGGCTAAGCGATGACTAAGTTGGAAGACAGGATAATTGTCAATGACTACTTGAATGGTGTAAATATCAAGAAGAGAAAGGAATTGTTTAGCACGATGAAAAGGAATACAAGTAGGAGTAACAGGGATGAAATTTAGGCCCAATACTTGAAAAAAAAATTCAGAAACAACTAGACCTACAGGACTACGTAATGGGGATGTAAAATCCCATTTAATTGACTAACCAATTAAACACTGTTTTAACAGGTTAACTGATTAAGGGAGGGGATTGCCAGAGTAGCCCCTGTGTGAGGGGTGCCCAGGTCCACCACATGCTCTGTCCCCTGTCCCCGGGGGACCCTGCTTGCAGCAGGCGGGAGCCGCTCCAGCCCCACTAGTTAACCTTAACCGGTAAACCTCATCCATTAGGCTTACCAGTTAACTCTCCACATCCCTACTATGGAATAGTCTTCTAAAGAGAGCAGTGAAAGATATCAAGCATTTTTCCTTCCATTGCCTTTCGACAACATTCACACACCAATATTTGCAAAACTGAACTATTTTTTTCATTTTTTGGTAAAAAGTTTTACAAGTGGATTCCCATATTCTTATAACCTGTTTTCCCATTGATTTGGCCAAACACGCTTCGGTAACATTCTACCTGCACACTTTCCTCCTGACATTTCAAGTGACTATGAATATCCTCTTTATTTCATGTCCTGAATTGCTCTGAGCTGTTCAAAAGCTGCCCTGTTTCACTTCAGAGACAAATATGCATTCTTTAAATTTATAAAGTTTGTGAGAGAACGTGGGGATGTAAGAAGCCACATAAATGTAATACATTATTTCATACAGCAGCCTTATAAGAAATGTGAAAAGTGCAATCTTTCAACTGCAACTTCTAAAGACCTCGCTTTAGGCAGATCAATCTTTTACCACCACTGTAAAATCTAAATTGGTATTTTAATGCTGAAGTAACCTTGCTGTCTAGGTGATTCCTTCCTTCTAGTTGTAGAGCACTTTATATTATTGACATATTTTGCAAAATTGAATGAACCTATTATTTAGTGTTTATTTTCTGTATTTTATTGAATATAAACATTTAAGCTAGACTAATTTGTATATAGTAAATATTTACTAATTCTCATGAAGTTTAAGGAAATGCTTAAATGATGTTTAATTTTTTTTTCCCCAAAAATCTTAAAAACAGATCTATTCATTGGAATTTTGAAAAACGAAAATGATTTGAAGACTTTCTGGTATCGGCAATGGGCACAGTATAAAAACCTAAAAAGAGAAACTACCTGACAATACCCTTTTAAGTATATCTGAAGCATGCAGATGTCAAAGCAAATAAAAGTTATAATTCCTATTTTCCAGATTGGGGAAACTGAGGCACAGATGAAGTGACTTTCCAAAAAATCAGCTAGTAACAGACCCAGGAACAGAAACCAGGTTCCCCCAAATTCCAGTCCAGTGCTCTATCCACTATACCACAATGTCTTTCATCCTACATCGACCACAGAATCTGGCATCCATGGTAATCTTTGCCAAAGAATGGTCCAGGACTGAAACAGCAAGAATGCTACAGGGGAGGACTGAGGTGCAGTGGCAAAGATACAAGCAAAGAACACTTGCATAATGTCTTACTGCAATTTTTCTGGTACCAGTTTCATCTTCAGAAGAACCAATGGATGGATATTGGAAAAGCTATTAAAATGCTAACCTGGAAGCTTATCTATATAATGCTGCACTATCGCATGTTTGTATGCACGTTAAGATGACCATTCTTTTTCACAATGGAAGCAGAAAGTTCCACACCACGTTTTTTCATTTCCTCAAGTTCTTAAACATTTTATCTTTTGGCAGATCAAGATTTTCAGCTTAGTATAAAATGCAAATGAGAAACCAACAGTGTGAGAACTGATTACAAAATATTAGTCATAGTAAGGTAATAATAGCATTCAACACTGTTAAAACACAAAGAGGGAGTGTCCTTGTTTTCTCTGGTGCCTTGACCTAGGCACAAATCAAGTATGCTTAATCACCTAAGGGGATGTAAAATACTCTGCAAACTGGAAACATTTTAGGTCCAGTTGGAACACTAAGTGGAAATCAATGACCAGTAAAAAGCTGATCCTGAAGATAAAGAACAGATCAGCAAAGGATACAGCATCCACTGAAAACTGTCTAATGGCCTGATTAAATACTAATAGGTCTGAGTTCCACAATACAGAACCAGTTATACAAGATCAGAGACTCTTGCATTCTTTAACCCCCTGTACGATGCTGTCCTCTTCTTCATGACTAATAAAGAATCAAGACACTCACTCTCTCTCTTTTTAAAAGAAACCCTGGAAGTGGCCTATATAAAAGAGATGCTTGGTTTATCTAAATTCCACTGCTGTTTCAATACAGAACAGCCCCTTATTCTGTTTACACTGAGCTAGTTACCTTCTCTTCTGGCTTCCCGTTCCTTGCGCCTTTCTTCAGCTCGCCTTTCCCGTTCTTTTAGTTCCCTTTGCTCTTTTTGTTGCTCTCGCATTTTTCTCTCCCGTTCTCGTTTTCGCTCAAGCTGCTCTAGACGATCCCTGGAAACATTCATTTGCCTATTTTATAATTCAGCTACAAACTGAACTCTGGGCTTCTATTTTTTTATTCTACACCTTGTTACTGTTGCAATAATAGACTGCTACGTTATGCGATTTCAAGGCCAACCAGCAACAAAACTGTAGTATCATTGTGTACCTGCCCATCGCCCAACCAGTCCTTCACAGAAGCAGATATTGGTCCTTTAAAACAGATTTGTTCTAATCTGCCATTTTTTAAATCAGCTAGCACAAGGATAAAAGTTTCTACATTCTATTGGAATTTAAATAAAAATAAGTAGCCTCATAAAGCTAATTTTTTTTGAAGTGAGCCTTGGAAGGCCACTGTATTCTACAAAACTGACTTGCTCACCAATTACTATGGCACAACAGCATGCAAAGAAAGATATCCTGTAACAAAACCACCTCAAAAAGATGCTATACGCAGCTGAGATCCAAGCCTATTATACAGCATGTTCATGGGGTAAAGGAATTCCACTAAATTTTGATCTAACTGAATTTCTTCAGTGTTATATAACGAAGGTTTGGCTTTTTTTTACCTCTCCCTCCTGGAATGCTCCCTAGCCATTTCCCTCCTCTTCTGCCTTTCCCATTCACGTCGAGCCTTATCCTGCTCTTCTCGATGTCTTTTCCTACGTTCGTGCTCACGTTCCTTCTCTTTTACCCTGGCATGCTTCCCTAATAAAGATAAAAATAAATGCTGGATTGTTACGGTCAAGATGTTTCTGCTCTTTAAAAGCAAAACAACAAACCAAAGTAACATGAAGCACTAATGTTATGGGTAGGCCCCTAACAATTTCAAAGCCTTGAAAAATGTGTCACAGACCATGAAATCAGCCCTCCCTTGTGAAATCAGATGTCCCTGCTGCTGGGAGCCTGGGGCTCCTAGCTGCTAGTCTGGCCATAGTGGGGACGGACAGGACTTATCCTTCCCTGGCATGGCCACACTTGGTGTGGAGATCAGTTCCACCTCCAGAGGCAGAGTGGTACACTGTCACTTCTGGCTGCAGCAGTCTGGGATCTGGGCTTCCGTCCTCCTTCCTCTCCTCCCCATAGCTCCTGATGCAGCTCAGGACCATGTGCCACAGTCAGTGCTTCCTCCCTCGGCAGCTCCTCCCAGGGCCGGGGACTTGCATTCTTGTTGGCCACAGTTGGAGCAGCCCAAGCTCATGGCTTCTGCCACCTCCTGTTCCAACCAGAGATTGGGACAGCCTGGACTTGGAACATCCATTCCCCCACGCCCTGCCACTTCAGCTGGGGCTCAGAGCAGTCCAGGCTTCAGTCTTGTGGCTGCAGCCAGGGCTCATGGCTTCCTTCCTGGCGGTTTCTCCCGGGGCTCAGTGTGACCTACTAGGAGCTTTTGCCCTAAGGCTTCTTTCAGGACTAGGGCACCATTTTTGCTGGAGGCCCCCTTCAAATTGGCCAGGGGCCTGGACTTAATCTGTTCCTTGTGTGGACTAGCTGTTGGGAGCCCCCTGCTGGGGTTCTCCAAGCAGCATGGGGGAAATCCTACTGAACTCCACCTCCTGAATCTGCAGAAAGTTGGGAGGATGCTGCCTTCAGAGCCCAGCCGTGAAGGCAGCACAGAAGTGAGGGACAGCAATCTTGGGAGCCAATTACAACAAGTTGGTAATCCTCTCCATGCCCCTGTTTCGAGTCAGGACACCCCTGGTTACAGCTTCAGTTATAAATAGCTGAAACTGTGAAACTGACCAATTTTAAAATCCGCTGGCCATGACATTGAGCAGTATAGACTGAATAAAGTTTACCAATAACAGAAAAGCAAGGTTTATTGTCATGTATTACTTTATAGCAACAGCATGCTAGGAACTTCATGGATAGATATAAAGATACAGGGTTCAATCCTATACCACCCGAGTCCATGGAAGTTTTAACATAGACTTCCAAGGTAACAGGATCAGACTAACGGTCCATGTTGCAAAGTGGTTTCCCTCCTCTAGGATGAGTGAGGAACCAGACATGCACACAAACTCCTTAACTGCATTAAATGCAACAGAAGAAATTACTGAGCAAGAATTCCTTCGAATTTCACATCTCTTATTCAAATGTTTTTACTCCATTTCCTCCACCCTGGCTTCCTGATCATATCCATCTGGTATGTCGTCATCTAACTCTTTAGGACCAGCAACTGACATTCAGTATGATTGGGGCACATTCTGCAAGGAATTGCGCAATCTGCTTGAAGACAAAGAACTAGCGCAATATTTTAAACAACAGCTATCATACCTCCTTCTGCTGAATGACTACGATGTCTACGTTTCTCTTTCCTCTTCTCATCTTTCCTGTGATGTGCTTTTTCCTTTCGTGACATTTGCTGGGGTGGTTTGATAGCCAAGGAATCATCCTCCTCTCCTCTAAAATGCAATTTATATGAACAAAAGAAAGTAATACATAATTTATGACAAGAAAGTATGAATTATTGCTTCTTTTTCTCTCTTCATGGGAAGGAATAAGTATTTATTTAACAATAGTATTTATACTTCCATATTAGGGATGTTAAATTTAGTTTAATCAACTAATCGACTAGTCGATGAGCGGGGGAGCCGCAGGGGGGCTAGTTCCTGGCCCTGGGAGCTAATCCTGCTGCAACTCTGCCTTTTAAATGTATTAAGAGCCTGCCATCTCTTAATACATTTAAAAGGCTGAAGCGCAGCGAGGGGGAGGAGGGGAGAAGAGAGAGGAAGAAGGCTGGCACAAGCCAGGCCAGCCAATTCCTGGCTCATGCCAGGTCCCCTGCTGCACACCAGCCTTAAATGTAAAAAGGCTGAAGCGCAATGGGGGGCCTGGCGTGAGCCAGGAATCGGCTGTCTGGGCTTGCACTGCATCCCACCCCCCCACTGAGCTCCTGATTTTTAAACGTATTAAGAGCTGTCAGGCTCTCAATACATTTAAAAAGAAGAGGCACAGCATCTGGGACTGCACGCGAGCCAGGAATCAGCTGATTCCCAGCTCACACCTGGTTCCCTCTACCCCGCTGCCTTCCCTGACCCCCGCGTTAGTCGAGGGACTAGTCGACTAACTGATAAGCTTTTGCTTATAGGATAGTCAACTAGTTGCTTACATCCCTATTCCATATAGGGATATTAAGTTGTGATTAATAGCTAATTGAGTAGTCCATTAAGTTGATGAGGAGGGTGTTCACTACCCCCGTTGTGACTCTCCAATTAAAATGCAGTAGGAGCCAGGTTGCAGGCAGCTGCAAGCTCTTACTATATTTAAAATACAGAGCTGCAGCAGCCCGAGCCAGGCTAACCCCACTGCGGGGGGGAGAGAAAAGACAGTGAGTAGTTGACTACTCCCTTACATCCCAACTTCCATAGCTCCTTTCATCGGAGGAGTTTGGCACAAGCTGCCAAAAATTAATAAACCCTCACAACTCAAGCTCTTGTTGAGGTAGATTGGTATTATTAAACTAGCCAATTAGCCCGTCATAAGACGGGATTTTCAGGTCTTCTCTCCAG
>JANRFK010003894.1:7295593-7313551 GCA_030068395.1 Apalone spinifera | reverse complement strand
ACCATCAGGAGTGCCGGACCATCAGATGCTGGACCAATGGAGTTTTACTGTAATTAGTAAATATGTCTAAAGAGACAACTATTATGGCAAGGTATATCTAACAGCTAAAAGGAAACAGTTATATATTGCAACACATCCAGTATATATTAACTACTGGATTTTTAAATAATGATATAGACCCAGTATCCCTGACCTTACAGCACAGACTATATTAAAGGATCTGGAGAGTAGATAGACATAAAGCTAATAAAAGCATTAGTGTGTGGTTGGTAAAAAGGATTAATACTTCAAGAATACCACCTTAGCTTTATTTTTTGTTCCCAATTTTTACAGCCCAATCCCCTACTACATCTTATGTGTGTTTGTTACCTGTCGTTTAATGTTTGCTTTACAGGAGAAAAGCATTCATTGTTTGCAGTTGGAAGAACAATTTCTTTGATATTAAAAACCCCATATGAGTTAGCAAATCCATCAGTTGTAAAGTACATTTTAGATATTTTAATTTTACTTTAACAAGTTTTATTTTTTAATGACAGTACCTACTTAGTAACTAAAGCTTCAGTATTATTCTATTTATTTATATAGCGATAAATTGGATTGTAGATGCTGTATCTGTGTAGATGCTGCAGCAAGATGCTGTATGTGTGTCTGGTAAAAATTAGGACATGCCTATGGCATGACACACCTGCGTTAGGATACTGATTTGGGTTTCAATAACATTAGGTAGCTGCCATATGGAGAGAGACCTATGCTGTAATCCTAATAATGGCTCAGCAGATATTTCAGATAGGAAGAACTTATATGAAGTGATTATATACTCATTATTGAGTATTTCATGATTAATCTAACAAAGGGTCACCTTAGTGTATGCATAAAAAAGACAAAGCATTGGCAAACCAAGCACTAGAAGTTTTGAAGTTGGCTTAGATTGCACATAAACTAGGAATTATAAAAATCTACAGTTAAACATCTTGCAGACAAGTTTAGCAAAAATTAAAGGCTTTTAAACATTCTTCAGGGTATATGCCTGGAGAAATAATATGAAATAAACAGGTTGACATTTAATAAGGACAAATGCAAAGTACACTACTTAGGAAGAAATAATCAGTTGCACACATATAGAATGGGAAATGACTGTCGAGGAAGGAGTACAGCAGAAAGGATCTGGTGAGTTGAGTGAATCACAAGCTAAATATGAGTTAACAGCTCTACTCTGTGTCAACTATAGGCCACAGCTGGAGTACCGTGTCCAGTTCTGGGCACCACATTTCAGGAAAGATGTGGACAAACTGGAAAAAGGTCTCAGAAGAGCAATAAAAATTATTAAAGATCTAGAAAACATGACCTAGAAAAAAACGGAATTTGTTTACTTTGGAGAAAGAAGATTAAAGTGGGAACATGATAACAGTTTTCAAGTACATAAAAGATTGTTACAAGGAGGAGGAAAATAATTGTTCTCTTCAACTTCCGAGGACAGGACAAGAAGCAATAGGCTTAAATAGCAGCAAGTGTGGTTTAGTTTGGACATTAGAAAAAACCTTCTCTCGGGTTGGTTAATCATTGGAATAAATTGTCTAGCGAGACTGTGGAATCACCATCATTGGAAATTTTTAAGAGCAGGTTCAATGAACACCTATCAGGGATGGTTTAGATAATACTGAGTTCTGCCATGAATGCAGGGGACTGAACTAGATGACCTCTTGGGTGCCTTCCAGTCCTATGATTCTATGGGCTGTATTTGGGTCATATCTAAGAAAGCGATTAGAACAAACAGTGATAAGTATACACTGCTTAAACACTGAAATTAATGGGACTATTCACAGTGTGTAAACTTAAGCACATGGTTTGACTTTGCAGGAGCGAGATCTATGGAGCGTCAATTTCTAACAGGCTATTTCACAATTTATCCTTGATAGATCCATGCTTATGCTATCAAACCTGTAATCTCACAGGTGAGAAATAATTACAGATTATTATTAAAATTATATTTTCTTGTAATATTTTTCTTCCAGAAATCTCCTGTAGAGCTTTTACAACTATTGTGGCACTACATGCATGCTTTTTCACATACATATTTGCCTTCTTCATAAAGAAGAAAGATTTAACATTTATTGAAAGTGAAATAAAAAAAAATGAGGCTGCCACTTTCTACTTTTTTAACCTCTAAAAGCACTGGATTTTTTAATACAATATCATGCAAATTTTTAAAAACTGATTAAAAAAATTTGTCAGAATATTCTCAGTTTAAGGTTAAAACTCTACCTTTCAATTCTATCCGCTCTCTCTTCTTTTTATCATTGTAAGAGGACATAATAAAATATTTGAGCACAACAGCTAGCGACAGTTTTACCTCTGGGGCTTCAAGAAGTCGATTGTTTTGTTTTGTTTTTTTACTAATTTACAAATTTAAAAAAAATCAAACTTTTTCCCTCTTGCCTCAAAAATATTTTATGGTAAATTACAATGCAAAGGAAACTTTTATATTTCTAAAATTAAGACAGTACTTACTACAGAGAAATGCTGATGATGCCTCATTTATTTCTGAAAATTTCCAGTGGTTTTTGTCTGATAGCAACTATACTTATTTGTATTGACTCCTAGTTTATAAGCATGTGTGTGTGTTTTAGTTTTGCAGACAGGTGAATGTGGTAAGTACCCAGGCAAATTGTAATGCTCAAATTATTAGAGAATTTCAAAGGAAAGCATAAAGTTTCTTTGCTGGCTTATACTCAAGAGTAGCTGCCCATTTTCATGGTTTACACTAATAGCTGTGTAAACAAAAATGATGGATTTTGTCTTTCAAAGTGCTTTCTTCCAGATCCTCATCATGTGCACAAGCAGCCTATGATGTTTAAGAACAGCGGCAACTAGACATTTTTTTAATGCATTAGTTTCATCCTACTGCAAGCACATACAAAACACGGATTGGTCATGTTATCACATTACTGTGGTGGGGCTGAGGGACAAGTGATTTTTCCATGTGACACTTTTATCTCCAATATAATCTTGTGGTTTACTTGCAGAGTCAACAAAGGAAGATGAAGTCAATGTATACCATGTTGGGATTACTTTTTGTCTCTGTTCTATGTGTCATTTTCTGGTAAACCAGGAATTCTCCTTTTCTCTCTGCAGCAGAATCCATCTTTTTATCCACTGTGAACTCAAAGAAATGAACCATTGTTCCTTTGAGCTATATCAGGTTGTGGTGGAAGAATTAAGAGCTGGATCAATCATATGGCTTTAAGTCTTTGGATATTAGTGGCGCAATATCTTCAGTTGTGCTCTGTGAGCCTGCTACTGCCAAGCTTTGTATTGTTTCTTGCTGATGTTGCTTTGCCTTATTATATAGCAAAACACCAATTGTTACTAGAACTGTCCCAATGGCTGAGAGGCTTGTAATTTTGTTACCAAACACAATAATACTTAGCCAGATGGACAATGCATGCTTCACAGTACTAGCAACACTGAAACAATAAAACACAAATATTAAGGAATGAAAGGCTCTGACATTCACTACACACAATATATTCAGGATGCTCCATTACACTTGGATCTTTTGGTGCTTTATCTTGCAGAAAGTCAGATTCTATTTTTCTTACTTAGGTTAATAAACAAGAGCCTATGGAATTATTTAAATGTTAGCAATAACATCTGTGTAATATCCCTAAACAGAGAGCTATTGGGAATAAATTTAAGAAGTGATATTTTTTAAAGCATACAATAGACTGTCACTAATTCTCCCTCAGCTAATCCATCAACCTCCTCATTCCCACCAGAAAACTGGCAGCGAATATTTTAAATTTAAGAATCACATATCTAAAACTCCATTCCACAATTTGTAAATGTGATTCCTTATTTATGTGAAGGGAAGCTAATAACTGTGCATACCTGTCCCATAAGCATAATGCTAAGGGGTTAAATGCTGTTCTCCTTATACACAAGAGCAGTAGTCCCTTTGCAACAAATGGTACTACTCATACAAGGATTTGACCTTATGCTTGCTTTTAGGATTTGGAAAAATATCCTAATTTATTTGGAGTACATATAGAATTTATTATATTTTTTCCATCATATAACAGCATTTTCAATCAGTTCCTAATATGAGATGGTGTAAGGACGGAAAGAACAATACTTTTGACACAAAATTTATAGTTTTACCTGAAAGTTACAGGTGAGATCTTTCCCATCAAGGCATATGCTGTAACACTCTGCAGATGGAACAAGACTCCATCTATTAGGAGCAATACAATGATATCTTGATTGTAACTGAACCGGTTTCCACTTTTCCCAATCACTGGCACATCCTAAAGACAAATAATAGAACAGGTTTTTAAGAGTCTCATTTTGTGCTGTTTTCTTTTACATGCAAAAGTAGGCTAGGCACATTAATTTTTCCTGTTGGCTTTAATGAAGCACTCATTTATACTGGAAATAAAGACAGGAATATTTAATCTAATTTTCAGAAGTAGGAGCTGGAATGATTATACCCTTTGTGTTTTACCTTTTCTGCAGGAGCTAGCTAGAAGAGCCTAATCCTTATCTATGTAAACTTTTCATTATTTGTCACTTTTCCTGTGCGATATTGACAGTTGCAACAAAAAGCTTCTCTATTAATCCTCAACCAATCCTGACATATATCCTCACCCAAAGTGATGACAACAGATTTAATTTTGAATAGGTGATGTAATTTGATTGTAATGGTGACTTGGCCCATTCACAATGAGAGTTCCTAATCCACCCTAAACAGAGCACACAGACCCCAAGTCAAGTATCCAAACTCATCCCCTCGCAGTATCTACCCTAAATTCATGTTGAAGTATTGAACAAAAAAACTTCAGGACCAGACTTCAAAGAGAAACTGCTGAGCTACAGTTCATCTTCAAGTTTGACACAATCAACTCAGGATTAAACAAAGACTGTGAATGGCTTGCTAATTACAAAAGCAGCTTCTCCTCTCTTGGAATTCACACCTCCAGATCAGCTACTAGAAGTGGGCCTCATCCTCCCTGATTGGACCCACCTGTCATCTCCAGTCTGATTCTGGCCTGCATATTTATACCTGCCTCTGGAAATTTCCACTACATGCATCTGACGAAGTGGGTCTTTGCCCACGAAAGCTTATGCTCCAAACACTTCGGTTAGTCTATAAGGTGCCACAGGACTCCTCGCCGCTATTTAAGATTTAAACACCTCCAGGATCCACACATATAATGGTTCAAACTAGATTCTCCAAAAGCCAACAAAGAAAAGGTTTTGGCATTAAAAGATTGCAGGTAAAACGGCTCAAGGCCTTCTTTCTGAGCCAGGAAATGCGATCTTTTGCTAAAAGGGGAGGGAGCGGGGAGGCACCTCATGTGGAAAGACTGGAAGGGCTTTGTCTTATTAGAGCCCCATAATACCGACATGTGCCCGATAAGCTTTCAGCATGTGTTCTGGAACTTCCATTGTATTGCATGTTCTCTCGCTCATGCTTTTGCTTTAAGAATAAATATGCTTGATTAGAAGGGGTTGTGAGGTCATTTGTAACTGCTGGTAATACCTTAAGGGAGGGAGCAAAGCACAGGTGCTCACATGTAGGCAGACTGGTTTACTGGCAACCTTACAATGCAAGGGGTAAGGAGCTGTGCAGCCTTAAAACCCCAGTCAATAGACACAGAAACATAGATCTCCACCCCAAGAGAGGTGATCACTGGAGAGTCAGTCACACACCTTAAGTAAGTGCCCTCAAGGGACCATGGAGAGGAATATGAGTGCAATTACTCTGAAACTATTTATCTGCTCTGTTGTCATACATAAGGTAAATTTGCTTTTCTATCATCATCTTTGCCGCTGCATATTGCACTTTCATTTACTGTTAAAATTAAGTCAACTTTTTTTTGCTGCATTTGGTTAATGCAGTTTAATGGCTAGAACACAGACATGGGAGTTAGGAACCCCACAGTTCTACCAGTCTCTAACAGACTGTATTCACTGTGCCTAAGTTTCTTCTTTTATAATTAAGGTTACAAGTGCCATATGAATACGAAGTGCTATTATCCAAAAAGCCTACAAACATTAGGATTTTTTTTAAGTCTTCAAATGCCTGCCCTTTGGGTATTACTTCATCCACCTTGCCCCTTTGGAGGGATTTATTCTGACTAAATTACTTGCTCCCTAAAATCTTGAAACAAACTATAGCTTTCTGGTTTATTTGTCATGGCTTAATGAAACATCTTAAAATATATTTTCTGTACCTCTTGCTTCAATACTACAAGTAAACAGAGATGATATGCATGCCCACATTTTAAGGAATGGGAAAAGTAAACTGAAAGTTAGCCATTTGCATAAATCAAACAGCAAAATTAATCTCTGTTAGCAAATGAAAATTCTTACCATGAAAAATATCCAAGCTGGAATGAGCATAATAACCGCAGCAGCACTTGTATAGAACTGAAGCTCTGGAGCACTATAAATGGGAATCAAATAATATAAAACTAAATGTTTTTAAAAGCTTTTCCTCACTGTAACAGAAAGAAAACTGTGTCACATTTAAAAGAGAAATCTCTCCACTGGCACTTTCTAAAAATTAGCTACAAGCCTTGTGGAAGACAAATTCAAAGTTTCTTAGGGTATGCCCACACTGCCACCCTAGTTCGAACTAGGGTGGCTAATGTAGGCATTCGAACTTGCAAATGAAGCCCGGGATTTAAATATCCCAGGCTTTATTTGCATGTTCCCGGGTGCCGCCATTTTAAAATGCCCCGTAGTTTGAACTCCCTGCCCGCGGCTACACACGGCTCAGACTAGGTAGTTCGAATTAAAGCTCCTAAATAAAACTACCGTTACTCCTCATTGCAAGTTCGAATGCCTACATTAGCCACCCTAGTTCGAACTAGGGTGGCAGTGTAGACATACCCTTACAGAGCTAACAAAGTTTGCTTTCCACTTTGGCAAGCTGGTTTTTAAAACACAGACTCAGTTTTAAAACAATTAAGTTTATGGAATTGCTTCTGAACAACACACTGTGGGATTCATTTAACAGTTTATATTGTTTTTAAATGTATTGTAATCACAGATAGGCAGAATTTGCTGAAATTGCTGATAACTACAGAATGCACGAATCAGTAAAAATGTAAAATGGATATTAAGGGCCTGCTTCTGCAAACCTAATGATCTCAGCAGGAATTCTATGCGGATGGAGAGCATGTAAGGTTTGGAGTCTGAGGGAGTTATTTTTTGTGTTTGGGATTGTCACAGGCTGTGGGGGAGTCCCCAAGCCCTGCACCCCCATCCGCAGCCAGACATGACTCTCAGCCAGCAGGTAGAACAGAAGGTTTATCAATTGACAGGGACACAGTGTAGCACAGGATCATTGTTAATACAG
The DNA here is from genome assembly GCA_030068395.1 of Apalone spinifera. NCBI lineage: Eukaryota > Metazoa > Chordata > Testudines > Trionychidae > Apalone > Apalone spinifera. The sequence continues at coordinate 7,306,188 of JANRFK010003894.1, read as the reverse complement.
GTACCCGGAGCGGTCAGTATTATTCCTCTCAGGGAGCAGGGGTTCTGGGCCCTTCTCCCCCCCCCCTTCCTGCTCTAAGCCCCTTCTCATCCTAAACCAGGCAGAGAGAGTGTCCTTCCCCCAGGCCCTAGTCCCCAGCTTGCAGTCAGCCTTGCCTACACTTCGTTTCCCCTTCCTGGGCAGAAGTTGTTAACATCTATGGTCTGGCCCTCAGGTGTTAGAGGCCGAATACATTTCTTCAGTGAGTTATGCCTCCCCTCCTTCTCTAGCCAATATTGCAGTGCCCAGGGAAGCTGAGGCACACACACCCAAACTGAGTCACCACAGAACAGCACAAGACAATAGGAATCACATACGACACAACAAAACAAAACAAAGCAGAGTGAATACAAAACGGAATGGACACTGTGACTACAACAGTTAATATGATCCCCACTACCTCACAGGGACTAGCTGAGTGTCACTGTGAGGGAATTTTTGGTTCCATTTTCCCCAATAAATGCTTTTGGATACTTTGAATACAAACGTCTTCCTCCCTCTCCTGAGGCACAATCTTTTAAAGTATATAGGATATAAACCCATAATCAGCAAATTAGATAGAGAAAACAGAAAGTCTTGTCTTGGTCCCATGTGACTATAAACAAGTAGTTCCCTAATATTACCTGGGACCTTTTTGTAAGCTCTATATTTGAAATATTGTAGATACTTACGAAAACCTATATTTGTCTCCACTGAGCAGCTTTTTGGAAAAAACGTTCTGCAAACTGGGGAAATGAAAATCAAAACATTTATCTGTAGACTCTACTTAAAGGGAGCAGAGAAAACAATGATCTTAGCAATATTCATAACACAGAAAGTGAGTTTTTTGATAAAATACTAGTTGACAGTCACATACTACTTCAGGTTTACAATTTGTGTGTGTTTAAACAAAATATTTTTACAGATCAGAACAATGTAACTTCTTTTGCTATAACACAATTACTGTTTTGAACAAAATCTTCCAGGATTTATGAAGCTACCACAATACAACAGCAGGAGAATATCAAAATAAAATATGGTCTAATAAGTGTACTACTTTTTTCTTTTAACCAGCTAAGTCTCAGATTAATTTATTACTGTTTATGGAATATGCACAAATCACCAATCTTCTCCTCACTTTCCATATAAATAATGACATACTGCAAATGAAAATGCTAATTTACATTTACATTGCCTCATTAATTTTTAACATTCAGAAGTAGTGTAAGGTTCCTTTGCAGTTAGCATTTTAAATAGAAATGGTGTAAAATTTAAATTTTTAAGTGCTTTATAGACAATTGAACTACAATATTCTTTGTTTCCCCTTACTGTTCAGCTGTGCTCTAGGACAGCGTTTCTGAAAGTGCTCCACAAAAGCACTTTGAGAAACATTAACTGGCTGCCCCGGTTTGTTGCGGCTTCCATTGGCTCCGTTTTGTCCTTTGCAGCCAAGGGGAGCCACGGGAAGCCATCGTCCAGGTACAGGAATATTACCACCTGTAGCTGATGCAGATAAGCCGCTACAACAGCCAGGGTCTTCGAGAAAGCTCTGGGTGCTGAGGCGAGACTGAACGGCAGAACTCGATACTGAAAATGATCGTCGTTTATCACAAATCAGAGAAAACGCCTGTGAGCGGGATGTATGGCGATGTGAAAGTACGTGTCTTGTAAGTTGAGAGCAGCAAACCAATCATTGTAATCGAGGGACGGGATTATGGAATTCAAGGTCACCATTTTGAAGCGCTGCCTACGGAGATAACTATTTAGGCGGCGTAGATTGAGAATGGGTCTCCAACCCCCCGGTTTCTTTTCCGTTAGGAAGTACCTCGAATAGAACTCTCTTCCCTTGAACTGATCCGGGACCCTCTCTATCGCTCCGATGGTAAGGAGACAATGGGCTTCCTGCCGCAGGAGGCCTTCGTGAGATGGGTCACTGAAAAGGGACAGGGAAGGTGGGGTGGTGGGGGGGATGGAAGTGAAGGGGATGGTGAAGCCGACCTTTATGACTTCCAGTACCCATTTGTCCGATGTTATTTTGACCCATTGGTGATAATAGGGTCATAAACGATGGTGGAAAATGGGATCTGTGTGCGCAATAACGATTGGCGGAGTTCGCATGCCCTCAACAAAGAAGTCAAACTTGCTGTTTTTAGGCGGACGAGCCGGACACTCTAGGCAGTGGTGGGCGCCTTCGCTGAGGCTGCTGTCTAGGGCGGGATTGGTCAAATGTGTGGTTTTGCTGTCTACGAGACTGGTAATCATACCGTCTCTGGTATGGAAAGTAACGATGACGACAGAATGGTGGGACGTACGTTCCTAGCGTACGGAGTGTCGTTCTTGAATCTTTGCCAGTATGAAGTACCTCATCGGTCTTTTCCACAAACAGTTTTACCCTGTCAAACGGGAGGTCTTCGACCTTGTGTGTAGCTCCTTGGGTACCGCCACTGTGGCGAGCCAGGACGAGCGTCTCATAGACACTGCTGTTGCTACTCCTCGAGCCGCCGTGTCTGCCACATCCATAGCTATCTAGAGATTCGCTTTCGAGCACGCGTAGCCTTCCTTGAGGATTGTCCATAAGAGCTCTTTATCGGCCTCAGATGTTCTTTGGGCCAACTCTGTAAGCTTCGCGATATTATCGAAACTATGGTTTGCCAATAGGTCTGCATAATTCGCGATGTGAAGAAGTAATATGACCGATGAGTATACTTTGTGGCCAAATATGTCCAATTTCTTGGCCTCCTTATCTGCCCCTACATTTTTTAGCTGCGGGTTTCTTAGCCCTTTGTAGAGCTGCATTGACGACCAAGGAGTTTGGCTGAGGATGGGTAAAAAGAAATTCTGAGTCTTTAGATGAGACAAAATAACACTTTTCCGCCAGTTTCGAAGTTAGCGTGGTCGAAGCCAGGGTATGCCAGATTTCTGCTGCCGACTGGAGGATTGCCTCATCAATAGGGAGAGCGACCTTAGATTGTTGCTTGGGATGTAAATTTCTCCAGAGTTTAAATTGCTTCATCGGGACATCTGATAATTGGACGTCCTGCAACTGAGCCACCCTTCTAAAAAGATCCTGAAATTCTTGTGTGTCGTCTGGAGGAGAGGAATCCCCCGCAAACACAGCATTGTCTGGGGAGGATGACGAAATATCCTCCGGAGATATAGGATGCGGGCGATCGTCCGTATCAGAAATTTGCCCTTCCTCAGGCTCCAACAGCTGAGCTGGGGCCGAGGGGGTCTCCAGACGAGATTCCGCCCTTTGACAATCCTGGATTGGAGGTGACTGTCGTGACCCATAAGAGGTATGGCAGCAGCACAGATGGGAACGGAACTGAGATCTACCATGCCCACAGGATGAACGGAGATTCCTATGGTCAACGTGCTCAGGGAACAATCGTCATGAAGAATATCTGCTAGCATGCCTCCTGTGATAAGGTCTTGGAGGGGAGTAGCTAGGTGAGCGAGACCTATATGATCATCCCCGGTGATAATAGGGATACCGGTCATAATGATCAGAGTGACGAGACACTGATCTCCATCGCAGAGAAGGCACTGCATGACTGTGAGAATAATCTCTGACCTCCGCTGAATGACGCGGTGAAAGCAAAGGTTCAGGGGGAAAAAATGGTGACTCTGAAATCGAGTGCCTTGGCATTGATTTCCTAGCAGCTTTTGTAGGGACCTTAGTTGCACGAACAGATTCACGTTCTTCTGATGGTAAAGAACGGGGGGAGAGAGAAGGGGATTGACCTTCCATCAGATGCACTGTGCTACCGTGCCGCTATGCTGGAATCCCACACGGCACTGTGGGCAGTTCCGTCTCTGCCGAGACTGTTGACAGAGAGCAACTTCTCGGTGCCGACTCAGCATGCTGCGGGGCGCTCAGCTGTCGGGCCTGTTCGTGCTCCTCCCCGGGCTCATCCCTCACTGCCGACTCCAGCACAGGCTCCAGTGCCGGCTTGTCACGGCTCATCGGTGCCACTAGAGTCTGAGGCTGCGTGGATGTTGCCGGTTCAAGCACCTCTGGTGGTGCCAATTGCTTGCGGTGAGACGCCGAGCACTTACAGGGGTGAAGAGCCGGTGCCGATGCCAACCAACTCGGAGGTGCGGGCATAACCAATAGCGCCCGGTGTGATCTTTCCGGCTGTCCCATCACTCCGGACGTACCCGGCTTGTGTCCCTGACTGATCTGGGACAGTGAACCGGCTGGAAGAGAGTGCGTAGGAGAAGCTCTCTTCCTTTTTGGCACCATCACCGCAGGCGATTACGCTCTCCTTTTTTGCCCTGCGGGAGGTTCTGAGCCATGATCATCAGAATGCTGTAAAGCCTTATCGCACAGCAGGAGTTTTAACCGCATGTCTCTCTCCCTGCGTGCTCTTGGTGTCAATTTCGCGCAATGGGCGCATTTCTGTGGGACGTGTGATTCCCCTAGACTTCTGATGCATGTTGCATGCCCAGACGCAGGCATCGCGTCCTTACACTGAGTACACCGTTTAAACGCGGGTGACCCAGGCATGATGCTTAATCACCGTAACTATATACAGTGACTAATCTAATTAAACTAAGAAACAGTAACTAGAAAATTTTTTTTTTTTTTTTTTTTTTTGCTTTTCTGAGGAAAAAACTAACAACTAACTACCTATAAGTACTAGAGTTAAACTATTTGTGTGTGGGGGAGGAGAGGGGGTTGGTGGTGGTTTGTTTTTTTTTTTTAAACAGAATGGCTTTTTCTGAAGAGATAAATGGCACTCCGCGAGCAACCACAGGCGGTTGAGAGGAACTGGCGAGGGGGGGCCAGACCACGAGACGTTGCAAAGGCGCAAACGCCACGTGCTGCTCTCGCGTATGCGCGGTCCGGCCCACCTATGGCTCTGGAAATCTCCGACTAGCGGCACCGGGTCGGGACCCAACACCTTGAGTGGAGCACCCACGAGGACCACTAGAAGAAGAAGTAATAGTTTCTCTTCCTGTGGACACTAAAGAAGAGGGTGAAGTCTGCTGAAGCCCTGACCGCTGGCTTCCTCCAGGACTATAACCCCTTTCTCGAGTGCCCTGTCCCATTTCCTCTCTCCCCCTCCTCTGGGTCTGGAGCCCCAACCACTGGCAGCTCACCGCCCCTCCACTACAAGGCTGAAGCCCTGAATGCCGCATGGTGTCCCGTATTGACATAGGAAATACGGTCACTCTTAACATTAAGTATTTATTTATTTATACTTGTGCTAAATAAATACAAATGAATATATGTGGAGAGTCACACCTACAATCATCTTGTGTTACTATTTTGTTTTACACGAGGATTTTTGGACCCCAATTAGATCTAAAAGGCAAAATTTCTAAAGGAAATGATGTGGCTGGACATGAATACCTAATCCAAATATATTCCAACATTGGCAAAACCAATGTCCGCTGTAAACAATTCTGGGCCAAAAATTTGATATTTCATAAACAAAAATTCCCAGCAGTCTGATTATTTTTAATTGTTCACCATTCAATGGAGACACACAACTGATGAGTTTTGTAGATAATCCTGATAGCCTTAAACATAAATAGGAATCAGAAAGCTCTCAGCATTTTAGTTTATACTTTTTACCTTGCAATCAGATATGAAAAGTCTTCTTTACAGAGAGAACACTATTCTGGTAAATGAATCAGAAAAGTCTCATGGCTTTCGAATTACTTTAACTATAGTCACTAATGATTTATCATGCTTGAAGTTTTCACGTTTCATGTGTTATCCAACTCTGTACTCATTGTTAACCTTGCCTATTGAAATATTATCCCAATAACCTAACTTAGAGTGCTTCAATAATCTTGTTAGCAACATTAAAAAACATATATGCTTAATCTTAAATTTAGAGTTGTTAGCAATCTTCCATAATATATTAGTTGCAACATACTTGTACATTAGCAGGTTTATTCATTTGGCAATTCTTCCATAAGATGTTCACATATTTTATTAAACATAAGCAACTTTGTGTAGTCACCATTTGATTTCACCAGCAATAAGAACCTGCAGTTTGTTGGCTTTATCCCACTCTTTGCCTGGTAGTTAAAAGAAAAAGCTACCACAGACTACAATCCAGGATACCACTAGCCACAAATGACAAAATGAATGCATAGTGGTAATCCATGGTCAATAGGCTTTGTCAGGAGTCATGAACAAAGGTAATACAATTGTATGTGACTTTGTAGCATAGGAGTTGTTCTTTTCTTTATCCATTGTGTTCTGACAGGTATGGCATTCTCAACTCTAAAACCAGTTTATTTTCTATAAAGAAATAATTCTCAGACTATCAAGAATTAAAATATGGTATGGGAAACAGCAGCTAAACTGTACAATCTGTGATAAGATACTGTTTGGTTACAAATCAACTAACAATTCTTTCTCTACTCCACATGCAACCTTCATCAGGCCTCACCAGTCCATGATGTTAGTAGACAAAGCTGCTGAAAAACCCAGAAAGTTGAAACTGATTTCAGTGGCTGTACATAGAGCTAATCCTCCCATGACAGGAATGAGAGAGAGATTCACCAGCAATCCTGTAAGTGGGGAAAAAAAATTAAGAACTGTCTTCAAACCAGAACTGTGAGAATAATAGATTCTTCTCTTTACAAGTGGTTTAAATTTTTTTTTAAAAAAACAATTTAACTTTTTAAGTCAAAATTTAAAAAATAATTTTGGGTCAACACAAAAACTTTGTTTTGCAATTTCAACAAAAGAAAAAAAAATGAAAAATATGTGTTTCAGATTGAACAAAATGTTCTGTTTTACATAAAACTTGGTTTCTATTTTGAGTGCTTAATATTTTTGTGTTTAAAATTTAAAATGAAAAGCTGCTTAAACTCAAAAAATCAAAAGGCTTCATTTAAAAAATGTCAAAATGAATCATTGTATGCAGTATTTTTGTAGCTATGTCGATTCCAGGATATTAGCGAGACAAGGAGTGTATAGTAAAAGCTTTTATTAACCAGCTTCCATCTGTAAAAGAGGCAAGCTTACACGGAGCTTTTCTTCAGGCCTATTTTTTCCAGAATATATCCTGGTTATTATATATTTTGTATGAAAATATTTTGTGAGGTATCAGTGAAAAAGTCTGTTGAACATTAGTAGCCTCTTGAAATATACATGTCATAATTGCATAGGAAGTTTGAGATTCTGCTATATGTTTGTTACTGAAATACACTGAGAGTTTGGGAAATGCTCACAGACCAGCTCCTTAGAAATAACAGAAGAACTGTGAACACAAATCCTACATGTCATGCCTCTCATACCCAAAAGCAAGAAATTGCAATTCATATGAAGGAATGATGCAGGCAATGGGGCTACCTAATCCCATGGCACAGTTAGGAATTTACTAGCATGTGGAGGAGAATATAAAATAAGGGACAGTGACAGCAGGCCACTTCTCCCCAATCTATATTGAAGACAACAGAAGTTACTGTATTTTAAATGTTTTTGAACAGGGGGAACTGTCTTACCTGGAAGAGCTTTCCAGTTAGCATAGATTGCTGCAGGCTTTTGCAATCAGAGAAATTATCAAATTTGACTTAAAAACTAATTCCTAAAATTTATCAAGTTATATATTAATATAAATTCATCTGTTATTTATTATGCAATTTTATATTTTATTTCATTTTGTAATCAATTCTGATCTTCTATGATCATGCTACTTATTATTTAATTTACTTAACTTACTTTATCTAAGCCAATGTTTTTGACAGAAGTTCGGGTAATCTACTCAAGTTTCACAGGCTGCTGCATGTTAATACCCTTTGTTGGAATGACAAACTTAAGTTTACTTTGACCAAAGGGTTCTTGAGCAGAGTGAAATGGAAATTTGGGGTGCATGTCTGGGATAGGAATATGTTGGCATCACCCTGTATGTAATTCAAGAGTGGTTATGCATAGCACTCAAGAATATATCTGATCGTGACCTGCATGCTAGAAGGCTGGGGTGAGTGGGCAGAGTGACACCTTACACAACAAAGCAGGGCATAATGCTCTCCAGACTGGAGAGATAAAGGAGCACAATGATTCAGATTGTTCATAGGGCATATCAAATTAGGGATATAAAATCCTATTTAATTTGTTAACCAGTTAAACTTTATGTTTAAGTAGTTATCTGCAATTAAACAGAGGTGGGGGTTGGTCCAGTTGGCTGGGCTGGAGTGGTCCCTCCATCCACTGTGGCTGGGCTGGAGCAGCCCACTGCCTGCTGCGGCCAAGGGCTGCCTTGGCTGGGCTGGAGTGCCCCTGCCCTGGTGCACCACATATGGGGGCTGCTCTAAATCCCACCAGTTAACCATAATCATTATGGGTGAGGCTTTGTGATTAACCAATTAACCTTTCACATCCCTATATCAAATTACCTCACCCGTCTTGTCTTTCTAAAATGAATTGTTCCAACTCTGAGATTTTTTTTTCCTGAAGACAATCAATTCAGCCGACCAAAAAGGAATTCATGAAGTGTTTCTGTATCACTAAATCTGCATTTTCATTGAAAATGTTCCATGGAATGGACAAAGGTAAGTACTATTGTACTTCCACAACTACATGTGTCAGATAATACAAATTTAAGAAAACGTAATGAACTCCATCTTAACTTGTTTACCAACAATTCCTCTAATTTCAAAACTGAGGATATTTTAATTTCAATCAAAGGAGATTTCAGACTAGCTGGTGACCTGCAATTAAAGATATTTTAGGGATACTGAGTTACCAGTACATCTGCCCTGCAGAGTTAAATTAAAATTGCCCGTCTCCAGCTTTGGTTTTCTTGTTAACATCACCAAATAGCAAAAGAAATTGATATTTGCCCCCTGGCTCTGTGACCAGAGTTCCCTGCAAGCCGAGCACTTGGGCTGCCACTCAGGAGAGATTCAAATGCTATCCAGCTGATTAGCAGAGTGCACACCACATCCACAAACAGCAGCGTGTGTTTCTACTGGGGTGCACATCTGCACATGCCTCAGTGCACAGAACAAAGATGGGTAGGAATGGTGTCCCTAGCCTCTGTTTGTCTGGAAATGGATGACAGGCGATGGATCACGTGATGATTACTTGTTGTGTTTACTCCCTCTAGGGCATCTGGCACTGGCCACTGTCAACAGACAGGATACTGGGATAGATGGACCCTTGTTCTGATCCAGTATGGCCGTTCTTACGTAACAAAATTTATTCCACACATGGATGGAAAAAATTAGCGGGAACATTGCCTGTTATTGTACTAATCCTCCTTCCTCTAGCTTCCTTTAGCCCTTTCCCCCTCAGACTTCAGGTCAGGAAGAATGCACACAGCTGAGTAGGACAAAGTCTCTCAAAGGGAATTCAATTGCAATTCAGTGGTGATTATGAAAAAGGACTTAAGAGGCCAGATTTATTTTTTTTAGCCTCAGGCTGGATATAGTGAAGACACTCAAAATTTTTAAAATGCTTGTCAGATCAGCAACTATCCACAAGGGAGGAACATATACATAAACTTCATTTTTTTAAAATGTATCTAAAAAAAACAGTATTTTTTTTAATCAGAAAGACAAATTTCCAACCAACACTGAACTTATACAAATTAAATCACTACACAGCTCACATGGAATCTCTTTATCAATGGTCAAACAGCCCACACTAAATTACAAAATCATTACATTCCAACAAACTGTTTACCTGTGTATTCTCCTAAAATCATCCGGGACATAATGACAGTAAAAATAGGTGCAGAGCTTTTAACTGTTTCTGCAAATGAAACAGCCACATTTTTCAAGCTTACTAGACCCAAAACCACTGTTGCAAACCTGAAAGAGACATATACAAAGTCAAACACAGATAATAAAAAAATGCTTAAAAAGCAAATGTTAGTTTTAGATGTTTAGTAAATCTAATTTAGTTACTGTGCCCCAATTTTTAAATGTACACGTTGGTGGTATAGTACCTAAATTATGATGCTATATTTAGATTTTCATCAGAATCTCAGCTTCCCTTCAGTTTCTTTTTAAATGATAACACACAAACAGTGCCAAAGGACTCTGTTCAATAGCTGCTCCCAGTTTAGTAAAAACCAGTTTAGACTTGCAGTGATGATGACTCCAAACAATGTTTTGGAAATTTCTCCTTAGGCATACTATAAAGTCTCAATCTATCCAAAGTTATAGCGAATACTTTCTATTAAAGGTGTAAGTTTAAAGCAACATATAACTTTATACATATTTTAATCACTTCTGATACAAATTACTGTGAAAGGATAATAGAAGGATACAGCAATACCAAAATAATCAGAACTGATGAATGAGAACAAAATATCAGTCTTAAAGAAAAGACAGACATCACATCACCACATGAAAAACAGGACTATGTAGCACTTTAAAGACTAACAAGATGGTTTATTAGGTGATGAGCTTTCATGGGCCAGACCCACTTCCTCAAATCAAATTGTGGAAGAAAATAGGCATGACCATATATACCAAAGGGATACAATCAAAAAAAGTGAACACATATAGAAAGAACAAATCAAATTTCAGAACAGAGGGGGGATAAAGGAGAGGAGGTAAATGTCTGTGAGCTAATGATATTAGAGGTGATAATTGGGGAA
>JANRFK010003894.1:7277955-7294056 GCA_030068395.1 Apalone spinifera | reverse complement strand
CGGAGCACTTCCGGGTTCCTGATGGTGCCGGACCATCAGGAGTGCTGGACCATCGGATGCCGGACTAATGGAGTTTTACTGTACAAACAATGTATTTAAAATTAGACCAAACATTTAAAAAAACGAAGAACAATTTTTCCACTGAATAGACTACAAAGTTTAATTATATAGCACTCTTCTTTAAAGCACTTTACAAACATTACTTTACACATAATGTTCACAGAATCCTTATGAAATAGTTAAGATAGTCCATGTTAAGGCTAAAATTACAACTCAGGACTTCTTAGATCCCACACATGCTTAGACCACTTGACCATGTTGCTCTTACTACAAACAAACCATTCATCAATTTAAGTCCATCACACAGAATCTGACACTCAAATATGTTATTGGAACTGAAGCTTATCATGAAAATCATAATTACCTAGCATGCTGGGCTCTCCTTCCAGCAGTGAAAGAATATATTTGTTAAGAAAAAGAGTACAAAAGCTGAAAAAAAACCACAATGTGAGGTAGATGAGAGCATGGGAATTCCAGATGCCCAAGTCCGACTCAATGACTGTAGTCTCAGTGATAGTTATTTTCAATACATTTTCTTCTGATGCACTATCACTCCTGGCAATGACAAATTTCTCACTCCGGTTAGCAAAGAGGGGGCCCAAGTGAAATAATGACTTCCCCTTTGACTTTTCTTCAAAGACAGGAGGATCAAAGTCCTCCGGAGTCCGAGTGTTTGTTACCGAGGTCATGTTGATATCAGGAGACTACTGTTTGGTCTTAATATAGTGTCTGTATTGACTTAGTACAGAACCTTACAGTGAAGAGACAAAAAAAACGTTGTGTAATGAATCTTTCAGCTCCAATGGTCAATGAAAGTTTACTGGGTCCTTCAGACATCTTGTTTAGGAAAAAACTTCAGATGCTTCCTTCCAGTGATCAATTTCATTTTCTGAAGATTTAAAAATAAGAGTTCATAGCTCAGTGCAATTTCATTTTCTAAATATTTCACATTACAGAAATGTTATGTTTCATCTGCAGCTTATGAAGAAAAAGATATGGATATGTTGCACTTTTTTAAAATTAATTTTTCCCTGTTAGTATGATTAGGATATCAACTCGTAGAAGAATAACTTGTCTAAACATAGTTTTTGAAGTGCTCAAGATAGCATTGGCAAAATGAAAACCACAAATTCTGTTTTGTTTTAAAGGTTCCCTCTCCATCATAATGTATTAGGTGAATACCTTTTCACTTTCAATTACAAACTCCATTCTTATTTAACTTGCTGCTCTATGTTTTGCGTATTCATTGATTCCAAGGCCAGAAAGAACCATTCTGATTATCTATCTGACCACCTGTATAAACACATGCCATAGAATGCCCCTAAAATTATTCCTAGTGCAACTCTTTTAGAAAAGCGTCCAGTGTAACCCCCAATTGGTAGAAAATTCTTTGTATAAGAATCAATCACTACAAGTCAGTTATTGGCAACAGTTCTATTCTCTTATGAGTTACACAAAGTTTGGTGAATCACAGAAGAATTTAGTGAGTAAAAAACAACACACACCATTCTATACTATCTATTCATCCATATAAACTATATCACATAATCACTGTAATGCAATTAAGCTGCCTGCACAAATAGAGTCCAAAGTTTGCAGCCAGGTCCAAAGTTTGCAATAAGGGTTAAATTGTTCTATAGTAACTTTTTACCATCAACATAAAAAGCCACCAACAGATTTACTATTTTAGTTTGTAGTCTCTATTTTGGAACTGGAACTGGAAGAGAGGGATGACAGGAAAATAGCTCAGGCAGAAGGGAAATGAATGATAGGTGGAGCCTTTCATGGAAATGTTACTTGTTCCAAATAAGTAATTCTTACATGAATGAGCAAGTTGGACAGTTTAGACTAGAGTATCAGTCTGTGATGTAGTGTCAGTACATTGCTGGTTGATATGCTTGGGCTGTGGATGACCCCTACGGGCCTCTGTCTGTAAGCACGGCCCCGTGAGGGGGCGCCTTGAGGGCTCCCATGACAGTGACCGAACCAGTCCTACCGGTTAAGGGAAGGGACAGAAAAAAGGAAGTGAGTGTTGGGGGGAAAGGTCAGTCTTTGGCTGGAACCATGAAGGAGACAGACTTAAGAGGGGGCTGGGAGTCTAGGGGCCCAGGCACCCCATCTCAAGTGGTCTGAGGCATCCTGGCCCTGACTCCTGTAACCACATCACGTCTGTGCTGTGTTGTATCCTGGAGAAACAATAAACCCTCTCTATTCTACTGGCTGGCGGAGCCTGTTCTTGCTGCTACGGGGCTGCAGGATCGGGGGGGAGGGAGAGGGAGGAGCCCGACACGCCATCACACAGTCCACAAGGGTTCTTACAACAAAATTTTTGATGGTCTCAGAATGTGGCCACCAACTCTTGCTGGTAGCCACTCTGACTAATACTTAATTAACTTTAGGAAAAACAAATAATTTAATTTATTCATGTGGAGAGATTTTTTTTCAGACAATAATAAAAATAACATAGAGCTGTATTTTGGTGCTCCTGTCCTCTGCTGTCCGCCCTCGCTCTCCCAGACCCTTCTTTCCCCTACCCCCATCCTCCATTGTCTTGAGCTCCTTTCCACGGCATTGCACCCAATGTTCATATTGATCGTGACCATGATGCAAGCTAAGGCCTTATTGTCCTGGGCCGAAGCCTAGAATTAGAGCCAATGGCTGAAGGTTCTCAAGCCTAAGGACCTCTGGTTGAGGGGAGGGGCTAAAGCCCACCATAGAGTCCTGCAGCTGAAGACAGGTTGGGGAAGCTGATAACTCTGGGTGCAGGAAGGTGCCGCTGCTTTCCCCTTTGCCATCTCTGCCCAGAAGATTCACATGGCAACCCAAAAAAAACCTGGTGGCCGCATCTGAGAAATGCTGCTCTCAGACACTCAATTGACTGAAGAGTTAAAAATTCCACCATTTGGTAGCAGGTTAACTATGGACATGTTGACAACAATATGCTGCAGTGAGGTCGTTATACAACAGTGCACCTAAACAATGGTGGCACAGCAAACACTGCATGGCAAGTACAAAACCCAAAGCAGTTAGTAAGAGCTAATGGACCTGCATTTGTTTTATGGGAAAATGTTTATTCAGTAAATTGGCCAAGATACAGGTTTGCTTTCTTCACTTCTTTTCTAAAACAGAATTGACAAGAGCATTACAATAAAACCTTTGATAAACGAGACTGAAAAGTTCATAAAAAGTGTCACCATTTCTGTAGTCCAACTGAACTTCAACTATTTTATGTTGAACGTTTCTACTTCAAAGATCTTACTTTTATTCTGTAGCAAAACAAACCTCCTCCAACACACCTGTCTCTTTCTATCAGCAGCAGAACATCCATTGCTATTCCACCTATGAGCTAAATATAGTTAGTATTCTTTTTAAAAGGTCAAATAGCTTAACAGTACTGCAGTACAAGTTTTGGGCAAACTCCTTTCTTCTCTAAGTCTGACTCTATGAAGCACTGAGTTTTACTTAATTATAAATTCTATGGTAATACTGAAAGCCCCCATAACCTTTGGTTCATCTAGTTTAGCCTGGATTAACCTATATGCACCATCAAACATTGAATAAAACCATGAAATTGTAGGATCTCATGATGTGAGGATGACTAATTTCTGCAGCTCTTAGAGACTCAGAAGTGTAAACTGGAAAAAACGGAATATTTTCTTGTGTTGCACAGTGACAGATTTAGGTTTGGTATTGATCTAGCTATCTCAAATACTTAACATTACCCCCCTAATATCTAAGCTCCTAATAATCTAATGACTTGGCCTGCCCAAAGCAAATGAATGGTATAAATCTCACAGAAAAATGTGTCATTCTAAAGCACAGACAGAGGAAAACAGTTTATAATTGCTCTCTAGTCATTATTTGCTCATTATAAATGTATTAGAAATAGCTTCAATTTTCTAAAGGTTTCATGGAGACAGTTACAATCTTTGAGAAAAACTTAGGGATTCATAGAAATCAGGAGAAATGGTTTGACTAACCAGCAAGCTTTGAAACATCTGCAATCCTAGTACCCTCTACTTCAAGTGCAGTGAGGAGGGGTATGTCTACACAGCAGGGCTTAACTTGATAATGTCAATTGCGTACCTTATTTCAAAACTGGGAGCACCTACACAGCACGTATTTCAAAATAGTGCACTCTTCCTCTGACTTCCCTTACTCCTCATACAGTAATGGTTACTAAAGTCTAAGTCCTCCAGCTTGACAGTATTTCGACATTATTTCGAAATAACAACCTGCTGTGTTGACACGGACTAAGCTATTTCAAAATAGTGCTAGTTACTTCGAAATAATGCTGCTGTGTAGACATACTCGAGCAAGCCAGTCAATCAGCTTCCCAAAACACCCATCAGCATACTGAAAGACAACTCTCGGTTCTATCTAGACTGCACACAAAACACTAGAGGTGGGATGGAAGGAAAACTGCTTCAACTGCGAACTTGTTCTAGTAAATCTGTATTTTAATTGTATTTGTTCATAGCTCTGAGAAGCATATCCTCTCTCACAGACTGCCCTTGATTAAATTTAGATTGTAAATTGCTGAATCAATAAAGAATAGGCACTTGTATCTCTAGAGTCACTTACATCAATGAACCCTAATCTAGTGAAAATTTAGTTCCAGCAATTGTTGCATTGACTTCAAAAGCATTACCTCCCTTAAGCATAGTTACAAATATGAAAACATTCACAGGATTGGACCTAAATATACTTACAAGATGAAAAACACTGAAACATGTATGGGAAACTACATTAACGATATGGTGAACAAACTAAAATAGATTACAGCAGCTGCTAGCCAAGAACAATATTAAATGTCATAAAATATTTATCATCATTCATAGCCATTTAATATATGGCAGAGTTTAAACTGAATCTCCTGTCTTAAGATCTGTACTCTATTTATTGAGCTGTTAATGAAAACAGGAGTTGTTTGCCACACAAAGTAACTATGTCCTCCCTCCAAGACTTGGTCTTAAGGGGGCAGGAGAGTGCAAGGACTAAAACCATGGAGATTACACAGCAAAAAATCTTCCTAGATTAATATGCTGTTCCCTGATCAAGGAAGAATTCACTTTCTTAATTTGTATGGCTGCAAAATACTCTTTTCATACAAATGGGATTTTTTTTAAATATAGGTCAATGGAATAAAAAGAAATGATGCAGAATGGGGGAAAGCAATCAAGTTACTCACTATAAAGCAATTGTACTGTAGTAATACTCAGCTATTTCTGTACAAGCAGTACATTTGCAGCAGATTAAAACAGATTGAAAAATTCCTCAGTCTCTGGCCTGGAGGTAGCTTCAACTGTCTTCAGAGCAATCCACTCCCTGCAGATTTAGGACAATACAGGTTGAACCTCCCTGGTCCAAAAACTTTGGGACCTGACCAGTCCAAGCCAAGGGAGTTTGCCGGACCAGGAGAGGTCGGGGGAAGGCGGCGCCAGCCTCCCCGCTGGGCTCCTCTCCCCAGCCACCAGGCTCAGCTGCCCCTGACCCCACCAGCCCTGCTAGCTCCATGGCCTCTGGTGGCTCAGCTTGCTCCAGCAAATCTTCTAGTTCTATGAGCTCCGTTGTTCCACCAGCTCTGGCAGCCTTTCCGGTTTTGCTGCTCTGTAGTCTCTGCAGCTTCGTAGGTGCTGATGACTTTGCTGCCCCGTGGGCTCTGCTGCCCTGTTAACCCTGCTGACCAGCTCTGCTTCCAGCTACCAGCAACCTTTGCCACTGGGGCTCTCTAGTCCAGCAATATTTGTGGTCCAGCCAGATCATGGATGTTGTCGGATCAGAGTCCTGGACCACACAGTTTCAACTTGTACTGGCAACCTTCACGGAGGACTCTCCATCTCTGGATTCCAACTCTGTTCCCTCCAGCATAAGAATTAAGACTTCACAGTTCCCATTCCCAAACTACCAATTGTAAAAATAAAAACTGTGTACAGTGAAAACTGTATCCATTCAACAATTCAGGACGGGAAGTGAAGAATATCCCATCAGAAACTGTAATATGAATTTTGGTTGGTAGAATTACACAAATTGGAATTTAGCCAAGCCATTGGAACTTAATAAATGGTCTGGTAATATCAAGATGACAGTGGTTTTAGCACCACTGTGTCTCCTATTTTCATTATACGATTTTTATTCAGTAATGAAACAAAGGGAAAACTGTTATCTGCTGACTCAGCTTTACAATTCCCTCTAGCTCCAATAAACCTTGGGAGTACTGCATCAAAATAACGATTTGGCCATAACCTTCTGAGATAAAAAGATACCACAACATAAGGTGGCTGAGCTTTGCTCCTTGGACGCAGATATAGTGAGTCCAAAACAGTGGCCAGCATTTTATGATTCTCTTGTGCTCTATGGAATCATGCTGAAATACTCATAATTTGCAGAGAATAGCCACACTCTCCCCCCCTTCCCACACACACACACCTTTTTTTTCTTTGGCTAGAAATACTGTTTTTGGTTTGATACTTTTTTGGCTCAAAGAAAAAATCCTGAATATTTAAAAAGAAAGTGCCATTGCAACCTTCAGATTGTTATTATAGCATCAGTACACTAAGGCAACAGTAGATAATGAGGTTCCTAATACCAGCAGCATTTTTATTTCATATTTGGTATCTTTTTGTTAAACAGCATGACATTCAGCAAAAGTTAAAACTCTAGCAATCAAAGGATATCATAAGAAAACAAACATACACAAATTACTGACCTGCTATCTTAAATAAAGTGGAAAGTCTTAAATTGGCTGAAACAGTTCCTCATCTGGGATTAATTTGGTTGTCCTCCCCAGATACGGACAGTCTTGATGTTTACAGATAGATGAAAACGTGGCAGCAGTTGGAAGACTGTGCTAGATTACACACAGAAACTGAATCTTCTGGCTCGTAAGTATAAGCAGCATACAGTGTACTTTATAATGCTTCCCTAAGTCCACCCCAGAACTAAAAAGGCATTAAAAGTGCATTAAAATACACTAAATATGAGAAAATTAATATAAAATTAAATCTTTGAGTGAATCAAATCAATACTGGGGTGGGAAAGAAAGAACTAGATAATAATCCAGAGACTGCTACCTCTTGGTGAAGAAGAAAAATATCACATTTGAGGGGCTATATGAAGGCTATCCTGCACTCACAAGATACATTTGTACTGTAAAAAAAACCCACCCACAGCAATGAATTTCAGAGCCAAGGGTCCACTGACAGAGACTCACAGAACTTAAGCTATAGAGCTACAAATAGCAGTATAGATGATCCTACTCCTGCTGAAGCCTGGGCTCTAAGACCCTCCCCAGAGGTTAGGGTGGCCAAGCCAAAACATCTACATAGCAGGAGACCCACAAGCCTAAGTCAGCTGACCCAGGCTCTCAAACTTACTGTCACGAGGATGTTTTGGGGGTTTTTGGGTTTTCAGGGTAGATCAGTGTTTCTCAAAGCAGTCTGCAGATCCACTACCGGGCTCCTCCAGTTTGTTTATTTACCGGCTCCACAGCCACAGAGCCTCGAAGCTCCCATTAGCTCCAGTTCACCACTTGCAGCCAAGGGGAGTCGCAGCCCAGGCCATGCCATTTCATGCGTCTCTCCATGGCTGTGGAGCCAGTAAATAAACAAACCAGAGCGGCCCGTTAGCAGCTCTCTCAGAGTGGATCTGCGGGCCACTTTGAGAAATACTTGTATAGATGTACCATAGATTACAAGGCTAGTAAGGACCATCGTCTAGTCCAGTGGTTCTCAAAATGTGGTCCATGGACCACTAGTGGTCTGCGACCATCTTGCAGGTGGGCCGCAGGCGTGGGGCTCTCCCCTTGTGCTGGTGCTCCAATCCTGTGACTCCGTCTCTGTGTGTTAGGGGAGGAGCATTGCAGTTCTGATCCAGCTCACAGGGGGGAGGAAGTGGCTCCGTGCACTGCCACTCTCCCGCCCCCTAGCAGAGGGAATGGCAGCACAGGAAATCGCTCACCTGGAGTCTTTCCCCACTGCTCCCATTGGCCCAGAATCACAGCCAATGGGAGCAGCAGAGGGACATGCCTGGCAGCAGAAGGGGCATGGAGCCATAAGCATCCCCATTCCCCTTCTGCTCAGACTCCATGCCCCCATCCCCTTTAAGTACCCCTCCTGCCAAGACCCTGCACCTCCACCGTGCTCCTGCACATTCCCTACCTTCCAGATCCAACCTGCTCCTGCATCCTCTCTCTGACCCCTCTACTCCCACCCTGCTCCCACACAGCCCCTCAGCCCACTTCTGCACCCATTCTGTCATCATGAGTGATTGGCTGGTGGTACAGGGAAAGATCTCTATTGAGTGGGGTGGCTGTGGGCCAAAATGTTTGAGAACCACTGGTCTAGTCTAACCTCCTGTATAACACAGGTCAGAGAACTTTCCCCAAAATAATTATTTTTTGAACTACAACTTATCTTTTTAAAAAAATCCCATTCATCTCCATATCCAGGAGTTGTTAACAGTTAAATACTAAATACTAACTCTAAACTGAAACTGATAGCTGAGAGAAACAGCAACATAATCTTAAATACAGTGCCTAATTTATGCACAAAATAAACTAGCTACAGTTTAGGGCCTCAGATTATGAGAGGCCCCTAAGTACAAAAAAATGCTACTTTTTTAGTTGCATTCTCACCTATATTCGGGTATATATGAAGATATAAAACTTTATTATTTCTATTTTCATTGTCCTTTCTATTAGAATAATAAACATTTTTGGTACTGCTATGGGACCTGAAACTTGACATAGTTTGGGGTCTCAACATGTCTTAATCCATCTCTGCCTAAATAATTTGATAAGTGGGTTGGTTATAAAGGGAAGAAAGTAGATTTGGCATCGAGATATTTGAATTTATCCGAGCAGAATATTTTATCAAAAACATGTGTGTCCCCCTAACAGTACCTAACTGGCTAATCATACTGGAAAAAAGCTGTAACTATGAATTTTCAAAATTAGGGACTTAAATTCAAACCTTATTTCCCCAAATCTACTTTCTTCCCTTTATAACCAACCCACTTATCAAATTATTTATGCAGAGGTGGATTAAAACATGTTTGAATAGCAAAGGGCTGAAATCATTTTCAGTAATCAAATAAGTGGCCTTTGTCACAAATAGTACAGGTTGCACATCTAAAATCTGGGATTCCCTGGTCCGGCAACATCCATGGTCCGGCATGAAAATGGATGTTCCAGGACCAGAGAGTCCCGGCGCACTGCAGGGGAGTGGGAGCCCGGGAGCTCAGTTGGGCGTGCAGCTGGCGTGCAGCTCAGTTGGGCTGCGAGGGGGGAATCCAACCTCTTTATAATCTTACTGAATACAGAAGCCAGTTTTCACAACTATAAGAACAACTTAAAGATGACAATCTGTAGGACAGTGTGTAATGGAATTAACTTGTCTAGAAGTTTTCTTCAAGATAACTTAGTCATCATCACAGCACTGGAAAGTATAAGGTGATTGATTATTCTTCTCCAAGTACTCAAACAGAAAACATACTTTTGTGGAAATATCTCTTTTCTTTCTAGAAAATACAAGTCAAAAGGCCAGTGGCCTTTTTAATCAACTAAATTAAGATCAGAAAGATTATTGATAGTTACATTCTGCTACCTATCACTAAAGAGATAAAACACAACTTTGTTCACAGTAAAGCATAACATTCCAAACAAATCTAACTTGAGTAAGGTGGACAAATTAATACATCAGTTTTCATTGGGCCTTATATAGCAAGATAATCAACGCCAACTAGAACAGAGAGAATAACTGATTTTTCAGTTTGATGGCAGTTTGAAAGTTTTTAAAAAACTGGTTTGGGTCTGTTCTAATGTGGTGATTCAAACCTGGGTCTTCCAACACTTCAACTAAGTACCCAAATCACCGGGCCAATGATTATAAGGTGGGTAAGGCACAGCACTACCGCCTCCTTCTCCCATTTTCCTGTGAATGGCCAAAACTGTGTGTGTTAAATTTGCAAATATTTTCAGGTCAACGAATACTATTCATCAACAAAAATTTCCACCAGCTCTACTTAAAACAAATTTTAAAATTGGCAAAAGTTGTTATTGATTCTCTGCCTTTTACTTATAGGAATGCACCAGAGATGCCAAGGAAACAAGAGGCGGCTGGTGCAAAATCCAGTAGGAAACACCAAGAACAAATTACAACACTGACCTGAATTTTACTTGAACAGTCCTTCTGAATACTTCTGAGACAGAGCTACAAATGATTGGTCCATTTCCACTCAGCTTTGCCTCAGAACATCTCATAATCTTATTTACAAAGTGAGCATCAAGTTTAAAAAAAACCCTAAGAACCTGTCAGAGCCAGATTCTGATAAACAAACAAACAAAAAACCACACCTGAAAAGACAAAAATGACTGTAGATTCAAAAGTCAACTTGGGTATCCAACCCTGATCCAACTATAAAAGATCGCTGCACTGTCAAACAAAAGATCAAAATCCTCACAACAGCAATTATTTAAACTAACCTTGAGGGAAACCGTAATTCTGACCTAATTTTATATATGTACTATTATACATGATATGTGGAAATTATGTAAGACTAAAATCTAGATACACAAGGATTTGTTTTATAAATAAAATATGCATGCACACATATTTTGTTTTAAATTAACCAAAAGAAATACATTAAATAAAGATAGCATTTCAAGAAAAATACAAACATAAAATAATTACATTGTAAAACATGTATGCTAACAAGAAATATGATATAACAGAGTAGAAATTAAAAAGTATCATTCCCAATACAGTTGATACCTTATCATTATAGCTCAATTTTTGAGTACACAGGATGCTACATAATCTTCTAACAATCTACAGTGGCTGTTCCAATAAGCACTTAGTATTTTATACTTAAAGAGGTTTTTATTGGAGGGTGCCAAGAGCATTTTGTGTCAGTGATATGTGATCTAATAGTTTCTTCTGGACACTTCCATTTCTCAACTCATGTCATTTTTTCAAGTATTTCACTGAATCTTTAGTATAAAATTCAGCTTTTTTATACAACCAGTTGGTCTCAATCCAGATACCCTGCATGCCTCAACTATGTTTGTCTCCCATTAAGTAAGCAGACTCTAAAACTCAAGATATGCCCTCTGCTCCTGAGAGAATTTTCCCCTTAGTCCACTTTTTTTTTTTCAGAGACTGGAAATTCAATAAGCAATCTGAAGAGACCTGTGGTTGTGGACAACCAACGTATTCTAATCATGAGTTCAAGTGTAAAAAAATATTTAAATGTTCATAAAATTTTATAATAAACTCAAATATATTGTAAATTATAGGTTGTCTGTCTGTGAGTCTGTCTGTATGTTCAAATACTCCTCCTACACAGTAAGAGCTAGGACCAGCAAATTCAGTATGCAGCTTCCTCTTATAACTCAAAGCAATGTAAGGTTTGGTTGTGCCAGGAATATGGAATGTGCCTGAAACATGATTGCTTCTCAGAAAATCATACAGAAGAGACACAATCACTGGCAGGTGAAAGGGGCTGGCTGTAGGTGGCCTCCCCAGTCTGAGACTGCTCCAGCTCCAAGCCTCTCACACCAACAGGTGCCCTTTAGGGAGGATGGGAGAGGCTGAAACTCCCCTCTCCCATTTGTACAGGAATATTTTTGGCTGTTACCTCTCGTTCCCTGACAAAGAGGAAATGCAGTTTGATGCATTTCTTGCTCTGGTTGGGAAACACAGGAGGCACACAAACCTGGACCTGCCCCAGCTGGGGGACATGCACCCCTCCCCCAGCTGTGCCCGCTGGAGCTGCAGAGGCCATGAGGAGCCACTTCCCACTTGGCCCAAAGCTACAGCAGTCAGAGGGCTGGAGTAATCCTCTCTGCCCAGAACAGCCTGTATACTGAACCACTCATCCTCAGCTCCACCCCAGAGCAATGATTTAAATGGAGAAAAACAAAAATGAATTAAGGACCCAAACAATGCTGGATAAATCTTCTAGTAAATTATAATGAAAAAGACATCTTGACCCTGCTAATACTGAATATTAGCTGCATGAGAACAAGACTGAGAGGCTAAATTAATCCAAATAAAAAGCCACACTGATATTATCCAAGGACTATGGTGGAATGATGTTTGGTAAAAACAGATTATACTGGAAAATAAGGAATCAAAACTCATATGTTGGATATTACACCTATTTGGTGGACAAAATAAGAGGACCACTACCCATCACTCTCTTTTGGGGCCCTTCAAAAGAGAGACTTTATGCAGGGAAAGAACAGATGGAGGAAACTGAAGCAAGTATCATTATGGCTGCCAGCCACCTCACCTGCTGGGATCTTTAGTTTTTACATCCTAATTTTGAGTGGTGTCCTGACCAGACAGGGCCAAAGAGACGGACCCAGATAACACTGCCACCTCTACTGGCTCCATCTGAATCCCAAACACGACCCTGGATGAAATGGGATTAGACTTTAACAACAGCTACTCCAGCCCATCTCAACTTTTTCTCTATTACCTAAAAGAACAGTTATCACCATCTTTGATACTGAAGACAGACTTGTCAGACAATGGTGTTTTTACTTCTTAAACTCTCTCCAATTAACAGGAAAGGAATCCAGAAATGTAGTTAAAATTAAAGCCTTACTTAATGTGATACATTTAAAATGCTTTAGCTGTTTTTCCTTTTTTTTGTATCTTTCATAAAAGTTTAAAAAGGATGTGTCATGACACTAAACAGAAGGGGTGTTGGAATAATTTGTATATTAAAGTGCTGAGAGACACTGAACCAGTGTGTACACTCTGCGTATAATGGAAACCACTTCAACCAGGGAGTGAGTCAGCATTGCCAACACCCCATTTTCTGGCACCTATGCTAAGCATACTAAGGTCTCTGTATATCAAACCCCAAACACTGTTTAATGTTGCATATTAAAAATATTTATAACACCGTTAACATTTTTTACCTTTGCACCTTGAGAGGAACACCACCTACCAAAGAGCACAATGAAAATCCGTACTATGTTTTCTCTACATACAACACCTATGCTTTTTACATGAAACAGGATATTCTCCTTGGGCAATGTCTGCAAAGTACCCTGTAAACAAAACAAACTCTTTTTCATCTCAAAACACCAGAGAAAGATGGCTACAAACTATTCAGCACAGTGACTAAAGCTAACCTACTGGACAAGACAAATTCCAGCCCTCTTCCCGGACAAGACTAATACCCTGCAAACAAAATCTCAGTATGCATGCACACCTCTCATTTTAATCTAGTAAGCAATACACATTGCCTGCAAGTGAGAAATATGCCTAAATATAATTCTAAACATTTAAAAACATGTATTTTATTATACAGAGATCATACAACTAAAGACACTTACAATCAAATATTTAAGAGGTGGATGCAAAGCAATTACCATTCAACATTCACTTTTGAGAAGTACCAGCATTTGAGTACTAAGAGCAATTTAAGTTGTTTGATACTTCACTGTGCCCAATAGGTAAAGCATGTAAAGCAGAAGTAACATGAAACAGTAAAAGAATATTTAGCCCTAAGCATGACCTCTCACGCACCTAATGTCACTAAACAGGATTTTAGTTTAAAACAGCTCTTGTACCCAGTATGTATATAGGTGCCAAGTAAATTTCTCTGCACCTACAACAGTTTTGCCAGCTGCTACCATTCCATGCCACCATTCTACTGACTTTTCTATACTGTTGTTGAAATGCAACAGTGGCACAACTGCGCCACTATAGTGCTTCAGTGTACACACCATCTATGCAAACAGAAAGGGCTCTCTCATAGGCAGACCACCTTCCTGAGAAGTGGTACCTAGAATGGCAGAAAAATTATTCTATTGATCTAGCCTACTTTACAGCAGGAGTTAGGCTGGCCTAACTACACTGCTCAGAGATGTGGATTTTTCACTCCTCTAAGTAACGTAGCTGGATTACCGGTAACGTCACTTTTCAGCATAGACCAAGCAGAAGATCTGCTAATGCCCAATAACCTATTCCAGTTCAGGCAACCCCACGTAGCACAGGAAATGCATCTAAATCAACCCTGACCAAAGATCCAGTGCAAGGCCTCTCTAGAGGACAACTGTAAATCATACAGCAGCTTTGCAGGGCAGACATCTCTTCTGAAGACTAATCCAAGACCACCAAATAAATGACTACACATGCCTTTTTTAAAAAGTAGTATTTTCACTCATGACTTACTCCAGGCTTTGAATCTTCATCTCCAGAGGTGAGAAGCTGGTGTATTAATTAGCCTCCAAAACAGAAACTTAAAGGATTCTAAGACATAAAAATAAGAGCTGAACTTCAGAACTGACACTATTTGGAAGAGTCCACCCTGAACAGAAATGTCAAGTAACACTTCATGCCACATTCCTGACACCTACACTGCTGGACTGCAACAAACTGCTCCATACATGCAGAGCCCAGCACTCACACTGACCCCTGGGTTTAAATACTTGCCTTAGAATGAAACCACCTCCTAGAACAGGGGTGGGCAATAAGCAGCCATGGACCAAATACAGTTTGCCACAGTTAGCCTCTTGCAGACTGCCAAATGCTTTGTTTACCTGAGCCTCTGGATCGCGTATCCTGTTGGCTGTGATCTATTGTTCCCAGCCAACGGAAGCTGCGGGAATCAGTGGTCCAGTCTGTACCTCTCCCTGCTGCTCCCACTAGCTGGGAATGGCAAACCACAGCCAACAGGAGCTACAAGCAGCAATACCTGCAGATACTCAGGTAAACAAAGCATCTATTGGCCTGCAAGGGAATAAACTTGGTGAACCACATCCACCTTATGGTAGAGATGTTAAATTTCAATTAATCAGCTGATTGAGTAGTCAATGGAATTTCTACTGATAAGGGGAGCACTCACTATCCCACTGCACCTCTCCATTTGAAATGTACAAGAAGCCACCTGCAGCTCTTATATATTTCAAAGGAAGAGAGGCAGTGGGAACCGCATCAGCAAGGAGCAAAGCATTCCCTGCTGACAGGGGTTCCTCTCTGTGCCTCTTCCTTTGAAATGTACAAGAGTCACAGGTGGCACTGGTACATTTCAAAGGAAGAGGAGCAGCAATGGGACCAGCCTGAGTGGGACTGTTTCAATCCCCGCTTGCACCGTTTCCCAGATGCCACCTGCCTCCCCTGCCCCCTGTGGAGTCAGTGCTGGGGGGTGGAGGAAGGGGAGAAACAACTTTTAACCCAGCTCCCTCCAGCACCAGCTGGTGCTCCACCCCTCGCTGTCTCTCTCTGATAGAGGCAGCAAGTTTGGGGGGGAAGCAACTAGTCAAGTTCCTACTCGACTACACGATAAGCATTTGTTTACTGGGTAGTCAACTAGTTGACTAGTCGCTTACATCCCTACCCTGTGGGCCGCTTATTGTCCATTCGTGTCCTAGCAGTTGAATTCCTGAGAACCTCAAAGAACTTTGTAGGAGGGAGAAGGGGAAATCCGAAGGCTTACAAATGTGCATTCATTTTTTAAAATCTTTGTTGTTATTGTTAGAACACTGCTTATTATGCTATGAAACAAACGTTGGGTTATTTCAAGTTCTATAGTCCTCCATCCAAGTATTTTTAGTTATTTTACTTTTGAAGTCAGGAGAGTAAACTCACTCAAAACTACTGTCTCGGGGACAGAGGCAAAACTCGTGGTGGGAGAAGCTCATAGTCAAAGAAGATCAAATCAGAACCTAGACAGCACTTCAATTTACAGATCCAAAATCATTCTACAAAGCAATGCAGATGATATTACTCCCATTTCACTGAAACAATGAGAAAGGAGGGAAACAAGAGAGACACAGACTCAGCTGAAGTCAGCATGCAGCAGTCAGGATTACACCTCTCCAACTCTCAACTCCCAGTCCTGGGAACCCCAGATTATACCTACCATGTGATACTGCACCTACCCCACAGAGGCCCCTCAGCTAAACCACCTGCCCCTGCCCCTTCCCCTAGTAAACACCCTGCAAATAAACTGCTTGCTTTTTCTCCCAGCAGAGACCCCCCTGCTCCTCCCCCAGCAGGAACCCCCAATAAACCGCCTGCC
>JANRFK010003894.1:7245431-7256678 GCA_030068395.1 Apalone spinifera | reverse complement strand
ACTCCCTCTCTAAATTCCCTGTTAGCACTCACCTGTTCGCAAGCTCCTTGGTCGTTTGCCCACTGCCTTATAAAGCCCTGGAGTGCCTGAAAGTCCCTCCCCATACCAAGGCTCAGCCAATCAGTAGAGGCTTCTAGAATTCAAACTTTAATTAGAAGCCAACAGTTTCCACCTGCCAATCACAGCACACACTCCATGAAGGGGAGGAGGAGGGCAAAGGGGAAGTGAAGAAAAAAAAGAGAAAAAAAAAGCCTCACTCACAAACAGGGGAAAAAACAAACAAAAACAAAAAAAAAAGAACACACACCAACCCTCACTCACAAACACAAGCTCAGCATACAGCAAGAAAGCCCCAAACACAACACACACTTCCCTCAAGAGTCCTGTATCTGCTTCTCCTTTACCTGGAGAACTCCCTCTCTAAACTCCCTGTTAGCACTCACCTGTACTTACCTTCACATACTTGCTTCTGAGGTTTAGGTGTGACCAATAGGGGATTATTTATGACACAATCATTCACGTGTGTACAGTTGCTAGTGTAGATGTACCCTAATGTTTCAACCCAATGTAGAAGCAGACAGACTGTTGTCAAATCCATATTGTCTTCAGCAATAATCTATCCAGTACTGCTTCAGAGCAATCCCATAATGCACTTAGCTAGTTGAGCAAGACTGTTGACATGCATGGGTGTATAACTGTGTGTGATTAATAACTAGCCAGCCAGAGACTGATACGTTTCTCATAATTACTTCCACTGGGAAGGTTACATGATTTTGCTTAGTTTTAGTTAAGAAACACCCCTCTCCCCCATCTCAAACGATTTCATAGATGCTGCTAATTGGTTAGGGAGTTGATAGGGTAATATTTTCAAGGAGTATGAAAGGCAAGCCAAAAAAAAAAAATGGATCTCATACAGTGTGTGAGACCAGCGTGTCAAGACCATATGCTACTAGTCCTAACCCCCTAGTGCAGGCATGGGCAATAAAATGGCAGTGGTTCACTAGGGTTAGCTCCTTGCACCTCCGCAGGCACGGACCATCACAGCTCCCATTGGCTGGAATAGCGATCCACAGCCAATGGGAACTGTGATCCCCGTACCTGCAGAGGCATAGGTAAATACGATGGGGGTGGGGGTTGCCAAGGGCTAACCCTGGCAGACTGGATGTGGCCTTGAGCTGGTATTTGCACCCCCCTGCCCTAGAGTGTTCTCAGTCCAGGTGGTTATTGACCTGTCTTTCTCCTTGTCAGTGTTCTGCGTGTACTATGTGACCAGAGGGATCCTGCAGGAGAATCGCCTAGAGCTCATTGTCTTCGTTCTCTCCATCTTGCTGGTGATGTTTCGATCCATCGTCAACTACACAGTTCTCTCTGCTAAACAGAAGCCAGATCTCCTGGTCAGCCTCCCAGTTTCATTCTCTTTGCTTTCCCCTAAATACTGACTTTGACAATCTCAGGGAAGGTAAAGCATCTTAAGTCTGATAAGACAGCTTACCTGGGGAAAGTCAGGCATCTGATTCTACAGAAGTTTGATCATTGAAGATCCAAATTTCTATCTTTTCAAGTATTTTTATGGTTCTCATCATGGGATTATCTGAGTGCAGAACAAACATCAAGGGATTTTACCTCAACACCAGTGGTGTTGCCAGAAGAGCCCTCTTGGGTGGGCCCCAAATTTGGGTGGGCAGGCAATGCTGGGGAGTGGGATTAAGCCCCAGTACTCCAACCCTGCACCCTGTCTGCAGCACAGGGTAAACCCTGGTGCCCCAGCCCTGCTTCCCAGCTGGAGCGCTAGGCAAGCTGGCAGGGGATAGGCCTGGGCCTAACCGTGGCTATGCCCCTGCTCAATACTCCCTCCAGGATTCATGGGGTCCTACGATGCACTATTAAATTGATGCCCCTTTGCCCAACAGAAGCCCTGGGGGAGGAGAGATGATGAATTTTTAGAGAGGTGATTTTATAATATTCAGCAGCACACTAATGAAGTATTTGTAAAGCAAATGGTCCTGTAGATAACAGTAAATTCAGAACCTGACAGTATGTATCTAGGGTTGGAAAATGCCTGGGAAATGGCTTCATTCCCACTTGAGTGGCAATTTCACAGGTTGAGTGTTTTGCTAATAGCTCTGGCAGGCTTTGTCACTTTTAGGTTAACGAGATCCTCTCCGAGGAAGCAAAGCCACAAGACAGGGACAGGAAGAGGCAGATGAATGGACATGAAGACCCAGTGGTGACCCAATTTTTCAGGTGCCGTCTGCAGCTGAATATTCTGAGGACACCCCTCTAAATTAGGGAACTTTTTACTTCCTGGTACAGATGGATACCGACACAGAGTAGATTGTGAGTTGCCTAACAGGAAATCTAAGCCAGGAATTGAACCCAGGTTTTCACCTGAGTCATCACGCAATGCCCCTAATCACCAGCCCAAACCTTCCTACCATTATATTTGTTGGGGAAAGCCCTGGAAGTCTTGCCATGCTGGGAAAGCTGTGTTATCTATTGGAAAACAAATGGTGGGTGAGATTTGTCGTTTTGTTCTAATGTCTTCTTTTTATGGCAAGTTACTGCACTGTAAGTCAGGGTGTGAGTCTACAGCAAACCCACCCTCACTGCACTATGGCAGTGTCCACACAGGATGTTAGTGTGTGGCAAAGTGTTGAGCTGTAGATTCATACCCTTGCTTGCAACCCAGTACCTTGACATGTAGACAAAGCCCTTTGTATGTATTTATTATAAGCAAATGGGGTGCAGAATTTGCAGGTAAGCTGCATCTTTCACACATCTGTCACACCTAGACTGTCCTTCTAGGTCAGGGGTGGGCAAAAAGCAGCCCGTGGGTCGGGTCCAGTCTGGCAGTGTTAACCGCTGGTGCCGGGGGGGCAGGGAGACAACACACACCACCGTATTTACTGCACCTCCGCAGGTACGAGGGGATCACAGCTCCCATCACCTGCTGATTGCTGTTCTCAGCCAATGGAAGCTGTGATCTCCGGGACCTGCGGTGGTACAGGTAAATATAGTGGCAGTGATCCACTAGGGCAGTGGTCCCCAGTGCTGTGCCCATGGGTGCCATGGCGCCTGCCAGGGCATTTATATGCGCCCGCCTAGTGACCAGGGCTGGCCCAAGCCATTCTTGCACCCCGGGCGTGCGGTGCATGCGCAGCCCTTGCCCTGGGCACACGGCAGCCCCAAAAGGTTGGGGACCACTGCACTAGCGGCTAACCCTGGTTAATAGCCCCTGTTTTATTGCTCATCCCTGTTCTAGGTAGTCCTTCCCTCTTATTGGCAGGCTATGCCCCAGGGCAGGAAAGAGGTTCTTACTTCCAGAGTGACACTGAAATATAAACTCTAGCAAGGAGGAACACCGCAGAAAATAAGCTAACAAGATTAAAGCAGGTATAGGACTGGCCTGCTCAGTTTACATAGCGAGGATGTGTTCGATTACATGTTACTTACTGGCACTGACTCTTGGAGCTTACCAGAGGAAAGGTACCAAGGAAATGCTGATTAATATAATATACAAACCCCATCCACCTGCTGTACAATAAACAAGAGTCAGGAAGGAGACGACAACATCAAAGCTACATTTATCGATCCCAGACGAAAAGAAGTTTTAGACTCGCAGTTGAAACAACAACAGTATTAAAATTGAATTGCTTTTCCCATAGAAACCAATAGGGAAGATTGGCTCCATCACAGCCAATCAGATATCTTACCCAGTAGAGGGATGTTAAATTGCAGGTAATCAGCTAATCGAGTAGTTGATGACTACTCGTGAGCTAACCCTGCTGCAGCTCTGCTTTTTAAATGTATTAAAAGCAGCCTGGCAGAAGCATAGTTGGGGGACTGAGCATGAGCCGGGAATCAGCTAATTCCTGGCTCGCACCCGGTCCCTTGCACTGTGCTTCTGCTTTTTAAATGTATTAAGAGCCTCCAGGCTTTTAATACATTTAAATAGCTGAGGCTTAGCATCTGGGACCAGGTGCGAGCTAGGAATCAGCTGATTTCCGGCTCGTGCCTGATCCTCAGCTACGCCGCTGCCTCTTGCCCCCCCCCCCCCCCCCCCCCCCCCCCCCCCGAGACGGTGCTGAGGGGGAACCAGCTTTTAAGCCAGCTCCCCCCCAGCACCAGCTCCTGCTCCCCTGCCCCTTTGCTGCCTCTCTCTCAGAAGCAGCATGGGTGGGGGGGAAGCAGCTAGTGGAGTCACTACTTGACAGGTCACTTATATCCTTAACCCAGTAGCTCCCCTGAAGTAAGCTCAGAAACAGCCACTGCCAAAGAAATGTTGGCCTCCACAGCTGTTTCTTTCATACGTAACATTGCAATGACATTGTTTGAATTTCCAGACTAGGGAAAGCAAAGATTAAGGTGTAAATCTCCCATGCTGAGGAGAGTGTATGTTAAGTTGCATCTTAAACTTCATATTTAGTAATCCATTACATTAAGTGGCCAGAATTACAGTTTGCTGAGGTTGTGATCAGTGCCAATTTCTATTCCAGCAATGCATCCTATGTAGTGTTAATTGCTGTGTCAGAACCTCTGCGTTTGCATACAGCCTGATTTCCTTGTTCCTGGTCCCTGTGACTTCAGCAATAACAAATCCATATTAAATGTCCCCATTTTCTCCCTTTTGTTGAAGATTAACCTGACTCTACTGTGGTCAGTCCAGGTGTGCCATTGTCACTCTCTTGCTTTTCTTTCCCATCAGGCCCGCTTCGTTCTGATCCTCTTGGTTGGATCCTTTGATGTGATCTGTGCCATCATCCTCATCCAGAGTCAAAGCATGATGGCTTTCCGAGTGGGTGGGGCTCTGGAAAGCCTCCAGTCGCAGTATTTTATGCTGAACCTCTGTTTTTCCATGTTGACCTTTGATCTTCAGGCGCAGGTATTAATACATTCTCCATTGCTTCCCTCTCCCACTAATATTAACCATAACTTAGAATCAAACTAGCGTAACTGCAAGTCAGGTCTTCTGCAGGCTCACCCATTGATTTCCTGTGTGACCCTCTGTATAGGTGGTATAGTTTACCCATCTGTAAACTCTTCCTAACAATGCATACCTCCCTAAGTAACCTTCATAAGGAAAAGTGGCCAATACCCATAAAAATAGGCCTACATAATATTTCTTTTTGTCCTACTAGACAAAACAGAAGTGGACTCTTACTACAGGTTGAACTTCTCTAATCTGACATCTTCAGAACCTGACTGGTGCCGAACCAGAGAATTTGCCAGACTACAGGAGATCAGTATTGTCTAGCAGCATTACCAGCACTTCCGCTGCTTACTGTGCTCTTAGACATTTTGGGGTAAATTAGAGCTAAATAATAGTACAGAACACCGAAAGCCAAACTGGTGGCTGTAAACAAACTTCATGGGGCTGTGGGAAACTTGACCACAACCCTGGTAAGTGGACATTTGGTTAATTAAAATCATGCCAGACCACAGATGTTACCAGACCAGAGAGTGCCGGATTAGAGAGATTCAGCCGTGTCTCTGAGGGGTGGGGCCTGCACCTTCATCCACAGTCAGATGTGACCATCAGCCAGTAGGTAGAACAGAAGGTTTATCAGGTGACAGACTTAGCACAGAAACCAGAAGCAGTCAGCACAGTCTATCTTGGGGGGAGAGGAGGCTCAGAGACAGGCCCTCACCCCCCTCCCTGCAACCCAAGCCAGCCGAGACCAACTCCCACACCCAGCAGCCTGCTCCATTCCTCTCCTCCTGCCTTTGCCCTGCTTCCTGGGTAAAAGGTGTCACTTGCCCACACTCCCTCCTGGGCTTAGGTTAGGAAGGACATCAGCCATTATGTACATGTTATGGCTGGGGTAGTTTCCCCCATCTAGGTATTGGTGCAGTGCCCTGGGAAACTGAGGCCCACACACAGGGTTACTACAGGTCATTAGAACTCACATGCAACATAGCAAAGCCAATACAACCTTCTCTTCATCACACCCGTCTGAGGAAGTCTGTTTGTCTAGAGGCCAGTGATTTTCAAAAGCATTGAAATGCCAATGGTTCAGTTTCTAACATACAACAGAGCTTATAACTGAATAACTGAAAAACTTTACAGCATCAATCTTCCTGCTTTAGTAGTGTCCTTCCAGCTACCTACGCTGGGGAAGGAGATACTGAAGTGTGAGTGAATCACATTCTGATAAAGAACCTAGCAGAGCAATCAGGTCAAGGTACCAACAATCTGAAACTACAACTGTGTAAAATGAATCACAGAGACCTACTTGCAGAGACTGTACTTTCAATACCTGAGCTACTTTGTTCTCTACACTTCCCCCCTGGAACACATGTTGCTGCCCTCCCAGTCTTTTGCTTGTGTGTCAGGTATAGTGTATGCCCTTGTCTCCTCCCGTGATGGCTGTTTTCCCAAGAGAGAGAAATCTTGCCTTTCAGACTCTGCTCTTCTGTCATAGCCAATAGTTTGTGCCTTCTCTTGCACACTGCTCCTGTGTGGGCGCGCACTGTTTCAAACCAGCCATTTCACTCACCTTCCACCTCTCATTTCTCAGCTCTGCTTCTGTGTTCTACTGCTGATGAGTCTGCGAGAAATCACCCTCCTGCACGGCATCATCCTAGCCATTGGCATCGTCTGGGCTTGCCTGAAAGTGACTGTTGGCATCATTGCAGTGAGTGTGAACCTCAGACTGACTCCATGAGCTTTGTAAGGGGATGTGAACTCCCGGGAGGATGGATTCTCAGCCTGGGTTGCAAATATGTGAAGAGGTCACTGTCAGGGATGTAAAAAATGAGTTTAAAAAGGAAACTATGTCACTGCTAAAAAGCCCAGCAGTTACACGCTGCAGGCTCACAGCTGCGCCCACAGCAAAGCCTCCCCAGAAGCAGGACTGCCAGCCCTTGCTGGCCCCGCTCCTGGGGAGTCAGTGTATAACGGGCGGGGGGCACAGGCAGGCCAGGCCAGCCCACCATGCCACAGACGGGGCTGCTGCAGCCGGTTGGAGCAGCCCCTCCCTGTGGTCGGTCCCGCGGGACTGGAGCAACCCCCTACCCAGAGTGGGCGGGGAGCTTCTCCAGCCCCTCCAGGTTAGCCAGAACCAGTAAGCGTTATCTGTTTAGGGTGGTGGTAACTGGTTAAGCTTTCACATCACTAGTTACTACCCCTCTACATTTCCCATACAGCTGAATGTGAGGGGGTGTCCTGGCTGGACAGGAGGGAGACTTGGGGGTGCAGGGCAGGTCCCAGCTTGAGACAAAAGGGAACCATTAGAGGGCCCTGCTTAAATGCAAATGACTATATTAAGATTGAAAATAAGGGCTTGTGAATTAAAAAATTTGGATTTGATCTTATTCAGGCAAAACTTCCATTGAAATCTTTGGGTGCTCAAGTAAGGGGGGCAGGGTTAGGAGCAAAGTACATTAACCTCCTTTTGTCTCATGCCACCAGGAAGCATTAAGTGCAATTTAGCAGCATTGAGTGTTTTCAGTTTGCTTTAGCGCTCGTGGAAATTCTTAACAGCCAAAGGACAATTTTATATTTGATATGAAATGTGTTCCTGGCTGCCTGCAGTTGGTTTGTTTGCTTGCTTGCCCAGCCACCCAGAACTAGCCCAGAAGCAAGTGACATTTAAAGTACAACTTCCTCCTGGGTAGTAAGTCACATGAAATCAACCCTCACCCATACCCTGGAATCCAGTTGCAACAGATGTCACTTCCTCTTTCTCCTCTTGCTGGGAAAGAGTAATATGGGCCCTTCTGAGGCCTGAGTAAGTCTCCACCCTGCACTCCCACTAGCAGCTCCCCACATGTCTTTGTAAAGTGTTAGAGCTCTGACCCCCATTAAATCCCTGGAGACAGACAGTGGGGAAATAGGAGAGGCAGCAGGATTGTGTCACTTCCCCTCAGTGACTGGAAGTGCACAGCCACCAATTTGTTTTTCCACCACCACCTGTCACCCAACCTCAGCTACGGGCCTGCAGAAATCTCTTGGGCCTCTCTGAGTCACAGGAAGAGCGTGAGTGGTAGAGGAGTCTCTCCCTTACACATGCATTAGAAGGAAAGGGCAGGACAAGGGTGGAGATCTGCACATTAACAGCAGCAAATGCTCCTGTGGGCCGTCTGTCGTCTTACCCTGCTCAGAGCCTTGTCCACATGACAGCTCCTCTGGCAACACTGCAGTGTAGGGGTAGCAATGCTGAATGGCAGCCTGTGTCCCCCAACACCGACACAGCCTTGCACTGCTCAGGAATAAGAGAACAGGGACTCGTGGTGTAACTTACACAGCTGCTCCATTTAAAGCAGCGCTACCTCTTACCAGCCTGTGGCACCCTCTGCTGCAGGGGTCCCAGATGGGGCAACTGGATTTTACAAGGTAGGGAATGTTTCACAGACTCTTGCAATTCTGCATTCCAAGGTGGGGCACAGTTCTGTCTCTGGCTTTGGGGTATAGGTTCATTGTGACAGGTTCAAGAAGGGGACTTCCCATCCCCCATCTCCACATGGACAAGCTTCGCACAGTAAGCTCACTGCAGAGAATGTAGAGCTTTCTCACCACCCTCTGAAATGCTGGGTCTCAACCTCCTTTGCTTGGCACCCTCAGCCTGCAAGAGGTCATAGACAAGCGCCAACTCTCGGGTTGTTGTGGTGGCAGAAACACGGAGGCACCTGAATCTACAACAGGTGTAAAAGCTTTAATGCCAATAACCTGGAAGTGCCTGGCACAACATGGTCCTCTTCAGCATCTGGGGGACCCCAGCTTTACTCCAGCCCTTCCAAAATACCCCCCGATCCTGCTCTGACAGTTGTTCCATCTCACCTGGTTTTGACCTTTATCCTGCTCTTATTTTCACATCTCTTCCCTTCATCTCCCTTTTCTTGTCGTGACACTTCTTTCTAGTTCTGTAGTTTAGTGGTCTGTTGTCCACCCCCATCTCTTTCCCTCCCTGCCCCCTTATCATTTTCTAGTCTCTCTGTTCTCCTGTTTCCAGTTCTGTCCTTCTTATGGTGCTTTCTGGTCTCCCACATCCTCTTTCTATAGCCGTCCTTCATTGGTACCGCCACAGACCACGCAGGGAGCATCACGTAGCGCCACCCAGTAGCGGGGAGAGAGCACAGGGTCGGCAGAAGGGGCCACAGCAAATCAGGGGTATCTCCCAGAAAGGGTCTGTGTGGTGGGCCCCTCTTGCCCGTCCCCTTTAAGCCTAAGTCCCCCCTCCTGGAGTCCACAATGCAGTTTATAGCTGGCCCTTTAAGCAAGGCCAAGGCCCTCCGGCCTGAGTCCACAACACAGTCTGCAGGGTAGTTGCGGGGGATACAACCCCAGGTAGGGGGACCCGGGCCCACCCTACTCCACCGGGTCCCGGCCCAGGGCCCTGTGAGCGACCGGGTAGCGGGTCACTCCCTCGGCGGGGCAATCCAACCGAAACGTGCCAAGGTTCTTGGGGCAGCTCCCACTCCTGCCCTGGGCCACTTCCTACCTGGGTCCCCGGGGCTTCTTCCCCTGTACTTGCCCAGCTCGCAGAGGCCTCCGGGCTGGCGTCTCCTCGGCAGACAGTCCCTGGGTCGCACCAGCTCACCTCTGTGTTCCCTCCAGCCTCTCCTGGAGGCCTTCACCACCACTGTGCAGGAGCCTCCTTCCTAGTCCCTTCGCCTCCGGCTGTCTCCCCTGACTGAGGCCTTCCCCTGGCTTTTATAGTAGGGCTACAGCCTGGGCATGCCCGGTAGGGCTGCGGGGGAGGGGCCTCTGTAGCTAGGTAACCCTGGCTGGACCTTGCTAGTTCAGTGCTGGGCTGCTTTGCCCCGTCACAGTCTGGCACCCCAACTTTTGAATCCTTGCTGTAGTTTCAATAACTGATCACTTGATGGACCTGTGGTCTGGTCTGCTCAAACATGGTAAAGCCTGTGGGGATAGTTGTTCCAGGCAGGTGCATGCTTCCCTGTGACTCAGCTCTTTCTCCTCTCCTTGATCAGACCTGCTGCTCTGGTTGAGGAAGGCCAGAAGAAAGTCCTGAGACGCCCACTCAGGTGTGATGTACGTTGCACCCTTCCTCTTTCTCTGACCCTGGGGCTGAGCAGAGAGAGCACTTTGTACCAGTTAGACCTTCTTGTCACTCTCTCAGCTCCATGAATTTAGTCTTTGGTGACTATTTCCCTCCAGGGAGAAGAAGATTATCCGCACCCTGCATTTATCAGTCTGCAAGCTGGGTAATTAATTTTGTTGGAGTGACTCAGGGTGTACCCCTGGAAGCCAGCCAGAAGGAAAGGAGAGAATGATTTGAGGCACGTTAAGCAAACATCAGCTTCAAGGTGTAATAAAGCTCCTACCTGATCTTGGAGGGTCCGGTGCTTTCAGGCAGATTTCCTTGCCTCAGAGGCTCGCAGAAGCTTTCAATTCAGGCACCACACCCAGGGCATCACCTTGCTGTTTGTTGAGCTACTCTCATCATTGGCTAGAATGTGACGAGTTATAAAGGGAAACCAAACTTCAGTCTCGGTGGATCTGCAAATAATGCAGATCTGGGCAAGCCCCTTTCTCTTCCCCAGTCAGACTTTCCCCTGAGTGGAAATGGAAAGTGGGTGTTGGGGGAAACCCAGACTTATCTTCATCTCCAGGTTCCAGCCTAGGGCCCTGTAATAACCGCTGGCTATGCGAGTCTCCAATACCAGCTGTGAGACCGCTACAAAATCCCTGGTCTACTTCCCTGCATCTTCCCCAGCACCTTCCTTCTATCAGGTCCCTCTTCCTAATATCCACTGGTGTTAAGGGCCCAAAAGCAAGCTATTCTGATGTACCAGAAAGATAGAAAATACGGCAAAAGACCGCCTTGGCTTAACCACGAGATCTTGCATGATCTAAAAATAAAAAAGGAGTCATATAAAAAATGGAAAGTAGGACAAATTACAAAGGATGAATATAGGCAAACAGCACAGGAATGAAGGGGAAAGATTAGAAAGGCAAAGGCACAGAATGAGTTCAAACTAGCTACGGGAAAAAAGGGAAACAAGAAGACTTTTTATAAATACATTAGAAGCAAGAGGAAGACCAAGGAGAGGGTAGGCCCACTGGTCAGTGAGGAGGGAGAAACAGTAACAGGAAACTTGGAAATGGCAGAGATGCTCAATGACTTCTTTGTTTCGGTCTTCACCGAGAAGTCTGTAGGAATGCCTAACATAGTGAATGCTAGTGGGAAGGAGGTCATTTTAGAAGGTAAAATAAAAAAAGAACAAGTAAAAAATCACCTAGAAAAGTCAGATGCCTGCAAGTCACCAGGGCCTGATGAAATG
>JANRFK010003894.1:7232345-7245331 GCA_030068395.1 Apalone spinifera | reverse complement strand
CATTAGGAAAAAGTTCCTGACTGTCAGGGTAGTCAGACACTGGAATAAATTGCCTAGGGACGGTGTGGAATCTCCATCTCTGGGGATATTTAAGAGTAGGTTAGATAAATGTCTATCAAGGATGGTCTAGACAGTATTTGGTCCTGCCATGAGGGAAGGGGATTGGACTCGATGACCTCTCGAGGTCCCTTCCAGTCCTAGTATTCTATGATTCTATTCCTTCTATCAGGTCCCTCTTCCTAATATCCATCGGTGCTTGATCCTCTTAATCCCCCAGCAGCGCTCCCTCTGTCCTCTCAGTATGCGGGGAGCTAACTGCAGGGATGCTCTTTTGTCTCAACTGGTTCTTTAATTGGCCCCAGGTGTTCCAACTAGCCTGGGCTCATCTGACTCTGCAAGTCCACTTAATCAGCTACAGGTACTTAATTGCCCCGATTGATTCTGGCAAGTTCTCGCTGGTTCTGGACTAGCCCCTGCCCATTTACCCTGGGAACAGAGATTTACTCAGTCTGTGGCTAATATACCTCCCTTCCATTACTTTTTTGTGTCCTTCTGGCTGACCCTATCACAAAGGGAATAGTCCTTTAGTGAAAATGTGGTGGCGTCTCCATTTAAACTAGCTGTCAGCCCCATGGGGACCTTTACTGGGCTGAATGAACTGAAGTTCAGGACAGTGGAGGGTGACTAGATTGGCTCAAACCACACAGTAGTCAGGGGTATCTACATTTCCCCCATCCAGCCAGGCCAATATGCTTCATTTCTGACCTGCACTATCAGCTGGCACCAGCCCCCTCTCAAACTGCATCCATCCGTGTGCGGTGAGAGGCGAACAGAAACTAGAGGGCAGCAACTGAGACTTGACTCCCGGGTTGCAGCCGTGAAAGACCAAGACATGAAACATTCTGAATCACAGAGGTCCTCTTACTCTGGGCAAGGGCAGGAGGCTGGTTTTGTCCATAAGTCTTAAACTGGATGGTTTGATGTTGTACAGATGCGAGGGGACAATCAAGGCATATGCCCTTTCCTGCTAAGGTGCAGGCTGGAGGGAGGGGCAAGAGGGGACTCCCATAGCTAAGTTAGACCAGCCAGGAGCCTCTTCCCAGTCTCCAGCCTCCAAGTTTTAAAGCTGCTTGTATCCCATTTTATTTTACAGATTTTAAAAGAGTTAAAACCTCTGGTCTGGATTTTTCTGAGTCAGAACATACCAGAAGTGGCTAATCTCATCTACCTGCTCTACATGGTAACTTATCAAGTGTTTGTTGATCTAAAATAAGTCTGGAGATAAATTTTTCTATATTGCTGCATCCATTGTAACAAATCTGTGCCCCCAGACATATCCCTTCCAGCTCCTGGTAACAGAAGGAGTTATGCATGTTGCCACAGCTCCCATTAAAATGATTGAGAGCAGCAGGCATGCTGTACCTTTCAGAATCGGGCCCATAATGTTTATCATGCAGCCAGAGAAAACACCCCTAATGTTAAGTTGCTCTCGAGTTGCCTGCATACAGGGAGAGGCACTGGCAGTCCCTCCCATGGCCACAGTATCAGGAATGATTGGGGAAAGGAGGCAGAAATTCCCTAGCATAAGATAATGCTGTTCTTGATAATACAGCCCTCCCTCCCTCAAGAGGTCTCTTAGCCTCCAGCCTCCTTCTAGGCCAGCTGCAGGCCCTCAGGGTTAGTGTGTGCTGGAGATTTCTGTAGGCAGCTCGACCATCCCCCTTTCTTCCAGACATAGCTAAGACCGTACAGACACAGCAAACTACAAAGCTCTGCAGCTCATGCGTTTCCAAGGCACTTATCACTATGCTGTCCCAGCCTGTCGGCACCAAGAGGAGAGAGGAGGTAGAGGAAGAGCATGGGGGAGTGCACAGCAGCTTATTGCAGGGCCTGAATGCTAAGAAGGGTTCGTGTTTTTCATACCAGCCGGTGCATTGGCAGCCCGAGCCAGGGAGACTGGGATCTGAGCCAGGTCCCCCTCTGGCAGTGCCAAGCACACCACCAGGCCACTGAGCACTCGGGCCATGCTGCTGTGCTATTACTCCTTGCCACCATACCTCAGTGACTCCACACCCCGCACTATCGATCCCAGGCTCCTGGCAGCCACAGGGTCACCAGAATAAATCACTCTTCTCCAGGAGTAGAACAGCCCCCGGCCTGAAAGCTGCCCTTTAATCCCAGAGCTGTCCCCTGGCCTCTTCCAACATGGATATCACGGATCTGCCCATAAGTAACTGCCCAACAAGAGCAAAGCCAGCTGGGAAGGAGGTTCCTCTGGTTAGAGTCTCCATCCTCGTTCAGGAGGAATTTGTAGCACCTAAGCCCTGGGGAGCTCAAACAGAGCCCCAGGCCCAGTATGTAAATTATTTAATTTCTGAGTATATTATTCATTAAACAGAGACAGTTGCTTTAGCAACTTCAAGATCAGATGGCCCCATTCAAAATTCAGGACGTTTCCTGGTAGCATGACACAAGAGACTTCTGAGGAAAGGCAGGTTTGAGACTCTGAACGGGGATTTCTAATTTCTGAAGAGAAGTCGTTTGCAAAGAATCAGAAGGGACGGGTTTTGTTTCCTGTCTGTTCTTGCATCTGGCAACCTCACGGCAGATGCGTGAGTGACACAACAGCTCAGGTTGCCCTGCCGAAGCTGCAACAATCCTGCAAGAGAGCCCACCCAGGGAAGGCATTAACAAACAAGTCTCTGGCTAGGAAAGTTACTCCGTGTTTCGCACAGGGAGCAGAAATCACCTCATAATAATTCTGCTCTTCTTTAGCACCTACCATCTGTGGACCCTTGACAGCCATCAATGATTTAAGCCTCTCTGATTCTAGGAAATCCCTCCTACCAATCAGTTCTCCACTGAATCGCAGGGCTGCTATATAGCACCAACACCGCCGTCCCCGTAACAGGTTAGGGCTGGAAGTGAAGAATACAGCAACTGAAATTACCAGAGAATTTGAACAGGCAGAATTGAATCACCTGAATTGGAATTTGCTCTGAATCTTGCTTACATGTCACAGCTGAGCAATCCTTAGCCCCATACTGGGGCACTACTTCAGTTGGGACTCAAAGGGAAGACTGCAACAGCATCTCTAGTACCCCTTCCTGCACCCCTCACTTTCTTTAGCGGTCTCTCCTGTATTCACCTGCCCTGTTCTGTGCAGGGTGAGAGCAGAGTCGCTTACATCCCCCAGCTGGGATAGCTACATGGGGAAAAAGGTGTTTTTAACCGAAAATCACCGCTCTGCTCTCACTGTTCCAGGCCCATTCAAACAAGGAAGTGACAGAATTTCACTCAAAATTATAGGATCCTAGGGCTGGAAGATACCTCTGGAGGTCATAGAGTCCTACCCTTTGCTTAAAGCAGGACCAACCCCAACTAAACCATCCCAGCCAGGGCTTTGTCAAGCCGGGACTTAAAAACCTCTAGGGATGGAGATTCCACCACCTCCCTAGGGAACCCATCCCAGTGCTCCACCACCCGCCTAGGGAAATAGTTTTTCCTACTATCAACCAAGACCTCCCCCACTGCAACTTGAGACCATTGCTCCTTGTTCTGCCATCTGTCACCACTATGAAAATCAGAAATCTTCATGGCAGACAGAGTGTGGGAAGGGGGGGCAAGAGAGAGGCGAAAGCATGCTTGTTATAACCTTTTAAATGACACAGGTTAAAATCCAGCTACACATGCTGCTTTGTAAGGGCCCAACAGAGGGGTGCACCTTGAGTGCTACAAACGAAGCGTGTCCAAGGAAAGCGTGGTGATTGGACTTGGTGACTCTGGCACAGTTTAGACTTTTCTGCCAAGTCATTATTGAGTCTGCAAGATAAGAGCCATATTAGCTAATGAGATAAGGAATGTTTCTGCTTGAAAAATACATAGCAGGGCCCTGCCCAAGAAAGGGCTTGGGATGATGGGGTGGGACACTGCAGAAGGTGACTAATTACGAAAATGAATGATGTAAGAG
This sequence comes from Apalone spinifera, assembly GCA_030068395.1. NCBI lineage: Eukaryota > Metazoa > Chordata > Testudines > Trionychidae > Apalone > Apalone spinifera. The sequence continues at coordinate 7,241,361 of JANRFK010003894.1, read as the reverse complement.
CCGAGGGGTTTTAGGCTTTTGAGGAATTCTGTGTGACCAAAGCTGTTTGTTAATAGTTCTACGGAGGTTAATGCTAGACAGGCAGCAGGAGCTACTGCACTGCTTCACAGGCAATGATTGGAAAACCCCATTCCTGGATAAAGTAGAAGCACTGGGGAAACAATGAGAAATTAGGTGCTCACTGTAGCACCTTAAAGACTAAAATTTGGGCATTAGCTTTTCAGATGCATGAAGTGGAAACTTCCATTTGGCAGGGATATATACACATGCAAAGACGCATGCACACACCCATCTTTGGACGTACACGTATCCCTGCCAAACTGACATTTCCACTTCATGCATCTGACGAAGTGGGCCCTAGCCCCCAAAAGCTTGTGTCTAAATACACATGTTAGTCTTTAAGCTGCCATAGCACTCCTCGTTGTTGCTGAAACAGACTAGCATGGCTACCCCCCTGACTCTGGGGAAAAAGAAGCTAGAAATGGAAGGTGATTCCTGGAATAGGCTGCTTATATAAACAGGTGCTAATAAAAGCCTGCAAGACTAGACAAAGATCTGTCAAGCTAGTAGGAGAGTCATGAAGAGTATGTCATTATTCATGGTAACATCAGTGCAATGAAAGCCATGTAAAAACAGCTTTGTCCCCAAACCCACAATGGAGAGAGGTCAGTGGAAGAGAGGGCCCTACGCGTCTTATGCCAGATCTGGCTAATCTTTCAGTTTAGGGAGAGTATTGTTTTCACATGGCTTTCATAAAGCTTTAAAGCAGTTGGCATGATGCAGCTTGGTTGCTGTTCTGTATGAGATCAGTGTGTGGCGACATGTGATGGGCTCAAGCTGAAATCAAGTCAAGGAGTAAGAGATAAGGGGAGGAATGGGTTGGTACTGAAGGATACCTATAGTGGCCTGAAGAAGATAGGTGCAGCAGAAATGGTGGAAAGGCAAGTGTCTGTTTCTCCATTATTTTTTAATGTAGTGCTGGTGAAAGATGCAAAAGTGTTAACCATGGAGACTGAAGTCCTGCGTATTTACAAATCAGATACTGCACATGAAGCAATATAGCAAATTTCCTACCAATATTCCTCTACCCTGGTCTACAGGGATCAGTGCTGTAGCAAAAAGCTGTCTCCCTGATGTCCAACAAGTTCTGAAGCAGTAGCCACTATAATGGCCACTGCTATAGCGAACTAGCCACACTCAACCGGCCAAATAGCCACATGTGGCTAATGGCAAGCATGTTGAACACCACGGCCCTAGCCAATTAACTCTCGTCAGTCTTTAAAAACTACTAGCAGGCTGCTGGTGGAGGTAGTTTTTGTGATCTGTTGGGGTTGGACTAGGTAGGAGATCATTGTGTAACCCACAAAACCAGAAGATGAAACCCAACCACATGCCATAAATGCAGCTCCCTCCTTGGCATCTACCTGGCTGCCTCTCCACTTACCTGTTTTGGCAGATTGATGGCTCATTCCATTATGACAGCAGGTTTCTGTCAACACAAGTGTTGATTGGTGTCTCTCCATTTTTCTTCAGGTGATAAGAGACTGGGGCAAGGCAAGTTCCTATGCCTTGGAAGCTGCCGTCATCATCGGCTCTTGCATCTCCGTGGCAATAAAATCTGTTCTGTTCTGGGCGCTGTTCCATGTCTATCGCAGCTTTGGGCAGGGGCTGAGAGAGAGAAGTGAGTATTTAGTGATAAACTGGCCAGGGCAAGAAGGCTGCAATCTGTAAGTGGGGATGTAAAAATGCAGTTAAAAATGTAACTGTGTAACCGCTCCAAATCATAGTGGTTATTTAAGCATTATACTACAGAGTCTGCAAGAAGCCTCCCCGGGAACTGGACCGGCAGACCTTGCTGGACCTGCTCCCAGAAAGAAGGTTCTGCTGCTGGTCCCGCTCCTGGGAAGCCAGCATGTAACCTGCAGTGGGAGGGGAGGGGGCAGCTGGGCCTGCCACAGTTAACCAGAACGGCCTACTGGTTAAGGGTGAGGCTTGCCAGTAAACCTTTCGCATCCCTAGACTCAGTAGCATTTCAGCCACAATCAAACAGGGAGTTTTTGTGGTGGTAAAGGGGGTTGTTAACACCTGCCAGTTTCATGACAATAGCAGACCCTTAACTACAGCAGATGCTGCTGCAATTTCTGAATTTACTGACCTGGCCATGGGCTTCTCAGCTCCTACAGGGCAGTAAATGACACATGCCTTCTTCAGAAAGGTGACGCCATCAAAGATATCACAGCCTAGGCTGCAGTGGGCACCCGCCCTGAGAGAAGCTTTATATAAGATGTTATTCATACATCTAGGCTACATAAACGGGCATTTTTTAATCTTCATAGCGCTTTCCAAACCTGCTGAGCCTCACAGTGCCTCAGGAGGGGCAGCTTAACTCCTGGAAAAAGAGAGGCACAGAAAGAAGAGACTTAGTGCAGAAACTGCCATTGCTGGGATTGGAACTCACATGTTTTTATGGCCCTCTCTTGTGCTTCATTACCCAGCCCCCCACTTGCATCCTTTGTATGGCAGTGCTAGAAGGTGGCTTTTCCAATGACCTTCCTTTTTCTTTCTTCATAGTGTTTTCTTCCTATGGAAGGATAGATTCCTGAGGGGCAGCAACTTTGTCCAGTCCCATTTGGTCCTCTTATAGAGTGAAACCACAGCAGGAAGGACCCCATCCCTCACCCTGCCTACAAAGCACGAAATGACGGGACCCATTTCATTGGGTGTTTATTCAGATAATTCAGCCCGACCTCCGGAATTCCAGCTCCTCGATGCCTTTGGTCCTCCCATTTCACCGTTTGGTCTCTGCACATTCCATAGTTTGCTTTGTGCTTCCTGAGATCCATGTATCCAAGCAGTGCAGCGGTGCAGCTGGTAACTTTCCAGAGCCCTTTCTGCTTTCCAGACTAACCCCACCCCTTCCATTCCACTCTTGCTCCTGCTGACAGGATAGCACTTCTTGCATTATTCCACACTGTTGCAACGGCCACCATTGGGTGACCCAAGACTATACTGATGTTAGTCAGTGAGTGGAGGTTAATTGCACAGAATTTAAAAGCAAAGCGGCATACTGCTGTCTTCTGGCTGTCACATAGACCACAGAGATCTGGGCTTTCTGATTGAACAGTGAGGCATAAGAGAGGATTGGCCTGCCACAGTTTCCCAGTGTGATGTGCAGCATTGTCTTACAGTGCACATCCTCTGTTGCACTACTGGAGCAAGTAAATTCTTTTTTTTTTTTAAAGCCAAGATGTTTCTGTTATTGTTACACTTCTCCTGGCTTCTGATATGGCCGTGCAATTGCTTGTACCGTGACAGCATGGCTAGGCCTTTTGCTCCTCAACTATCTTCTTAAATTGAAATATTTATTTTTTTTAATCCAACTAAAAATTAGTTTGCAAAACAAACTCAAATTAACTAAAGCCAATTGTGAGAGTACCTAATAAACATGCCATTTCATAACTGAGATTGATGGTTACATTAAGCCTTTAATACTATAAAAAGTTTGATATTTTATTAATTGGAAGCTTTTGTTACTGGCTTTGTATTTTTCAATAAAGTTGTAAACACATTTTGGGGCTGGAGAGTTGTTTTTTTCTGAGGGCTGTCAGCATGGTAACATGCAGAGGAATCTATCATATATGGATTGGAATTACAACTGCAGTTGGTGTGTTGTGGGCAGAGATTCAGTCTGGGAGTTAGTATTTAGAAATCATGGATGAAGTGCTGAGATTAAGTAGCTAGTGTAATATACTGTGTTTTTATGCATTGTTTCTTACAGCAACGGCTCTCAAAATATTTGAAAAATTGAGCCTCTCTGTACTCCTGTGAGGTAGAGCTATATCCACTTTATAGCTGAAGAAGTGGAAGCACAGATAAGTGGTCATGTAAGCCACATACTTACTGGGTGTGGTTTACTGTCCCACCTCGTGGCCCTTAGACTATTTGCAGAGAGAAAGAATGAGTGTGCTACACAGCACGTAAGTGGCAGCAACAAGAATGAACAAGGAAGTTCAGTCTCTGCCCTAAGCCATTGGACATATACTCTGGCTTCACTAAGATAAAATGTTTTTACTTTTAAAATTGTTGCAGAAATGCAGACAGCAGATTTGCTCAATACATTTTTTTTAAATAAGCAGACTTGCCCTGGCTCTCTCTTCCAACAACAATGCATGACGGTTGCAATGCTTCTACTGCGCAGCTAAGCGCTGCCAAAATGTTATTTCAGTTTTTTAAAAATGGACACCTTGCTAATACATCCTTGTTATTTACTACTTCTCTCTCACATCCTCCTCCTAAGGCGGTACCATAAATGATTTTACAACTACAAGTAACACAGCTGTGACTACATGCAAATACTAATCTCCAAGAAAGCAACAATAGATTGTTATGCCTCAGGAAATTAACCTTTTAAGAAAAAATGGTTTTTATTCCCTAATGAGCTCTGTAAAGGGGTTGTGATTCACTGCCACAGCACCTCCTGGTCACACTGGGCATTAACTCTGTCCTCAGCAGGGCGCCCCCTTCTGACCATTGCTTCACACCTGCTCCATGCTCTCGCTTGGGACCTGCATCACTCCCAGGCCACGGCATCTTCAGAATGCTGCCCTCCAGCAGTGCCCACCATACTGGTTTCTCACCCCCCTTCTGGGAGGCGTCAGCAGTCCTCAGTCTGCCATGGTGTCCAACTGCAGCCTCAGCCTAGCCCCTCACGTCAGGGGCAAGCCACAGCCCATAAAGGCCACTCCCCAGTGTGGCTAGGTGCAGTGCAAGGAGGAAAGGGGGATCCTGGCCCAGGGACCCTCTGACAGCAGCCTTATTCTGCTCTCCTCTTCCCCTTCTTAACCGCCTCCTGTTCCCTGGGGCACTCACACCCTCCTGGCCTGTTTCAAGGCTGCTGCAGTCTGATGGGTAGGAGGCTGGAGCCTCTGTCTCTAGCTTCAGGGAGCCTGCCCAGCACTACTGTCTTTCAGGTGCTTCTCTGGGAACTGGTCCTGCACTCTCCCTGGTCAGGTCCAACAGTGCAGGCTCCCTCTAGGCTGCTTTTGCCCCTTCTGGCCAGAATGGGGCAGCTGTCCCACTACCAGCTCCTCTAGTAGTCTGTTACATTTCACATTTATTAAGTGTTTTTTTTTAAATGAGTTCAGAGTAACAAGTTACCTATCGAGTTCATTTTAAAAGCACATTAACTTCCCCGTGAATGTTTATTCTTTAGTTACCAACGCAGCATAGCAGTTCACATTAGGATCTGAGCAACAAGAGCTTTTGTTAAAGCTAGTTTGTTAGTGCATTTAGTGCATGTCCAAGTGAGGGCCAAGTAGGTTTGTTTGAAGCAGGCAAACCATGAACTTGACCCAAGCAAGATTCCCCACATACAGTACTGTCAGGGCACTGAAGTCATGCTCTGCAACACACCTTGTTATACTAGTTCTGCACCCCTCTCATCAGCTCTGCCAATGTCCTCCAAGTCTGATCCGCACTGCTTGCCTTCATAGCCCAGATATTCCAATCCGAGGGTCACTCTTGAGCCCAGTGAATCATTACAGACTAAGGTGACACAAATTCACTTTCACCAGTGACTAAGGCAAGAACTGAATCCAGCTCTCCAGAGCTGAAAATCCAGCCTTACTCCACCAGCAACCACAATAGCATTGATAACAGCAAGAATGAGGCCATTCATTCCCAACAAATGAATCCTAGCTATTTACAGAATCTAACAGGAGACTTCAGCTGGCAACAAGCTTTGCTCTGAGAAGCAGCGTCTTTCACCTTGAGGGTAGGGATGTTAAAATGGTTTTGTGTGTGTTACTGTTTTAATTCTGGGCTCGCTGCCCAGCCTTCTAGCCAGCCCTGACACAGCTGTGGGGTCTTGTCTCCAGTCCTGCTGATGCCTCTACGGCTGAGGCTGCCTGAGGTCACTGGTGGGAATTGGTTAACTGTTAAGTCTATTGGCAAACCTCCTGCTTACTGATATGCTTATTGATTAACCATTTTAATCTCTCTACTTTGGGTCAGGAGTTTAAATGTGATCCATGTCAGCTGTTACTGAGTGAAGCTGGCTGAAGACTTCACTTTCAAACTGTTAACTCAGCTCCTGCCAAAGAGGCTAGTGGTTCACAACACTGAAATTTCTAAGTGCACACAATAGAAGGAATGATAGTTGCTTTTTTTATATAGAGTATGATCATCTACCCCATGGTGCTCTTTTCAGAATTCTGTTTCTAATTACATACATCTAGAGCAGTGGTCACTAACCAGTCGATCGGGCTCCACTGGTAGATCTTGGCACCTTTGACCAGTGATCCAGACTGGTTTGGCTGGGAGGCTATAAAGTGCCAACACATCATCTGCCCCTCTCAGCACTGCCATGCTGCTCCTTCCCTCTGCCTTGGAGGTGCCCCTCACTCCTGGGAGGCGCCTGCTTGGTATGCAGGGCACACAAAGAAGAGGAGAGGGTGCTGTCAGGGTACCCCTCCCTCCACCCTGTACCCCATCTCCACAGAGTGGGGGGTGGGGGGGAGGGGAGTTTGCTGGCTGCTTTTGGGAGTGGTGCAGGGCCAGGGTAAGCCTGCCTTAGACCACTGCAGCACCACCCGGGAGCCACTGGTGGTAAGTGGTGCCCAGCTGGAGCTTGCATTCTGAACCCCGGCCCCAATCCTGAACTTCTCCTTCACCCAAACCGCTGCCCTAGTCCTGAGTCCCCCTGCACCCAAACCCCTGCCTCCAGCCTGATAAAAGTGAGTGAGCACGGAGGATGGAGTGAGTAGGGGCAGGGCCTCAGAGAAGAGGAAGTAAGGAGGGGGGGCCAGGGTGTTTGGGTTTGAGACAGATCCTGGATTGCACTTCAATTAAAAAAGTGATCTCATGCTTAAAAAGGTTGGGGACCCCGATCTAGAGCAACTAGTCAACATGCTGACTATCCCAGCCCACCTTTCAAAGTTCTTGGCAGTATTTATTTCCCTTTAGGAAAAGGTCCCAAAGGGAGTTGGCCCAACAGCCCTTGCTCAGGCAGATCTCCTATCAAAGTTGGCGTGAGCTAAGCAAGGACCATTTTATTTTTATTCCGGTCTTCTCTCCTTGGTGACTATCAACCCCCTTGAAGATGTTTGAAACCGCACTGGATTATTATACCTGCTAGCAATCAACACGGACCTGGCTTTAGAGGCAGGGGGAAAAACCCCCAAAACAAAGAATTTGATTTAGTACACATCCCACAGAGTAGCACATGAATTTGGAAAACAAATGTGGAAGAAAAGACATTTTAGGCCTTCTAACTTTGCAAGTGTAAAAGCATCTTAACGGGTGTGTATTGCGAGGGGGAAGAGATAGCTCAGTGCTTTGAGCATTGGCCTGCTAAACCCAGGCTTGTAAATTCAATCCTTGTGGAGGCCATTTGGGGCAAAAATTTGTCATGGGTTGTACTTGGTCCTGCTGTGAAGGCAGGGGACTGGACTCAAGGTCCCTTTCAGTTCTAGGAGATAGGCAATCTCCATTAATTTAACTCAAGAATGCTATTGCAACTGCACTATATCTAGCCTCTCCCCCTTTTTAGTACATGTTGATTTGAGAAAAAAATGTTACACAAGGGCAGGACAACATCAGAAAGACTGTTCCCTACGGTTGTCTTCTTCAGGCCAAATTCTCACTTGCACCCTTTCAATCTTATTAAGATTAGGGCTGCACCACAGCAGAATTTCCCCCCTCTTTTAAATGAACTGGAAGACATGATGGAGGGAAAGGTCAGGCTCTGATCAGTCAATTAAATTCTCCCCTCAGGCTATGTCTACCAGAGGTATCCTGCTAAAACTCTGCCACGTCCAGGGAACACATCCACTTTTTCGAAACAGTTTCCCTCATTTTATTGGATCATTTTGTTGCCCTTTTCTGAACCTTTTCCAATGACAAGCACAGACTGGTGGACACCACATAGTTATGCGGCGATGGGATGATAAGCAGTGGCTGCAAAACTTGCGCGTACATAAGGCCACTTTCACTGAACTTTGCAAAATAGTTTTCTGTAGCCCGTTCACAAATAAGAGCCACTCTGACAGTTGAGAAATGGGCAGCAAGAGCTCTGTGGAAACTTGCAACACCAGACTGCTGCCTCTCAGTAGGGAATCAATTCTGAGTAAGTAAATCTACAGTGGGGGCTGCTGTGATCCAAGTAGCAAAAGCTATCAATACCTGTCTGCAATAATAGCGACTCTGAGAAACATGCAGGACATAGTGGATGGCTTTGCCGAGATGGGATTCCCTAACTGTGGTAGGGAGATAGACGGCACACATATCCCTATCTTGGCACCAGACCACCATGCCAAAGAGTACATAAACACAAGGGGTACTTCCCTTTGGTGTTCCATGCACTGGTGGATCACGAGGGCAGTTTTGCTGACATCCATGATGGATGGTCAGGAAAGGTGCATGACACACATCTTTATGAACTCTGGTCTTTTTAAAAAAGCTGCAAGATGGAACTTTCTTCTCAGATTGGAAAACTACCATTGGAGATGTGGAGATGCCAATAGTTATCCTTGGAGACCCAGCCCAGCCCTTGCTCCTATGGCTCATGAAGTCCTGCATAGGCAATCTGGACAGCAATAAGCAGCGCTTCAACTGCAGTCTGGGCAAGTGCAGAATGGTGGTAGAATGTGCGTTTGGATGTTTAAAGAGATGGTTACACAGTTTATTAACTAGGTTAGACATCAGTGAAAGAAACATTCCAATTGTTGTGATTGCTTTTCATGTGCATTCCACAATCTGGAAGGGGGAAAAAGTTCTGGCAGGGTGTGCGGTCGAGGTAGATCGCCTAGCCTCTAATTATGAGCAGCCACACACCAGGGGCATGTCTAGACCACCCTCGGCTTCTGAAAGATATGCAAATTCAGCGCAAATTTGCATATCTTCGTCCCATCCTGTTTTTAGAAGAGGTTTTCTCGAAAAAAAAAGTCTAGAGGGGGTTTTTCAACCCCCCCGTTTCAGAAAGAACTCTTATTCCTCAAAAAAATGAAGTCTACAGGGT
>JANRFK010003894.1:7219776-7232262 GCA_030068395.1 Apalone spinifera | reverse complement strand
CCAAAAAAGGGATCGGAAGAAGATATGCAAATTCATGCCAAATTTGCATATCTTCTTTGAGAAGCTGAGGGTAGTCTAGACGTGCCCTAGGGCAATAAGGACAGCACACTGAAGGGCACTTTGAATCAGAAAGGCTTTGAAAACCAGTTTCATGAATGACCAGGCAGTAATGTGACAGTCATGTATGTTGCTCTTTTTAGTAAGATGCCCCATGCATTGTGCGTACTGCCTCAAAAACTGTCCCTCCCTTGCAGCTGATATGAACAATAAAGATCCTGTTGTTCTGAAATCATGCATTTTTATGTAGGGAACACGTACAAGGCCAAGTGGCAGATAATAATGCCTCTGTTCAGCGATCACAGCCTTCTGTTCCAGGAGACATTCCTGGGAGTTGAGTTCAAGGTTACCCTTGACTTCTGCTTCCCCCCCCGCCCCCGTTTCCACATTCCAGGGCAACTAAGAGAGGAGGCTATGGAACTTGGTGAGGAGGGCAGGTGGTTCCGTAGGGAGAGGAGTCTGTGCTCCACCTGCTTTTTATGTACCTCTACTAGTCACTTCAGCAGCTCACTTTGCTTTCCCCATGAGCCTCAAGATCTCATCCTGGGTCTTGCATTCATGGTCCCTGCATGCTCTCCTCTTTTCATGCTCCATTTGTATCATCTGCAATGTTGTTCTCCTCCATACATTTACTTGTGTCCTGTTTGTGTGGGCAGATTACATTTGTTCATTAAACATGTCATCCCAAGAATTTTTTTTTTTTTTGGCCTTCTGATTTGTGATAGCAAGAAGCACGAGTGTATCAAGGGGAGTGGGGAAAAGACTCACTGTTCTACACGTTGCCACAAAAAAATGAAGGGCAGACTATGAGAAGATACATTGCAGAATGCACAAGCTAATCTTTTACCACGAAAGACCGTCTGTCCTATAGGCCTGTGTTATATACAGAGCCAAAGGTATATTTTTAAGCATCTACAAGGCAGGTACAAGACAGATCACTACAGTTCATCTGGACTCTTTGGTGGCAGGCATGGTAAGCAATAGGTTGGGGCTCTTGCTTGTTTGCTTAAGCTTTGAAAACATATGCAACACAGTGCCTGCAAAGTACATCCTTCTTGGCTACCTAGGCTTCTGCATTTAAAGGAGGGGCTGCAGTCATGAGTGGCTTTGCAAGAGGGAATGGGGTAACCGTGTGGGATTATGTGGCCAGCATGTGTTCAATACCCACCCCCCCCCACCTTTAGAGGGAGAGTGCAACTTTGCCTTTCCCCAGGGACCTGGTGGAACCACACATGCTTATAGTATTTTATGCAGGGGCAAACACACAGGCTTGCAGGGGCTCATGGAGCCAGCAAACTTGGGGTCGTGCTTTGTTGGGAATGAGCCAACAGTTACAGAAGTTCCTACTTCATCCAGATTGCCATACAAGGTATCGGTCTTCTCTGAATCACACAGAATAATAAGGAGCAAATGCTGACTGAATACGGCCAGAAACCTGCACCTTATGCTGCAATGATGCCAGACATTGGCTGGGTGTGAAAAGGTTTCCTACCGTGGAGGATGGAATAGGACGGGCCTCTCCAAAAACCTTTGTGAGAAGGAAGAAAGCATACCTCTATGAGAACTTTGTGGAGATGCACAGGGAGGATTCCTGTTCTGGAGAACCCCCTTCCAAGTAGGCAGAATGGCCGCCACAGATAAAACCCAAATTCCCTTAACACACTTGTAGCATGCTTATAAACGTGAACTTACCAGAAGTGCCTTCCCTGCCATCAGGGTCAGGCAGCAATACATCCTGGGAGGAGGGGATTGGCTCCAAAATTAAAAAGAAGTCCCAGCTGTCAGTGAGATTGGATGCTCCACTTGCATGCTGAGCATTCTCCCCCTTATCATCAATATCTTCCTTGTTGTTGCCCAATGCTGCCTGAAGAATCTCTTGGGAGGTAGCCACAGACACTTTTGGGGGCACTGGTTAGGTCCCTCCCTTAAAATCCCATGCTCATAGAAGCAGCATGTTTGCAACTCTGACCCAGACCAACTCTGTTTCCTTGGTCTTCTGGTACACTTGCCTGGGCTCCTTTATTTTCATGTGGCACTGCTAAGTGTCTCTGGTGTACCCTTTTTCCACTGTGCCCTGTGTGATTTTGGCATAGAGATCAGCATTACCTCTGCTGCTTTAGAGTGCTGCCTGCACAGATTCCTCTCCCCACACAGCAATCAGACTCAGGATCTCCTGCACGCTCCATGCTGGAACTTGTTTGTGACCCTGGTCATTCATGGTCAGGAGTGCTGCCTGCTCTGCTTGCCACGCTGGCCATACAGAAGAGAAATTTAAATGATCTCGGGGCTTTTCTTGCACACTTGAAGAGCAGTAGAGTTGAAAGTGCTGGCCAGAGTGCACTGGGACCCTGTGGGACACCTCCGGGATCCAAAAATGTCAACTTTCATAGCTCTGCATCTGCACTACCCCAAAGGCGACCACACAAGGTGCAATTTGCCATTACGTCTCTTGTCAAGGAGTAATCAACTAACTGTCTCTGAAGTCAGCAGATCGGGCTCGGTGTGGAAGCTAATTTTTTAGAAAAATCAACCAATCATGGGTAAGTTTGATCTAAACTCATAGTGTCGACCAAACCTCAAGAATGTCAGCTCTAATGTGGATACAGCTTTCAAAACCAGCTGTATCAATCAGGTGCAGCAAACACTGGATTGCCTTCACTGCTTGTCAGTTCCCTTCAGGTGGCCTGAGAACGTGCACCAGCTATTGCTTTCTTAGATAGGTTACAGGCTAGGCTAGTCAAGAAATTGGGGAAAGATGTGTTAGATTCTCAGGCTAATTAAAGGACCCTGAAGTGTTTATCACTGGGTACAGGTCAGGATGAGCTGCATGGCATCAGATCAGAACGTGCATTCATAATCTTCTTTGGGGTCAATTTTTGCATGGAAGGATTGCGTAACCCTGCCAGTGTCTCAGAGGCTGTCCTTAATTTCACTGTTTTTTACTTCATTCTCTTGTAATTTTTCTTTTCTTGCATCCTTAAGAAATTCAGTGTAGCTATGTGAACACGCTTTTTGCTCTAGTTTCTACAGCAAATGTCAGAAGCTTATTTTATACTTTTCTTTAAAGACTGAAAGCCTTTTCTCAGGAGTGCACACCTGTTCAGTTCAACCTCCAAATACTTGCAACACTACAGAAACTAGTATTCAATGTGTACAGAACCCTAAAACACATTGTACTTTTGAGAAATTACTCTGTATCTATCTCGATGATCTAGAGACATGTCAAAATGCTGATGGACAAAGCCAACTTTTTAAAAAAAGTTTATTGAAAGATTTGAAAAATATTTGATGTTTCAGCAATATGTAACAAATTTCCAAAGCATTAACATGAAACATTAGGATTTTTAAAACTTCAGCATACACTAAATTAAAACTGTGTTACATCAGTCTTAGAACTTCAATAACTTACATTTTCTTTTCCTTTAAACTTTAAACAAGGATCCTTTGAGATCACCAACTCATTTTTCCTTTCAAAGGAGAATGTCACAAGTCTTAGGCCCTGCCTACATACTATATACCAGCAAACTACACCCTTAGTAGAGAAGCATCTCAGTAAAAGGAGTCTTTTGCTGGTGCAGCTTAAACCAGATCCATGAACAGAGTATGCTATACTGGCAAAAGAAGGTTTTTGCCAGTAACTGCATCTACATTACGGCTTTTGACAGAATAGCTGTATCAGCTTCTGAGACAGCTATGTTAGCAAAAAATTTTCAGTACAGACTGCATCTTAGTAACCTGCTTCTATATGGCCAATTAGGAGAGAAAGATCTTGAGAGGAGCGAGGGAAGCATTTTTACAATTGAATAAATTCTTGAAGTATTAAAACACACACTCACTGGGGTTTTTGTTAAAGCAAAGCTGGTAAAAAAACAGGATTAAGTAACTTGTCCAAAGTGAAAACTGAAGCATAAATCCATCAGATTACATTCTTCCCTGTAGTCATGATTGTACTTCTCTCTATTCGGGAATGTAGCAATCCACAGACTTTTGTCATCAAAGTGTCCTTCATAGGCAAAACTATGAAGAAATTTCACTCAGAGCCAAATAATGCAACTGCCTGTGTATGTCAGATTAATTTTAATGAGAAATATAAGTCAAATTTAGAAGTAGTACACTGGATTTTAGAGATTACATTTTATGAAATGTACACTGGAAATTCAAGTTCCACAATTTGTTCCATGTAATAATCAATGATATTTACTATTATAAAAAGCACAAATAAAAAAGATGCTAAAATGCTAGGTTTTAGCTTTAAAAAAAAACCTGCTGTTCTATATAAGGCTCAATTTTACTCAATTTGTCATACCATTTCAAATGGTTAATTTTTCGCTACCTATCTAGCAAAGCCTTCTGCCCATTCACATTAATTTTAGTACATTTATACACTAAATGTTATAAGTAAAGGCCTTACTCTGTTCCTTTTCTCAATTATTGCATTTTTAAATAGGGAAATGTATCTTCTCTAAAACAAAAAATGTTTGTATAGCTCAGAAAGTAAACATCTGTTCAAAAATTGAATACTCTGTCGGCTAGTAAACCCGTAAGTAACCTTAAACAGTGATATAACAATTATACTAGTAAATTCAAGTGAAAAAAAAAATCTAAAGCTGTCTGAACATACTCAAGGGTGTCACAAATTTTGCTGGTCCAGACGGAATTCAACCAATATTCTAATTAACAAAATACTTACCAACTGAACATTAATTTGTATTACCACAATTTTAGTGTGATTTACACCATTACCAGAGAGTTTAAATATGCTTTATGCAGAGTGCTCTCACCTTGATTTGACGAAATTAAACAGACCAGAGTAACATCCTCCTCCTCTCTCTTCCCCCCCCCCCCAAAAAAAAGACATTATTAGCCCATCAGAGGACTTCAGGTTAGGCAGAGTATGGGAATTAATACATCTCCCATTTTTATCCCTGACTGCACAAACACTAACCAGAGCAAGTTCAGTAGAACGCCTTTGAAATCTGACAATCAGTAACAGATTCCTCTGCAGTAATATGCAATAGTCTTAAAGATTAGCAGAAAATGTTCATCCGTTTTAATGGTCTATGCAAAGATAATGTGAAGATGCCAGGATCTGAAAAATACGGTTACAAGAGACTGCACCACAAAGAACATAAATGTAAACATCATAACCGAGTTTGATTTTTAGTAAAAGTGATTTCAGTACAAATCCTTTTTTCAAACTACTTATTTTCATAAAAGCATATTGTATTTTCATATACAATAAAATATGTACATTAAACAAGTAAGAAACATTTGAAAGACTCTTTAAAAAGTACATACAAGACTTAAAATATCTTGAAGCGTGCTGAAGGCACCATCGCTACTATGCTGGGAATGTGTCCTGTTTCTGATCAGCCTATCAGTGCAGTATCCCTTTTCTTCTTACTCAAGTTATCAATCCTGCAAGAAGCACACTTCACTTAAATGGGTGTTAAGTGCATTCAGATCCAATTTAGAATGTGAGACTAGGTTATGTGGTTGGGTAGTGGTTCAAAAAAACAATACAACCAGCCTAGAAGAGACTCTGCTGTTAGGTCCGCAATAAGCACGTGATGAAAATCTGTAGTTTACAATCTCAAATGCTGCTGCTTATTCCAGAGGGTTAAATAGAGAAAAGAAAAAATCCAAAATCATTTCTAAGGGTCCCAAACACGCTGAAGGAATTGATTAGGCATAATAAGCTCATCTACAAAAAAGTATGCCACTTTACCAATTTGTCCACACAAGAAGTTGTCAGCGATGCCTATGGGATCTTTAAATGATGTTAGTTCAAATGGGCAGAAAGAAAAAGGGTTTTCAATACTTACATAACTATCCAGCTAGTAAGTTGTATCTGTAGAGTGGTTCTTTCCCCAAATGCTTGCTACATTTTTATGGAAAGGCAAAATATTTAAGTAGTTTGCCTGATGGGAAGACATTTTGACTATCATGCCTTTCTTTAAGTTAAAAGAGCATTTTAAAAATAAAAACTGCTTTGTGTTTTAGATGAGAAGTCGAGCATGGAATTCCAAATCTACCAAATTAACTCAAATATTTTAATGCCATTTTTCTATTATGTATCTTGGTACAAACTATCATGCTACTCTGCAAATTACTTGTTACAACTGTGTCTGAGGTGGTTTGTAGATCTTAGCATTCATATTGATTAAAAATACCAGCCCATTACAAATTAAAAAAAATGGCTTTAAAAAAAAAATCAGTTTTTAAATTCTTCCACTCCTATTCTCAGCAGACAGGAAGCAACACAATAGTTTCTGGTCATCAGCAGAGCAGATTGATATAAGGTACATCACTATTTAAAAATGTATGTATTGGTCTATTCCTTCTAGGCTGAACACACATTTTTATACAAGGGATACAGCCATTTTAAGTTCCCATGAGTCTCATTAGGTGTCAACATTTAAAATTCTTCTTCAACAGCAAAGTGATTTTGCTTCTTCCGAACATTCCAGTGTAAACACTCAGCCAGGCTTTCAAACCAGTCGCTCACGGGATCTCGGAAGCAAATCGAAGGGAGGGGATAGCAAGAGGTAGTGATGCTAATACTGCAACACAGGAATAACCTCAGTTAGTAAAAAGGGAGGATAAAGTAGCAATAAGACACAACATTTATGTGTATTGAAGCTAACAGTCCCTGATACCTACCGTAAAATCGTGAGTATAATGCGCACCTATGTATAATGCATACCCTGACTTTGGAATCTTAGCGTAATGAAAAAATCTGAACTCCTATGTATAATGCGCCCCAGGGTTTGAAGCCATCGAGCTTAGCAGCCCCACAACTTCTGCCAACAGGTGGCTGTCCCGCAGCCAGGAGCCGACCCACCAGCACCAAGCCCAGCCTCGCCCGCTTCCCGGAGGCGGCCACGGGCTGCAGAATAGCGGGAGGGAGGGACGCGCTGCTCCCACCTGCAGGCTCGCCTGGAAATGCGCGTGCAGCCTGGGGAGCCAGCAGCGGAGTTTGAAACCTGCCCCCCAGCTCCTGGACAGCTGCCTACGCGCTGCGCCAGCACCAAGCCCAGCCTCACCCGCTTCCCAGAAGCGGCCACGGGCTGCAGGAGAGCGGGAGGGAGGGAGGGAGGGACACACCGCTCCCATCTGCAGGCTCGCCTGGGAGGTTCGGGCTGCACAGCCTCTTCCCTCCCTGGTGATCGCTGAGCTCACGCCTGCCGCTGGGACCCCCGGGTCCAGCCTGAAGGAGCACTGGACAGGCAGCGAGACAGGGCTCCTTGCCTTGTCCGGGAGCCTGGCAGGGCGGCGACCCCTACACCGCTCTGCAGTGGGAAAGTTTCTGGGCGCAGCCTGAAGGAGCACTGGGCAGGTAGCGAGCCAGGGCGCTGCCAACATAAAACTTACAAAAATAACACCCATGTATAATGCGCACCCCAACTTTGACCCCAAAAAAGTCGGAAAAAAGTGTGCATTATACTCATGATTTTATGGTATATTTATCTTTTTTTAAAATATATAAATACTCTCGGGACTCTGGCTACATTACTGAGCATTCGATCCTTTGGAGAGTGGTCAGTTTCCAAAGTATGGGAGTGGCAAAGGTGGGGCACAGTGCCTAAGCAATACAGGTAGGACCTCACTTGTCCAGCACCCTCGGGACCTGACTGGTCCCGAATGAGGGATTTTGCTGGACCGGGGAGAACATTTCTAGATCCCTGCCACTGGCCCCTCTGGCCCCACCCCCTGGCCTCCTGGCTGGCTCCCCACCTCCTGCTGACCCCATTGGGCAGCCATTGCTGCCATGGCTCTGGGCCCCATAGGCAGCCGCACATGTTGTGCCACTGCAGCTCCCAGGCGTGCTGGGCAGCCTCGAACGGGGTCTTCCAACTCTGCTGGGAAGCACTGCTGCCACATGCCTAGTGTCCCCGCCATCAGCTTGCTGCAGGCAGCCCACTGCTCTGCTGGCCCCACAGGGATCCATGCTGCTGGCCCTCCACCAGGACCCTCTGGTCCAGCAACATCCATGACGGACCATGAATGTTGCCAGACCAGAGAATCCTGGTTAAAAGAGTTTCAACCTGTACAATGAGCAGAGTGTTTTACAAGGGTTGAGAGGTCTGTACACCAAAACTCACAGGAGCAAAACGTTCTAGGCCAACATGCCTTGCCCATGACTCTCTCATCTTACTCTTCGCTGTGGGGGCTAACAGCCTCACCTTCGGACCAACTTAAAATGTAAACGCTTTAAAATATTAAACTCTTACCATGAGCTTCAAATTTCAAAAATAAGGACAGCAAATACTAGAGAATCTAACTTTTCTACTGAAGAACCAGACATCAAATCTAAGATTGGAATCTTTGAGTTTTGCTGTCCACCAGATTAGTCAGCCTCCTCCTCCCCCATTCTTTAAGTGGTCATTATAGTATAAGTGCAAGATCCTGGTAATTTTCCAGTTCCCTGCCTGCCCACAAATAGGAAACAAAGTCACACCACATGACAGGTGCACCAAGGAAAACACCACACTGAACTGAAGACAATTAGTTTAATTTTTTTCTTCTTAGCTTATCCTCTTTGGGCTCTCAAAAAAGTAGATATAATGAAGTATAAGTCCTTTCAGCCATACCACTATGTCTCGTGAGTTGCAAAATCCTGTCTCTGAACATCGCAAGGGCCCATCAATGAATCTACAGTTGTGTGTGTTTATTTGAGCATAGTAAAGGGATGCATCTGTTCTTTAGGTTATTTTATCTGCCTCGCTGATGGCACAGCACACAAATATGGTCATACTCCAAGAGAAACGGAAGAACATGAAACTTACATTCACTTCACTGTGCTCAACAGAACTCAATCAGGATCCTAAGTTGAAGTCCACAGAATTCTTTAAGGAAATGTATTAAGTATCACTTGTATGATTTTTTCACACTTCATTGCTTTTAAAATGTGATAATTGTTTTCCCTTAAGTGAAACAATGCCTAAAACAATATAGCATTTTAAATTCAATTTGCGACTTAACGCTCATGATGACCTATTAAAAAACCCAATAGTGTCCCTACTATCCCCAACCAAGTTTGAAAGTGTGGCCGCAGATTCTTGTGTCAATATTATTAAGGGTGTCATAACAATCAAAGAAAAATCTTCACCAGTCTCCATGGCAGACTTCCTGTCTCTTCCTCCCATCAAATGAAACCCAGGCTGTGTTCCTGGCATCAGGGGACAGCATGATCTGAGGAAGAGTAAAGCAAGAGGCTTACAAATGAAATTATACAACAGTTTTTGTAGCTAACGAGCAAAGAGAAAGTACTCCCCTGAATATTATGCTTTGTTACTACACCTTCAGTGATCTAAATGTTTTGCTGAAATTAAGTGTCCTCTCCTGCCATTTTTTCCTAATGGTTTGGCATACTATAGATAAAAAGTTTAATTTTATATAAAATTTACCTCATATGCTGCACATACATGCCTTTTTTATATGTACATTGAAGCCTTTTTCTAATTATGGCAATAAGCTGGTTTACCAAAGGCATTCCAGTTACAAAAGACCTGAGCTTGGTATAAAAGTCAATATATGTCCCAATCCAGTGAGATGAGATAATGAAATTCTCCACAGAACAAAGTCCAATCTGCATTCTGGAATAATACATTTTAACTTTAATCCAGGGTGAAACTAAAGCTTGCAAATTTAAGACAGTTTTTATTTTAAATAAGAGATATCATAAAGTGATCAATTACCATAAAAGCATTATCAGCTATTGTGTAGATAATTGTGTGTTGATAAACATGCCACTATTGTTTGGTATGCCAAAATTGGTATGCCAAATTTTCTACCCCATACCTCTCTAAGAAATAGCCTAAGCCTTCCATATTATAGATTATTAATTTAAATAACTTTTCCAGTTATGTTCCAGTTATTATAAACACAAAATACCTGATATTCATTTCTGAACTAAAAAAATTATTTGTTAAAACAAAACCCACTCTGTAATAAGACATTACATTCCAATCTTTTCTGCAGAATTATATTATTTAGCCACAGTAGTAAAATATACAATTTATAACAGATGTGCTGATACCACTCTTACTACACACCCGTGAAAGCTGTGATGCTATTTTTTTTTAAGACACCAGGGGTCTGATCTGTCTCTGCCTTTCACCACATGTAGTCATATACATCTATGCAAAATGAATATAAAGCACTATTACTTATCAGAATAGTAGTGTATTTACACTCACTTTGCATAGATACAGATGACCATACAAAGTGCAAATCAGTGGACTGATGGTCTGTAAATTTATATATGCTGCTTCAAAAATACTTGACAAAGTTCTACAGTATTAAGTCACATTTTGTTGTGTGTTTTTTCCCCAGTTTCAATAGTTATCTCCACTAGATAGATACAAGGTGCTATCTTTAAAAAATGAAAATACAATTTCACCTTGAGCTCAACTCCTGCAGGAACAACAATGGGTCTGAAGGACAGCGAGTGAGGACAGATTGGGGTGATCATTATTGCAGGAACATTTGGATGAATCATAGATGCTCCTGCTGCAGCTGCGTAAGCCGTGCTACCAGTTGGAGTGGAGACTATCACGCCTGCGAAGAGAACAAAAGTTTTAAACATGTGGAAGACTGGCTCAATGCCGTTTTATAAGAGGAGGCCAAGAAAAAGGACTGTTGCACTTCCTTCATTTGAAAATACTAATTAAAAAAACCCAAACCCCTCTTTCTGACTCTAGTCACCTAGCCAATTAGCCCATCATAAGATGGGATTTTCAGGTCTCTCCTCCATGTCGGTCTTCTTTCCTTAGAAGGATAGGAGGATTAATGTTTTTGAAGAGCTTTGAAGATGAAGTGATAATATTAAATAAGTAGTGGCTTCATTTTAAAAGATCTTAAGATTTTATCAGACTCAGACATCCAACTCCAGGATCTTCCCGAACTCTCCCCTCCCCTCTTTTGTCCCTAATTCCCATACACAAACAAGTGGCGACTTGACAACAGGCCTCCATGTAATAAGATATCATTGTAAGCCTCTTTTCTGCTTTCAGTGCTTCTCTCAGGACTGCAACAATTGTATAAATAAAAAAAATTAAAAAAAAATCACCACTCCTTTGCACACCTTGTTTTCAACAGTCCAGGAGCAGAATCCCAGGCCTTGATTTCTACCTCAAAACAATGCACTCTTTTTTAAAACAGTAAGAGCAACTGAAATAAGAGTTCAGACTGACTGACTTAAGACAGGGTCAGGCTGTAAGCTTTTTGAATATAAAATGGACTTACCATCACCTTGCACTGTGGTTATGAGGTGTCCATCTAGAAAAACATCCACATTGGAAAGGTAGGAGGAAGGCCCTCGATCCACTACAACTTCATTTAGGACCTGACATAATATTGAATATCACTAGTTAGTTATTTCCCTGGCAGCATAATATTTTAAAGTGACCAGTTAAGTATATATCCCAGATCTTTGACAAGTTAACTCTCCACCACCCTTTACAATGTCAGTCAAGATTAGTCTTGAAGTTACATAAGTTTGTTTCAGATATAATCAGATAATGATTATCTGATGCAATAGTTGAAAAGTTATTTTCAAAAAGCAAGTTTCCATTTGATGTAGATGGATTTTCCCTTTGTTTATATGAATCTGAGCGATTCAGTGGTAAAGATTACTGTAAGTGATTTCTTAATTTTCAAAAGGTAAAGAGACCTCTCTGGTGCAGATACAAAATATTACAGAAATTAAATACAATGAGATTGCTTCTGCACACTCCAACATTCTTTCTTTATCTTTAGTAACCATTCTGGAAATTATGTGGAAACAGATACTGTAGATGTCATAATCCTGGATTAATATAAGTGGGTGTAGATACAGTATACAAAAGAGAACTAGTAATTAACTCAACTGAAGAGTGAATTGTTTTAGCTCTTTTGGGGTATGTCTACACTACAGCACTAATTCGAACTAATTTAATTTGAATTAGTTAATTCGAACTAAGCTAATTCGAATTAGTTTTTAGGTCTAGATGCACTAATTCGAATTAGCATTTTGTTAATTCGAACTAGCACTTCCACATTGCGTGGACCCTGAACTGAAGTTAAGGCTGGCCGGAACCAGTGTCGGCAGGGCATAAGATAAGGACTTAGAGCGTGGAGCTGCTGCCTCAGGCTAGCCGAGGGCTGTGCTTAAAGGGACCCGACCCCCACCCCAGACAGACAGTTCTCAGAGTTCCCCGCTTGCTTGTCTACCTCGATGAGGGACAGCAAAGCAGTCCTGTCTTGGAGTGCCCGGAGTGCCTGCACTCAGCACATCACAGCACTCGGCCATCAGCCCAGCTGCATTTGCTACAGGCTGCTATCCGGGAGTGTCAATCGGGGGGCTGTCAGGATCCAGGAGGTCCTGCAGGGGAGCTTCCACCCCGAGGAGCCCGCAGAGCCACCCCAGTCCTCCCCATCAGGGGC
>JANRFK010003894.1:7194047-7219676 GCA_030068395.1 Apalone spinifera | reverse complement strand
GACAAATCGCTTGGTCATTGTCTTCGGTCCATCCCCTCCGGGGTACCTGGTGCTAGCCGTTGTCGGCAGACAGGCTACTGGGCTAGAGGGACCTTTGGTCTGACCCAGTACGGCCGTTCTTATGTTCTAAGCTCAGGGCTCAGGGTTGGGGGGTCTCACTGGACCAACTTGATTTTCATGCAAACCTGCTACTGGGTTCGCATGTGGCCTTTGATGACCAGGCTGGCAGCGATCCTGCCCTAGACAGCCACTTTCCTGTGCTTAGTGCGGAGACTGTGGACGTTAGAGGCCTCCCCCCAAACCTGGATGAGGTCCACCATCTCCGCACTAGACCAGGTGGGCGCCCGCGTCTTGCGGCCCTGGGCAGGCTCCTGGGAGCCGTCAGCCTGGTCCTGGGAAGAGGCGGAGGGCTGGGTGGCAGCAGGTGGCTGACTCGTGCCGTGCCAGGTGCAGGGTCTGCTGGCTGGGTGCTGCCAGGCTTGCACCTGGCATGGGAACCATAGCCAGACCGTGGCCCTTTAAGGGCTTCGGAGCCGGGAGGGGAGCAGAAGAGTTTCCCTGGCTTGGCCCAGAGTGGCCACCAGGGCAAGCTGGGAAGGGCTAGCCTCCAACTAGTTCGAATTAAGTGGCTACACAGCCCTTAATTCGAACTACTTAATTCGAACTAGGCGTTAGTCCTCGTAGAATGAGGTTTACCTAGTTCGAATTAAGTTTGAACTAGCGGTTTGTATGTGTAGCACCTATGAAAGTTAATTCGAACTAACGGCTGTTAGTTCGAATTAACTTTGTAGTGTAGACATACCCTTGCTCATTTCCTATTTTATGGTATTCAGACTCTGACCTGGTATTGCATGATTTGCTTGCCCATTTCCATCTCTAGATTTGTAGAGATAACTCCATTTTCTTCAATACCATTTTGTATCAATGTCTTCTTCTCTCTGTGCTCTTTTACTACTTTCACTTTCAGTCTGCTCCGGAGAACAAGTGCTGCATTGCCTGTAAGAAAGAATAAGTGATGAACAAAACATTACAAAAACTACCACACTAGAGCAGCACCCCACTATTCATGGGTTCCCAAATTGGGGTGTGTGCTCCCCTGGGAGGGCGTGAAGAAATTCCGGGGGGGCACAAGGTGACCCAGCCTTCCCCTCCTAGCCCCCCCCCCAATCAAGTTTTGCTGCCCCGCTCAGTTCCCTTTTTTGGGGGGAGGGCTGCTATTTTGGGTGGTGGTGAGGGTTTTTCAAAAAATCAAAAAGACAGGGAAGTTACAAGTGGTTAGGTCATCTAGAGTCTGTCCAAGCCAAGAGATCCTGGATTTGCATTTTATACTTAAACTCAAACTGTGCAAAACATTAGTTCTATATTTTTTCCTTACATACCACAATTACGCAAAAAATGATTTCTGGACCATTCCAGCTTTACAAATTAAAGAGGAAAACAAAATGGAAAGTTAATAAAATAGCTATCAAAAATAAGTAAGTCCCATAAGACAAATAAAGGATAACTTTCTAAAAAGCAACAAGGGCAAGAAGACTTGATATGCATAACAAAAACTTCTTACCTTCTATAACCTGAGTAACTTGGGACTGAAAGTTTTCAAAATTAAAGGGAGTAAGAAATCCAAGAGATCCCAGATGAAAAGCCATAACTGGAGGTACACTGCCCTGTCAACCAAAAGAAGAGTTGGGAAGCTATTAAATATTGCTCAAATCAAAGTCTTTGGATGAGCAGACTTGGCTGGAGCAGAATAAAACAAATGCAACATGACAGAAGACTTCAAGACTTGTTTCTAACATACTTATCCAGGACTCACCTGAAAAAGTGAAGAAGCATAAAGCAAAGTACCATCTCCTCCTAGGCATATGATAAAGTCTATCTGATTGGAGATATCATCATAATCTAAAGGGTAACATTGAAAATAAAGGTTTTAATTTACATAATATATCAAAAGTTTCAATTTACAGATGTAAATTTTGTGCAGCACAGTGATGCTAATTTCCAAGTGCAAATAACTGACAGCAGGCTATCAAAACAGCAGCTGCATGCATTTATTAAGAACAGGTTTCTATCAGATAATTCTGATCCATTTGAATGAATCACTAAAGAAATAAGATGAAAAGGCTGTAAACCTAGATTAAGAAATCATTACCATACCTTCTCTGAAAGTGCAAAATTTCTTCTTCACTGGTCCAAAATTATCATCATTAACTATAGCTGGGTCTTCTAGCACTTTTTTCTCTACATAAACTATCATGTTGTTCTCCTAAAAGAAGCATAATTATTTACAAAAAAAATCTGTTAAAGAAATGACAAGCATCTGACCTTCAACAGTATTTTATTAGTTTAAACATATGATGTCAAATATTACAAAACTGATTGCCTACTTCTGTATGTATTGTTATAATCATGTAACATTTAAGCATAACATTTACTGTCATATGAAGGCCATATAATGATTGAATTAATGAAACTAAACTTTAAAATGTTCACTACAGGTCTGTGATATTAGCTAGCTAATATTTTTCTCGAGGCATAATGAAATATTTTCCCTTATTCTGCTATATTACAGAAGCAGAATCCTTTAAGCTAAATTGAGCTGAGTTCTTATAGGAAGAGAATCACTTGTTTAAAGTTTAACAATTTATTATTTCTGCTGTTCTTTGTGTGTATTGACTTATTTACTCATATAATTCTGTGTTCACTGTAATAAAGCAAATACATACAAGTTAAAAATGAGACGGCATACTGTAACTATGAAAAAGTCTAAACGCTCACAATTCAAAGTACCTCAGTAAGATGTACACAAAGTTCTTTAAAAGGCTGTAGCAGACTGGCATCACGGATCTTTTTGATAACAAGGACGCTCTTTGGAGGTTTGTTCCATGTCAACCGCTGACTTGCTGGGTCCTGAATATGCCTGTGTGAATATTTGTGGGAAAGTAGATTGTGATTCATGACCATCAAGTTAATATCCCCTTTAGTCAAAGTATTCTGGACTAAAACAGCAGTCAAAGGTCATTAAAAACCCTAATAGCTAAAATTAATCTAGTAAAGAGACCAGACAGGCTACAATGCAATGCCATATTAGTTTTCAGCAAATATGACTGCAGTTTTCATTGAGAACATTCTGTTCAGTCTTTATTAAGAAAGAAAATGTTCTAAGTTTTAATCATGAGAGGTCTGAAAAGTGGCAACTAAACAATTACACAAGTGATTGATAATTACAATTAGTTTTCTTGGAGCCATACAGCACTGCTTTATTCTGTATAGGGTTCTGACTAGGGATGTGAATGGTTAACCAGTTAACTTGTAAGCCTCACCCTTAATGGGTTAACCAGTGGGGGCTCAAGCAGCTCCCCACCTGCAGCAGGCAGGGGGGGCTGCTTCAGCCCCATGGGGCCCACTGCAGGCAGAGGGCTCCAACCTGGCCAAAGCAATCCCTGTCTGCATTGGTGGGAGCTGCTCCACCCCCTTTAAATGGTTAGCTGATTAAATATTACTTTAACCAGTTAACCAATTAAATGGGATTTTACATCCCTAGTTCTGACTAGATGGGTCATTTTTCTACCCCATTACAGCAATTCTTATTTCCCCACTGAGTTCACGGACTCAAGCAACATTCCTGCAGGTACATACATGCTACAGAAGTTTGAGAACATGGGTCCTAGGTTTCTTACGGACACATAATGACAGCTATTAAAACCCTTTCTTGAACTACCAGACCACTCCACTAACTACACAGCAACTATGCACCCATAGCTGGCCCATGCCAACTGACTTAAACTAGGGTTATGAGACTGTTTCATAGCTCTGTAGATTTCTGGGCTTGAGCTGCAGCCCAAGCTAGGGATGTTAAATTTAGATTAATTGGGTAACTGAACAGTCAATGCAATTTACATCGACTATTTGATTAGTCAATAAGGGCACCTCTGATTTTGAAGTATAGCAACAGCCCCAGGGCTTTTGCTACACTTCAAAGGCAAAAGCACTGTGGAGAGCACAGGGCCAGAGGGAGACTCAAGCAGTCCCTATGTGCTCCCCATGGTGTTTCAAAGAGGCAGTGCCACACAGAGCCCGAGGTCAGTGGGGGAATCCCCACCTGATCCCAGGCTCCATGTGGCGCTGCTGCTTTGAAATGCCGTGGGAGCCCAGTGTCAGGGCTTAGTGGACCACAAGCCCTGACACTGGGAGGGGGCGTCATAGTGGACGAGTCATAGTGGACCACAAGCTAAATATGAGTCAACAGTGTGACACTGTTGCAAAAAAGCAACCATGATACTGGGATGCATCAACAGGAATGTTGTGAGCAAGACACGAGAAGTCATTTTTCTGCTCTGCTCTGCGCTGATTAGGCCTCAGTTGGAGTATTGTGTCCAGTTCTGGGCACCACATTTCAAGAAAGATGTGGAGAAATTGGAGAAGGTCCAGAGAAGAGCAACAAGAATGATTAAAGGTCCAGAGAACATGAGCTATTAGGGAAGACTGAAAGAAGTAGGCTTGTTTAGTTTGGAAAGGAGAAGACTGACAGGGGACATTATAGCTGTTTTTAAGTATCTAAAAGGATGTCACAAGGAGGAGGGAGACAAATTGTTCTCCTTGGCCTCTGAGGATAGGACAAGAAGCAATGGGCAAAAGAGGTTTAAATTGGACATTAGAAAAAACTTCCTAACTGCCAGGGTAGTTAAACACTGAAATAAATTGCCTGTGGAGGTTGTGGAATCTCCATCTCTGGAGATATTTAAAAGCAGGTTAGATAGACATCTATCAGGGATCATCTAGATCTAGACTGTGCTTGGACTGGAATCGATGACCTCTCGAGGTCCCTTCCAGTTCTAGTGTTCTATGAGTCTATTATTCTAGTTCTTCACATTCCTAGCCCAAGCTCTAGGAACCTCCTACATTGCAGATCCTAGAACCAGGACTACAGCCCAGAAGTCTACGCAGCCATAAAACAGCCCCGCAGCATGAGCCTCGTAAGTCTGTGTTGGTTGCTGAGTAGACATACGCTAACAGACTTCCAGCAATTGTGCTCCCCTGTCTCTTGTATTAGGGGCCACCACACTTGGACTGTCAGAGTGATAAAGCATCCAACTGAAAATCTGAGAAAGCAGTAACATGAAAGACTATCTATGCTTTTCAGCCAAATCTACATATTAAACATTCAGCATGGGTCTATGATACAGCCACTCCAATTTACATACCAAGGTTCAGACAAAACCACTTATGTTTAAATTTTAAATCCTTTAAAATGTACATCATCAATCCTACACATTTCTCCAAACCTGAATACACCGATCCAATTCACATACAATGAGGGGAAGTATTTTAATCAATAAAACTCTCAATCAGAAATCATTAAAACCAAAACACGTCAAGAATTGTAAGGGGATGTTTTAAATCTTTCAACTCTAGTGTGGGAAGTTCCCTACATAAACATTTTATATTTCCTCTTCAGAGATATTGCAATAGTGCTATTCAAAAAGCACATCTAATTAGTTTAGCTAAACTGCTATCTGAGGCTACATCTACACTGCACATCAATTTTGAAATAAGCTATTTTGGAACAGTTATTCCAAAATAGCTTATTTCAAAATAGCATATCTACACTAAAGGGAAGCCTCAAAATTAGTCCGAGGCAGGCTCCCCTAATGTAGATGTGCTATCTTGATGTAGAGCCCCAGGAAGCACTGGGGAGGAATAACTTAGAATGGCTCTGGTAAGGGGTTATTTCAAAATAGCAGCAGTGGAACATATACCCCCGCCTTATTTAAAAATAGCTATTTTGGAACAGGTGTTATTCTTCGTAGAATGAGGTTTACAGATTTTGGAATAAGCCTCCCGTTATTTCAAAATAATTTTGAAATAATTTATTTCAAATAAATATTTATTTCAAATAATTTTGAAATAAAGGAATGGCTGTGTAGATGCTCGCATAGTTATTTTGGAATAATGGCTGTTATTCCAAAATAACTTTGCTGTATAGACTTACCCTGATTTACTATGTTCCGACACAAAAACTTCCTTAAGATTAAGTGAGGTTTTTGCTGGACGAGAGTGAATATTTTCCTTTAAAACACAATTTTACTGTCAAATTCACTGTTCAGTTTGTCAAACTCATTTCTAACTTTACACAACCACTTTAGCCTCAGATCTAAATTAACAATTAGACTGAATTGTTTAGAAAGAAATAACTGAATTTTTTAGAAAGAAAAAAAAAATCTGTAATGGAACCTCAGTCACAACCCTAAATATGAGGCAACAACTGTTGCTCCATAATACATTTAGCTGATTTAGGGTACACATCTACATTCTGCGCTATGTCTTAAGCATGAGTATCTAAAGCTAAATAAATCATGTCACACCTGTGCTTAGCAGTTTATAAGCATCTCATCTTTTCCCCATATGCTATAGATGTAATCCTGGCAGAAAAGTGAATTAATGTGAAAGATGAACAAGACAATTTTGCACAGATTTGGAATAGCCATCTTTTGGTGGATAGAAGGTTAAAAAAAGCTGTTTTACTGTCCCTGGCATCTCCAATATACATAGAGTTAAAGTTTCATGAAGCTAACCTGAATTGCAAGATTAAAAACTGAAAAGATAATTTCCTATATTGAGAATTGCTTATACATATACAGCATTAACTACAGACTGTAGTGAAATATGGAAACACCAAGTATACAGTTACTGACAAAAAGTCCTGTATTTTTTATATACATGTAACAGAATGTAAATGGGAGAACAGGGATCTGAACTGATCTCTCTCATACCATCTACATGGCATTCAGTTTCCTCCATCCTTTTCTCCACTATATTTAATCTTATTTAATGTTTTAGTTTTAGACAAAGTATTACATTTCAAAGGTCACCACAAATTAAGATAACTGTATACTTTAAAATATTCTCCAGTTTCACCATCCAACCATTGACTGAACTGTTATTAAAAATAAATTCTAATTTCTAAGATCTACATATGAAGGAGTGGGAAAATGAACAACAAAGAAAAGTCACAAGTAGCACATTTGAGCTTAATTTTTAAAATTACTGCAAAAACAATCACAAAGGAAAAAGAATTCAAATTGTACAAGCCTTTTTCAACATTAATGATCACTAAGGCAGCAGTGTTGTTTCTTCTCTACAATTTTCAGAAATTAATTTAGAAGACATTTCAGCATAATCAGGCTAGTTCTCTCCCAGCTGTAAGAATTGCTGATTGTATCATTATGATGTTACTTAGTAATCTCAGAACACATTAGAAATAATATGACTTATTCAAACAAACACGACAAACAGCTTATTTCAGTGTACTCACCATTTCCACGTAGTTCTAGTAAATGAGGGGTCATTCATAACATGCTTAAAGATTTTCATGGCTTTCTTCAAAAACTATGTAAGTGTGATAAACAGAACTCCAGAAAAGGCCTTGACCTAATCATTTTAGCTGAACTGCTACCTTAACCCAATCATTTCTGAAATAGATATCCAATTGAATGTTTCAAATAGTCTTGATAAAATGTTTTTGGTGCTTCACAAAAATTTTACAAAAGCGTTACAAAAAAGTATTTTGATGCATCTTAATGTCTTTTACTTGCAAAAAAAGCTTCAAAAAAGGGTAACTGAGCCTAAAAGTTACCAAAAACATAGTATTTAAACCAATGTTTTTTCACTAAAATTCATTCTATTCAGTCATTTCAATAACAGCTTTTCCACAAACAAGCTCTTCAATTTTGTCAAACTCTGGCACTATAAAGACTTAGATTTTATGCTTTTAAACAAACTGCTGTCTTAATACTCTAGTCTAGGATTTTCTGTTACATTCCTCTTATTTAGGTTTAGATTCTAAACAGCCTTTCACTCTGGTGACCGGAGAATGTCCTCTTCTCCCCAGCAATTCTGAACACTGCATGAGCTGTCTTTTTCTCACTAATTAGAGCGTGCTTACTACTGCCTACAGTCTCTGTACTGGACTAATCTTGACATGCTGTCATTATATTGTACAGTGCTGGGTCAGCCCACAGGGAGGAGAATATTTGTCACAATCAAGTGGTGAAATACATGATGTAAGCAAAACCTTCAAACAAATTACAGTCGAGCCACACAGACTCTGTGTTGACAGAGGGTATAAGGAAGTTAAAGACCTGCCTGCAGATCACAATTTCCTCCACACCCTCAATGGAAAAAAGTCAACACACTTTGAGAAAAAACTATTACATCAGTGTACACTGAAAAAAAAATCAGTATCATTCTACTTTGTACTTTGCACCCACCAACTTATTTTAAAGAGCTATTTATCAAGCTGATTAATCCAAATAAATTCAGTGTCAGCTCAAGAGAAATGGGCATTATTTTTATGCCATCCAACTGATGTCCACTGGCTAACGGACTCCAACTGATGAACTGAAGTAATGCCTTGCTTCTGCACTAACTTTACCAGCATAACACAAGGGAAACAATATTGCCTGGCTGACCTTAGTTTTATCCACAGCAAATGTCACATGAAAAGCATGTCAGTTCAAGAACATGCATCTATCTACAAGCAGGGGCGGGCAAGATACAGCCCATGGGTCAGATCCAGTTCGCCAAGACTTTGGAACTGGCCAATGGGAGCTGCGATAATTGTGCTGGGGATGGAAGCAGTGCAAAAGTCTCTCTCCCTCCCCCACCATGCTTCCCAGAGAGGCAAATGGAACAGCCAGATGCTTTGAGTGGCCTGGAGCTGTGGCAGGCAGAAAGCCCATCTACAGATCCCACTGGGCTGCTGACTGGGAGCCACTTAGGTAAGTACCTCCTGACCAGAGCCTGTATCTGGCACCCACTCCCTCATGCACCCCATGTCCCTGACCCAGGTCAGCATCCAAACTTTCTGCACTCCCTCCCCAGGCCAGAATCCCCTCCTGCACTCCACGCTGTATCCCAATCCCCCCGCATCAGGTCACCACCCAAACCCTCTGCACCCCCTCTGTCACAGGTCACAACTCCCTCCCAGACCCTACACCCCTTCTCACACACCTATGCCAGGTCAGAATCCTCTCCTGCACCTGTACCCCTTCCTGGACCCTGCATCCCAATCACCTACCCCAGCTCACACAATCCCCTCCTCACCTAAACACTCTCCGAGACCCCACACCCTTTCCTGCATCCCAATCCCCTACCCCAAGCTCACTATTGCACTCAAACGCTGTCCCAGATCCTGCACCCCCTTCATAGAAAAGTGCAACCCTTTAGCACTTAAGAAAACCTTGGAATGGTCCCTCCACCAAAAATTATTGTCTGTCCCCGACCTACATTATTCTAACTCTAGAACTATCAGCTTGAAATTAAAAAGTACAGGGGAAAAGGAAGTGTTTAACCACACTATGGTATCAATTAGCAATTTTTGCACTTTATAATGTCTGTGCAAATCTTTGTTCCCCCTCCCCTTTAAATGGAGAAAAATGCCAATTTATAGAGTAACACAAGAATGCCAACAGTAAAGAATAAAATGAGGGGAAGGAATCTAATAAACACCAACAAGGCTCAATATTCAAATATCGACCAGTACACCTTAAATTAACATGATATTGTGATTCTTTACAGAATTCTTTTTGTTACAACTTTAAACTTCAAAACAATGAAGGATTCTATCACTATCAGAAAGCATAGTGTGTTTAAAAAAATCCCTTATAATGAAGTCAGTTTCCATCATTGACAACAAATTTGTTTGTGTAATTCACACCAGATACCAAAAATTCCAGATAATGTATAACTTGCCAGAATATAACTCATGCACTTAATACTGCTTTCCTTCTCTGCATTATTCTAAGTGGAACTATTCATACCCTCTGCAAACTGGAAATAAACTTACTGGCAAAATGTGAGCCATAAACATACCCTATATATAAATAAAGAGAAGTTGTGACAAGTTATTCAGTTGTAATTCTGCAGGGAAACTAAAAACCAAAGAATACTGGCATATGAAGCTATACTACAAGATCAAACTATTTTGGAAATACATCAATTATTTAATTGAAGTATCACATATCTTGATTAGATCAACTATCAAATTTTTAGGTATAAAATTTAGACTGATTCTGCCAAGCCTCACTTATATCCGCCAATCCTGCATCTTTTTTAAAATATAGGTTAACAACATGAAAGATCTGATAGCTAAACTGCTAGTGTTTTCCTAAAATATATGTAATAACTACTGGTTGTTTAATCAATGGAATGGGAGTTGCTTGATTTTTCAAATATTTTAAACTTGCTGTAGTTTTAATAAGCACTCACAACAGGGTTTAATAATTCTCTCCAGCAGCATGTGGGAAGTAATATAACGGCAGAAATAATGTGACAAATATGAACCAGACACAAAGGCTTCCAGAGTCTACAGTTATTTAGTTAGTTTGCCAAGCAAGAATTAGAGTGAAATTATTGTTACACTGGTCGGTTTTCATGGGGTAATTCTGCATTCTGGCTGCAGAACAAGTTATATAATTTTCATGCTGGTGCTTGGGAAAGCTACAAATAGCATGAGAGATGGCAATTGAGTTACTCACGTGGAAAGACTCCTCAGAAATACAAGGCTGGGAAAAAGTTTGAAAAAGCCAAGAACTCCACCCCACCCCTGCTCAGAGCCAGGCATCTTTAGTGAAAGAGAGAGAAAACAGAAAGCCACTTCTATTGTCCAATATCTAGGGGAGTGTGGAAATTCTAGTTTATAAGACTATTTTATCCCCCCACAATCCACACTGCTTCAATTGAGATCCATGGAGATTTTCAAGATCCCTTTGTATACAGGAGAAGGAACTGGTGGCAAAGCTTTCTCCCGGACAGCTTTTTTACTCTAGAATTCAACCCCTCCTTGGTCCAAAATAGCCCACTATTGACCTTTAAGGTTTTAAGCCATACTGCACAGCCCATCCATGTAGGCAAGGAAGTATGGATTTTTATTTAGGGGATTAAGTTTTGAGGAGTGTTTTCTTTTGAATGGAGGGGAAAATACCATTTGCTTCTGTAGATTGTTTCTTTGATAGACTTAATTTCTAGCTATTTGTCAAAGGCAAGTAGAATACGGAATGTTTAAATCTGAGTATACAAAGTGCACAAGACTGCATGTTAAAGCCTGATCACTGAAGTTTAAAAAATAATCATGAAAATAGTGTCAAATGTAATGTTTAAAACTTATTTCCATCATTCAAGTTCTGAATATGGGGTGAATGTTTAATTGACAGTTTCCATCTGAATTAAGGGAATTTATATTCTCCAGCCTTCTCTGGATGAGCCATAGAAGTGCAACTCAAGTCCTCTTAGGAATAAAAAAAAGTATGTTTAAAATAGTATGACAGTATTGACAATATGACCAGTTTCAGTTGATATGTTTTTGTATTTAAAAATCTATTAATGGAGTACAAATTGATTATATTTGAGAAGGGAACCTATACAACTCTCAAAATAGAAACAGTGTGCATTCACTTCCTTTATGATGTAAAATCAGGCCCTACCATGTTTAGACTGAAGGAATAAGATCTTGGGGTCCCATCTTAAGAATATATTGCCTGATCAATTTATCATCAACTGCTTCTTTGATATTTAGCACTGAGAGACAGATGCAATTAGCTGCTTCCTCCTCTAAATACCACACCTGCCACCTCCAATACAAAGCAAGTTTTCATTGGTCTAGAGAAGAATAATATCTGAGTGTGGTTGTCTAAGACCCTATTAAAGGCAATGCAACATGATACAGGGAATCAGACCTACCAATTCATAAAAGAAGATAACCAACAATTACATTATAAACTTTTGAACACAAGTGGTTTATAGTGGAAACTTGGAGGTAAGTGGACTACAGCAATGCAAACAAAGCCAATACAGAACATTCACAGGAAATACAGATACTAAAACAAAGCTGCACAATCTTGACATGAAAGGACATTGTCAGTTTGAAATCTAGTTAATTATTTTTAGAAAATGAGTTAAAAGCAGCTTTGGGTACTACACCTGTCCTCTGCATTCACCAGGGCTTTCAACTTTACCAATAATGTTTAAATTGAACCAGTGGTAACAATAGTAGAACGATTCACTGATCTAAAATGGGCTTTAGGAGAGAAATGGGAGTACCTACCTGAAACACAAGAGCATGTTTCTCTGAAATGCTGGCTGTCAGCAGGACAGAGAGAAACAGTATGCATCTGTCTAGAAATAGAACACGGTTGACTGCAGTTACTTAAAATTATACCTAAACTTATTCTGGATGAATTTCAGAGTAGATACACTACAAGTACAATATCCTTTGTTTCAGAATGATTTCTCCTCTCTAGTCTTAAACTCAGATGGGAAAAAAGTGGTATATTCCTGAAGTATTTTATTAGCCCAGATAACTGGCTGCTTAACAGCACAAGAAAAGCTAGTTAAACACTGGAAGTAGCAGAAATAGGATTAAAATAATGCATAAGTGTATTTTTTAAGCTGATACAAAAACAAGTGAATCTCAAAGACAGGTGGGGTAGGTAAACCAAAGACTTTACAATACTGTATGTTTTTATGAATCAAAGATTAAGCTAATAGGCACATTGATTTTACTTGCAAGAGTTCATTTCAATAAACATTATCTAGCCTCCTCACAAGATGAAGTTTCAGGACTTGTGTGGTGCAAATTGTACATAGATTTTTGGCTGCATCAGACACTACACAGGCATTTCTTAAGCTAACTGAAAAAAATCTTTGTTTAAGCACTGGGTAAAATACGGTGGATACTGATTAAAAAGACAGACCAAGATATTCTCCTGAATGTATGATAATACAGTGCATTTGAAAAAGAGGTACTTACATTATAGTTTTAGGATTCTGCAGCATACATGCCTTTGGTCCAAATGTGGTTACTGGGCATGGTCCATGCAAGGAGCGTGTCCTCCTGAAAAATAAAAGATATGGAAGGGAATGCCGATTATAATCTGTTCTGTTCCATTGAAAAAGTTAATGGTAAAAAAAGAAAAGTGGGGGAAATTATATTTCTAAAGTCTAAAGCTCATCAGCAAGTCAATGTAATTCTACACAAATAACTACACACATAATGTTAAAAGGCAGTTGCTGGTATCTACAGGGCTGCATTTGAGCACCACGTGTTGACTTCAGAGATTCTTGCAATTGAAGCATTAGTAGAAATACAACTAGCCTATGTATTGAAGTATTTC
Organism: Apalone spinifera; assembly: GCA_030068395.1. Lineage (NCBI taxonomy): Eukaryota > Metazoa > Chordata > Testudines > Trionychidae > Apalone > Apalone spinifera. The sequence continues at coordinate 7,206,507 of JANRFK010003894.1, read as the reverse complement.
TTCTAGCTAGCACATAGAAATATTACACTTACTGAATCCTAGTACCAGACTTACATGACTTGTTCCAGCTTCACCTCCATTCCCCACACAGGAACCACCACAAACTCAACAATGCCAGAGTGACAGTGAAGTTTCCCCTCCACAGTTCTGCTAGTGCATGTCAATCCTGACCTGCAACATTCTTTTTATTTCAGTCCTGGTTCTTTCCTGAGCAAAGGCTACAAAGGCTAGTAGACGTGCTGTTTTGTAACAGGACAAAAGTCCACTTGAGATAGTAAGTGATCAAACTCACTTGGCTGTGCAGTAGCCAGGTCTTGAGCATCAAAATGAAAGACTAAAAAAAACCAACATAAATTTCAAATTCTTGATAATATTAAAAAAAGCATATATTGCTTAAAAAAGTAACTCCCATATAAGAATAATGTACTTTTAATTCTTAAGTCAATTTTTTTTCCTAAACTACAGTAAAGAACGTGAATGAGTAGTAGACAGGTTTTTCCAACCACATAATATGTAATCCTAAACCAATACTTAAGCAACAACCACCAGCAATAGGAATTTGGAGGAGAAGTGAGTGAAAGTGCTGAACTATTGGATCAAATAGGTGATTACAACTGTTCAGGTAACACTGCAAAATTCCTAAACTTACAGCACAACATTAAGACACTATACCAAACATGTAGCCAATATTCCAATGCCAATATTCGTGGCAAATTTTTGAAGGCTTTAAAAGCAAAAGAGCACACATATTTCAGTTATATTGCACAGGAAAACAATGTCCATGTTCTGTCTAGTATATTGTTCAATAGCTTCATGGACTTCTCTAAACATTTTGCAACAGAACAAGTATGCCTAGTGAAATATCTAATATATTAAGAAAGAAAGCTTCCAGGGCTTACTACATACTGTATTTTAGGGATTATGCACTTTAAACCATAAAATATTTTAGCACAAATTAAGTGTTCTCTGAACAATGAGCACACAAAACGCAGCTGTAAATACACATTCAGAACTTCAAAGCCAAAGACCAAAACCTAATATTTCATATACTTATATTTTTTCAGGCCACATTCCAGGGAAAAACTGTACTAACTGATAGTTTTTGTGATTAGACAGCTGTAAAGACTGCTTGGAACAGTTCCCAAGGGACTTTAGTCCATCTCACCACAAACATATTCATTCTAATTCAGCATGATTCCTAACTTTAAAAAACAACAACACTATAACTTAATTAAAGCAGATCCTATAGAAAATGCAACAGTATCCAATTTGAGAACAATAATCTATGCAATATATATCAGTAATTCTGCATGGCTATGCAACACACTAAAAATATTCTTCACATTTAAAAGGTACCCTATTTGGGTACCACAGTGGTCCTTAACTATTTTCAATTAAATTTACCGTATCTGGATACATTTTTAGCTCTTGAGCAATGTACAAGCCAGATTTAGTCCCCATTATATTAATTCAGCTGGAATAAATTGGGCAAAGGCGTTAGCAAAACAATCAATATATCCTTCTTTGGCCCAATCTGGCCAAGATATCCCTCAGGATTAAAACAAAAAAGGTCCAGGGGACTGAAGAGATAGCAGGGGTGCCAGACAAGAGGGTGAAGCTTGCCCCAGTAGCTTTAGTTTGTTCTCTTGAGTGTTTCTCCTTTACTCACTAATGCCTACAAAAAAAGTATTTATTTAAGGATCCAAACCGTGAGTGATGGGTAGAATAGCCTATTCCCTTATTATTTTGTCCACCAATTAGGCCTGATATTTAATGCAACAATTTTGGTTTATTAACTTTTGGCTCCATATACCTGTTTTTAATGAGCATAACTTCAACAGTCCATGGATTATATCAATACTAGAGGATTTAAACACAGCTAGGACCCTTGAGAGAGCCCAGAGCAGGGAATGGGGAGTGTAGGGAACAGGGCAGGGGAGTATGGGAGGAGGGGCTCAACATAGGGGGTGGGGGGTGAGCTCCAGGCAGCGGGTGAGAAGCTCTGAGCTGCAGATTGTGTGCGCATGTGTAATAATCAGGGCAGCAGGTTGAGAGTTGGGGGGGTTCCCCCTCTCAGGGTAGAGGGTTGGGAGATGAGGGGAAAGCTTAGGGCAGGCCTGAGATGGCAGTGATACCCTGCCAGTGGCTGCTCCTCAGGGGGGCCATGGCAGTGGGAGCTGCACTGCCTAGCCCTTGGCAGCAGCTGTTCCCTGGAGGGACTGCAGTAGTGTGGGTTGTGCTGTCCAGCCTGCAGCTACTTCCGGGGGGAGGGCAAGGGCAAAGTGGTGGGGGCTACACTGCTAAGACCTGGCCAGGAGCTGCTTCCCAGGTCAGCCAGAACTGCGCTGCCCTGTCAGAGACTGTTCCCCAGGAGGAACCGGGGGCACTGCGCCTCTGGGTCATGGCTGGCGGCTGATCCCTAGAAGGGATTTAACGAGAAGCAATCTGATTCCAGGCACCTCCCATTGTCCTCGCACAACCAATCCCTGATCGTGCTTTAAATTATGATAAGAGGAAGATGCATACCCAATCTGGTGGTCCTAGCTCTTACTGTTTAGGAGGAGTTCTGAACAAATGGACGCACAGACAGATAGATGCACAAAGTTTCTAAAATATAATAAAATAATAATAATAATAATAATGACAGCATCTTTGGTTTCGACTAATCCAGCTGCTCTGGGTCTAATTCACATTTGTTATTATAGACTGTTCCAAGAGATATGGGATATGCAAATTCATAAGTTACAATTATCTTATGATTGTAAAGCACTATGCAAGTGATACCATAAGCATTATAGTCATTCCCACTGAAAAGTGACAACACAGAAGTATTCCTCTCCTATTGCTCCTTATTTCATGTAATGTGCTGACTCATTCCCGTCTGCAGAAAGTTTATAATCTGCTAAAAAAGAAGCTTAGATGAACAGTGGAGGAAAGAGATAAAACATCCAAGCAAGTGATTGCAGTGACAGCCTATTAGTACCACATTTTTAAAAATGTTTGAATAAAATTTCTATTCTATTAATAAAAACAAACGTTTTCCTCCCTTTCCAGCATGCCAACAACTAATGTCAGACACACAAGATGGGTGAAGTAATCTCTCTTATTGGACAAACTTCTGTTAGTGAAAATCTTTTGAACTTAAGGCAGTGTTCTTCATCAAGGTGATTTAACTTATGTATCAGTACAGTATATTAGCATAAATTTCAAGCATTGCTCAGCCTAATGAGAAGTCATTAATGAAATTTTTTACTTATACTCATGCTATCATTAGCAAGCAGAAAAACAAACAGATAAGAACTTTAATGACACTATTTCTCAACAGCATGTTAAAGATGAAGAATCACACGTATGTGTAGAGGAATGAAAGCAGCACTGATAGTCTCCAAAAATTTTGAAACTATTCTCCTGCCTGCATCCCCTCCCACAGCTTCCACTCCACTCAAATTTTTCCCTCAGTTGTTCTGTTTTCTCTTTCACCACCTTTCACCCACATGTTTTATTACAGTGTTTCTCAACCAGTGGTATGAGTACCCTTAGGGGTACTTGAGAGAAGTCTGGGGGATATGTCAAGACAACTGAAATGTGGAAAAAACTGAATTTTTGTTTTAAGTTTTACAGCGCTTGAAATTTTTGGGTGTAAAAAGTACAGAAATAATAAATCACCCACCTGGCTATGATGAAATTGTTGCAATTGTAGAAAAAATTATGTGTGTCTGAAAACTATAGGTACTGGGGGGTACTTTTTTTTTTAAAGGGGGTACTTTATAAAAAAGAGGTTGAGAAACACTGTTTTTATTAAACCTTAAAGTGTCATGAAATAAATTCCTTATTGCTCCTCCTACAAAGAGCAACCTCTAAATATCTCGGTTCCCCACACATTCCCCAAGTTATACACAATGTCACATATTTGCAGTATTACAACATTGTGTACTGTATGGATTTATAAGGACCTGATCCTGCAAGCTGCAGCATAACCTCAACTCCTGGCAATCACTGAGAATAAAGTAGCTCAAGAGCTTAGAGGATCAGTTCCTAAGAACATACAAGCAAATGACTGCAGAGACAGCCTATGAAGAAATCCATATTTGATACAATTTACCCACTGGACATATACATCTCAGGCACTAAACAATTAAAATAGATTTTAGGTAAGAATGCTCTACACTGAAACAATACTGCTTGGCAACACAATTTGAATGGAGCAAAAAATCTGTTCTAGTAAGTAGCTCCTTTAGAATCTTGTCCACAGCCCTTAGACTTCTGGAGGGTCATAGTTCAGTAGTGCCAGGCACTCCCTCCCTCCCTCAGCAAATCATATTGCCTCCACATACAGTCTTTACCTGGCGGTTCCCCATGTGACAGAAGAGCATTACTACTATTTAACAATCTAACATTAGGACAACAAACATTTCTTGGTGCACTAATTATGATTTATGAAAACACATACTTCTGTGCCACCACTCATCACTATATAGCTGAAAAGCACCCAAACAGGTTCTTCTTATCATGTATGCTAACTCTAGATGGAGCTGTGCAAAAGATCTGGTATCCAGCTATTTTCCTACAATTTAAGAAATCCTGAACCTTCCTTTTGGATTATATTAGTATCAAGCTATTAATGTATCTCAATATCACATTTTGTTCCATACTTCATTTTTGTATGATGTGTAGAACTATGGAAGATAGGTTGGAATGGTAAAACACTTCTATTACTATTCAAAATTATTCTTAGATACTGGAAGTTGGATCTTATGTATGAGTTGACTTAGAACAAATTGTAAATTTTTATCTACTCTGTCAGTTTTATCTATTCTGTAAAACACTACAGACTTCATCTTCTAAGTTACTATATCCATAAAGAACTTGCCAGAGCTAGTAAGGTATACAGACATTCAAGTAATTTATATTCTATGTTATGGGAAAGTTGTTTCAGTATATGATAAACACCGCAGCTATGCCCTGCATCTGCAACTCCTATGCTTTTTTTCTTTCTTTTTTTTTTTCTTAAACAAAAAGGACATTACTACATTGACTATATTCTTGAAGCCAGCAGATGATATACTAAGGAGATTTTTTTCCCCTTGGTAATATACTTCTAATGTCAGGAGCTATTTAAGGATAACCTCACTATGTAAATACAGATTGGAAAAACAAACATAAAACCTGGGTAAATTTTCACTTTTGCACTACTTCTACAAAAGCAGGAAACTTCCTGCTTCTTCAGAAATATTGGGGGAGAGAGAGAGAAACAGCCCTTAATCTCCATGTTGATGGCTCAAATCCACCCAATGGTAGTAATAACCATTAGCATGGATAGTTATTCAGTGCTCTATATCGGGGGGGTTTTCAAAGGGTTGTGGCTTGTAAGGACAAACCGTTATCTAGCAGTGAGATGTTTTGTTCATTTGCATCTCCACAGGTACAGGTGATTGCAGTTCCCATTGGCTGTGGATCGCCATTCCCAGCCAATGTGAGCTACAGAAATTGGTGTCCTGGTCCGTACTAGAGTGTAAGTGACTAGTCGACTACCCGATAAGCATATGTTTAACAGACAGTTGACTCAACTAGTCACTTCCCCCCGCTTTGCTGCCTTTAACAGACACCCAGCAAGGGGGAGAGCAGGAGCCAGTGTTGAGGGAAACTGGATTAGAAGCCTGTTCCCCCCAGCACCATCTCTGGGGGGGTGAGGGGGGCAGGGGCGCAGCGAGGAACTGGTGGCACTTACATCCTTTCAAAAGCAGAAGCGCCAGGGGAGCAGAGGGCAAGCAGGGGACTCAAGCAAAGATGGACACGTGCGCACGGGGAGCATGAGACCAGGAGGGGACTCTTTTTTTTTTTTTTTTAAATATACAAAAGCAGGGCGTACAGGGCAAATGGGGAACTATTTGAGTCGCCTGCTGGCCCCGTGCTCCCTGCAGTGCTTCTGCCTTTGAAACATAGAAAGAGCCCCAGGGGCTTTGGCTATGTTTCAAAGGTGGAGATAAACTATTCTATTAATTGATAAGGGTATGCAAATTGCATCAACTATTCAATTAGTTGTTTAATCTAAATTTAACATCCATAGTCTGTACTGCCTCTCAAAGCATCCACTGATTAGGAACGGTGATCCATAGCCAACAGGAGCTGCAATCACCTGTACCTTCACAGGTATAGGTAAACAAAGCATTTCATGGTCAGCTAGTGGCTTGCCCTTACAAGCCACACCCTGCTCTAAATGAAATAAATTAGTTTAAGTCAAGTTCCCAAAGTCTTTCCCAAATGAGGACTTATTAGACAAGACTGCTTCATTGATCACCTCTCTCCAGTTCACAGTCACAAAGATCACGTCCATTACCATTCATGCTCACATGACATCTTCATATCAACTACAATTGTTTACATGGAAAAGTAACATTTGAAAAGCACATTTTTTGCTCTCTTAAATACAGTGTAGCAGGTTAAAAACAAGGAAAAGCCTCCACCACTGACCAGCCAGCTATCTGTGCACTTCACAGATTACAGTTTGTGGGAACCTTACAGAGTGTTCTTAGGAGAAATGCCAAGGACTGAACAGGTTATGGAGCCATTCCAGCAAGGCAAATATACTGTCACTGTTACACTTACTCAGTGGTAATCTGGACTGGAACATTGCCTTTTATTAGCGCTAAACAACATTCTATCCAAATTGCATGTTCTGTGTTTCTTGTCACAAATTCTTAGTGATACATAGAACATGAGGGCAACAGGTTCTCTTATACAGGTGGAACCAGCACTCTCTGGCCCAGAAACATTTGTGGTCCAGCATGATAAGTGGATGTACACCAATCATGGGTGTGGCCAAGTTTCCTGTGGACCCATAAAGTGGACCAGCCCTCAGTATTCTGTGCTCTTATTTACCTGTAAATGTCTGCTATGAGCCCAATAAACAGTGGAAGTGTTCGTAATGCTTCTAGACAATATTGACCTCCCATGGTCCGGCAAATTCTCTGGTTTGGCAGTGGTCAGGTTCCCAGGGTGCCAGACTATAGAGAGATTCAACCTGTACTATGTTTGTCCATTTCTGAATACCTAACTCTTTTTATTACAATCTGAAACAGGGGTGGGCAAAATATGATCCGTCAGCTGCATTTGGCCCACCAAGCTGCCAGATTTGGCTTGCGAGAGCCTCAGCTGGCTCCCTGCCTGCCACTCAGTGAAACCGGCTGCTGCAGGGACACGTACTTCTGTGACTGCTGAGAGCCCTTGGGAGGGGATAAAGAGTTCTCACATTGCTCACGCCCCCAATAGCTCCCATTGGCCAGTTTCCGGCAAATAGCAGCTGCCTGTTTGCAGGACAGGTAGCATGTGAAGTGCCCCATCCCCTCTCATCCTCCCAGCTCAGTGTTTGCAGCACATAGCTCCTGTAGCTGCAGCAAGCAGTACGGGGGCGTGAAAGGCAGGGACCCTGGTTCAGGAACCTGCTGGGCTGCTGACTGGGAGCCACCCAGGTAAGGTCTCCCAGCCAGAGCCTGACTTTGGCTCCCCAACTTCTCCTTCCCCCAACTCTGTGCCCCCCCCTGTACCCCTACCCCATGTAACCTAAACCTTCTGCACCCCTGCACCAGCCCCCATATATCTTCCCAGACACTGCATCCTCTCCTATGCCCCTCCTCAGGTCATAACCACTCCTAGAGCTTGCACCTGCATCCACTATCCCTGGTCACAGCCCAAATCCCTGCACCCCTCTTGCACTCCTGACCCGGATTAAGACCCCATCCCACCAAGCCCTTTGAATCCAGCCTGTCAAGACCTTTCATCCAACCTATGGCCACTTGGCCAGTCCCCTGCCCCCAGGCCAATCAGAAACAGCTGGAGGTTCTCTCTAGGCACTGCACGCCCCTGGCAGAGGGGGGAAAGGGGGAAAGGAAGAGTTCACCAACTCCCCTGCCCCCAGGTCAATCAGGGTCTGTGGGTGGGGGAGCACGTGAAGCCGCCTGGCCCCGCCCATTCCACCCAAGGTCCCGTCCCTTCCGGCGTGGCCCATGATCACTTCTGAAATTCATGAAGTGGCCCTCCTTCCAAATATTATTGCCCACCCAAGGTCTAAAGCAACTGAAGAGTATAAAGTAAAAATCAATAAAAAAAACAAACCACATGGACTTTTACAGAGATACTCTCACACAAGATATCCCTAAAAAAATTTTTAATCAATATACATAAAAAAGAACAAGGCATAGCATAAGCAGAACTGATCTAAAATGATCATTTCTTCAAATCTGGCCATAAGATATCATTAACTGTGATTCTTAATGCCAATGAAAGCTACCCCCATAGGAAGATCCTATGCTGTCTTATTTCCATAAACTTGCATTACATAATGTGGCACTAATGTTATATTAATTTCATGAAAAAACCATCAGCATAAAAGATTCAAGGCTATTTCCTACCTGAATTCTTTGGTGCTTCCAAGGGCTGGTGAAACAGACAAACTCCGAAACTTAGCCCGACCCCGGATAGGGTGAGCACAGCTCCACTCCTCATCATCATGACATGCAGAGCAATGAAAAGCAGATTCAGAACTCACATCATCATTACAGAGAGAAAGCTTTTCTTGTTCCATCTCCATGGTGAAAGTGAAGGAACTTCACCTGGGGGAAATACAGCTTCCTTTGGGGAAAGAAAGAGTAAAACTGTACTTTATTTTAAATTTTGGAGAGTAACAAACCACAAATTAAATAGACATTCTGTAAGTTCATAGATTTAGAACATGACACACACTTTTCAAGATATTCCTGAAGAGATTTCCTATCCTCCAGGCAATTTCAATGTTCTGCCAAATCACAAGAAGGAAACTGGTGGAAAGATGGAGGGACAGAGTGAAGTGCATGTATGTTAACAGTGCCAGTAACCTGGGTTGTTTAGGGCAACTTTTAGCTCCTATTTTAAGACCCTTACAATTCTATTGTAAAGGGTTTATAACAGCTTTCTGCTATAAAAGGAATTTTGGACAAAAGCCAGGCCATTCTTAGAAGTAACATATCAAATTCTGCAATTATTATTGCATACCTGTCAAGTATCAGAGGGGTAGCCGTGTTAGTCTGGATCTGCAAAAGCGACAAGGAGTCCTGTAGCACCTTATAGACTAATAGATGGATTGGAGAATAAGCTTTCGTGGGCAAAGACCCACTTCATCAGATGCATATAGTGGAAATATCCAGAGGCAGGTATAAATATGCAGGCCAGAATCAGGCTAGAGATAACGAGGATTCTGGGAGGATGAGGCCCACTTCTAGCAGCTGATCTGGAAGTGTGAATACCAAGAGAGGAGAAGCTGCTTTTGTAGTTAAGCTAGCCATTCAGTCTTTGTTTAATCCTGAGCTGATGGTGTCAAATTTGCAGATGAACTGTAGCTCAGCAGTTTCTCTTTGGAGTCTGGTCTTGAAGTTTTTTTGCTGCAGGATGGCCACCTTTAGCTCTGCTATTGTGCGTCCAGGGAGACTGAAGTGTTCTACAGGTTTTTGTATATTGCCATTCCTAATAGCTGATTTGTGTCCATTTATTCTTTTATGTAGGGACTGCCTAGTTTGGCCAATGTATATAGCAGAGGGGCATTGTTGGCATATGATGGCGTATATTACATTGGTAGATGTGCAGGTGAATGAACCAGTGATGGTGTGGCTGATGTGGTTAGGTCCTGTGACAGTGTTGCTGGTGTAGATGTGGGCAGAGTTGGCATCAAGGTTTGTTGCATGGATTGGTTCCTGAGTTAGAGTTACTGTGGTGAGGTGTATAGTTGCTGGTGAGAATATGCTTCAGGTTGGTGGGCAGTCTGTGGGCGAGGACTGGCCTGCCTCCCAAGGCCTGTGAAAGCGAGGGATCGTTGTCCAGGATGGGTTGTAGATCACTGATGATGCGTTGGAGAGGTTTTAGCTGAGGACTGTAGGTGATGGCCAGTGGTGTTCTTTTGGTTTCTTTCTTGGGCTTGTCCCGCAGCAGGAGGCTTCTGGGTACACGTCTGGCTCTGTTAATCTGTTTCCTTACTTCCTCGTGTGGGTATCGTAGTTTCAAGAATGCTTGGTGAAGATCTTGTAGGTGTTGGTCTCTGTCTGAGGGGTTGGAGCAAATGCGGTTGTACCTCAGTGCTTGGCGGTAGAAAATGGATCATGTGGTGTGTCTGGGATGGAAGCTAAAGGCATGAAGGTAGGCATAGCTATCGGTAGGTTTTCTGTATAGGGTGGTGTTTATGTGACCATCAATTAGTTGCACCGTGGGTTTTTGCCCATAAAAGCTTATGCTCCAATACATCTGTTAGTCTATAAGGTGTTATTGCATACCTGGATTCACTCTTATCAGGTAAGCAGGACAAAGGAACATTCTTAAGTAATATTGTACACTTAGTCTTAGGAACATTTTTATTAACTGTGAATCCAGACAAAGGAGAACAAAGCATCAAATTATGCAGTCCAATACTTTTTTCTACCAAACCAACTATTAGCTTGTTATCTCTGTGACTACAACAGCAAAATTGTGGAGCAAACAAACAAGAACTAAGAAATTTAATTAAGCAGTTTTGGGACAGTTAATTACAACGGAAGGAATGGACTTGCTAAAGCAAAAAAATTTAAATGTTGTGAGAGAATTTGGATAGTTTACTGAAACTAACAAAACTGTGGTTAGTTTGAGATCTTCTTGTTGCTCCTATCACTTCTAGCAATGTAACTTCAGGCACACTTCCCATCTGAAACTAAACAACTGGCTGAATGCCAGGAACATCTTTGCAGTAGACATGAAAAATGAACTCTTAATTGGCTATTCTTGCTAAAAAACCTTATTTGGAGAAAGGGAGGAGAGTACTGCCAGGCACACAAATCTCAATTCCAAGAAGATAGAAATCTATCCAGTGTAAAACTAACCAAGAACTTAATTAAGACAAAAGTATTGATGCCAGCTCTACTGAGTACATGTATGAAAGAATCCTGCATTGCCAGGGAAATAAATGGAAAAAAGATCTATTAGGTCTTTGCCACCTTCAAAATCTCTAAGTCTACATGAGTGTACCAATCAACCATCTGAAAGTCTGTTACTTCATCAATATATATTTTTAGTCAGACAAGACATGTAGCTTCTCTACACAAAACATTCTAAACTTTCTCCTTAAAGTCTTTGACAATTGTGACAGGGAAGGGTAAAAAGCCTGTTAAAAGGGAAAAGGGGCAGCTGAGACAGGGCAGCTGCAAACTAATTAAGGGCCAGGTGAGTTGAATTAGGCTGCCACAGGACCTCTTTAAAAGCCTTCCCTAGGGCAGAAGGAGGGGGAGAGAGAGAGTGGAGGAGGAGCAAACAACCTAGGGGTAAGTCAACTCAGAGAAGTGGAACAGAAGGAACCTCCAGCCCTGCTATAGGCTCCAGGGGGAGGTGAGGGGCTTGAGCAGGGAGTGTTGAACAGCTCCCTATCCCCAAGGCTAGAAGAGGGCTCGCTACTCAGCTGTGACTGGCCCAAGGCTTTAAAAAACAAACAAACAAAAAAAACACACACACACCTTGACAAGTGAAAGCCCCACTGCAGCCCTCAAAGGAGAGAGAATGGACGGAACAGGGGTCAGAATCCCAGGAGGGGGACTGACCCGGTCACACAATGTAAGATCACAGTGGAACAAGCCAACTCTCATTTTAAGTCTTTCAAATGTTTATCTTCCCCACAAATGTTAAGAATCTATATTTATGCAAGTTCTTAGCCATGTCTGATTATATAGCACAGTGGTCTCCAACCTTTTTACACCCAAGATCACTTTTTAAATGACAGAACAAGCCAAGATCTACTGCCCCGCCCCTTCCTTGAAGCCCTGCCCTCTCTATTCTCCTCCTCTCCATCACTTGCTATCCCCAACCCTTATACTGCTGCTTTTTTCCCCCAGTTCTTCTGTAGGAAGAAGTTTTTCCAATATTTGGCCTGTCTAGACTGGACCAAGTGTCAGAATAATCCCTTCTTTTGGAAGCCCCCTTATTCCTCGTGGAAAGAGGAATATAGGGGTGACCGAAGGATCATGTTTACTCTTCCACTAAAAGAAGTGGAAGAACAACCGCATCCTTGGATGCAGAAGAGTTTTTCTGGGATCTCTCCGGAATCCTGAAAAACTCCTGAAGTCTAGCTGTACCCTCGCTGGGTTGAGACAGGATGCGTAGGCTCCGGGGTGGGAATGAGGGATTTGGGTGTGGGAAGGGATGAGAGACGCAAGCTCTGGAAGGAAATCTGGATGCAGGAGGAGGTGGATAAGGGAATGCTGGCTTGGGGAGGGGGCTCCAGGCTGGGCAGTGTTGGGGTCAGATGTAGGGTCAGGGTACTAAGCAAGCCACAGACTTCTGGATGCGAGGGTTCAGGAATTTGGGTTGGGGTATGTGAGGGGCTCAGGGGACAGGGTTCCAGTGTATGATAGGCTCAGATGTAGAGTCTGGGGGAAAAGGGGAGTACAGGAGTGTTATGATGCTATGGCCAGATGGG
>JANRFK010003894.1:7142618-7152823 GCA_030068395.1 Apalone spinifera | reverse complement strand
GAAACTGTCCACAATAACTCCAAGATCTCTTTCCTGATTTGTCGTAGCCAAATTTTTAACAATTTTATTATGGCATAAGCTTTTCCGAGTTGCAACTCACATTATCAGATGCATGAAGTGAAAGAAACAGATGGTAGGGTTGGGGTACAGAAGTAGGAGTGTTACATCACTGCTAATTCTATCAGGGTGGATGTGGCCTACTTCAATAATGATAAAAAGGTGAAAATACCTAAAAGGGAAAATTACTTACTGTAATGAGAGCACCAGTCCCTGTCTCTGTTCAAACCCATTATGAATTCCAGCTCAGCAGTTTCACTTCACAGTCTGTTTCTGTGTGTGTTTTGTTTATTTGTTTTGTTAAAGAATGGTAACTTTAATGTCTATAACTGTGTTTCATAAGAATGGCCATTTTTGGTCAGACCAAAGGTCCACCTAGCCCAGTATCCTGTCTTCTGATAGTAGCCAATGCCAGGTGCCCCAGAGGAAATGAACAGAACAGGTAATCATCAAGTGATCCCTCTCCTGTCATCCTTTCCCAGCCTCTGACAAACAAAGGCTAGGGACACCATTCCCACCCATCCTCGCTAATAGCCATTGATGGACCTATCCTTCATTAATTTACTTAGTTCTTTTTTGAACTCTGTTAAAGTTCTGGTCTTCACAACGTCCTCGGACAAAGAGTTCCACAGGTTGACTGCACTCTGGGCATGTCTACATTGCAGAGTGTTTTCAGAAAAACAGCCGTTTTCCAAAAAAACCTTCAGTTACATCCACACTGCAATCGCATTCTTTTGAAAAAAATCTGAAAGAACAGAGGGGTCTTTCCAACATTCGTTCCTCTTTCTAGGAGGAAGAAGCCTTTTTCCAAAAAAAGGCATGCGTGGATGGGGAAGAGGGAGTTCTTTCGAAAGAGGAGGAAAGAGGAAAAAGCACAGGTGCCCTGGTGGCCACTTCGTCCATAGTACTCACAGCTTAAATGCAAGATAGTGTCCATTCAGTGTGGATGCTATCTTTTGAAAAACCAGATTGCTTTTTCGAAGTGCTTTTGCTGTGTAGATGCTCTCTTTCAAAAGACGTTTTTTCAGAAATCTCTTCCAGAAAAGCTTCTTCCGAAAGAAGCCTGCAGTCTAGACATAGCCTTAGTGAATACATACTTCCTTTTGTTGGTTTTAAACCTGCTACTTTCAATTTCACTTGGTGATCCCTAGTTCTTGCCTTACGCAAACAAGTAAATAAGTTTTCCTTATTCAATTTCTCCACACCAGTCATGATTTTATTGACTTCTATCATATCTCCCAGTTCCCTTTTTCTAAGATGAAAAGTCCCAGTTTTATTAATCTCTCCTCATATGGCAACCTTTGTAAATCCCTAATCATTTTTGTTGCCTTCTATGGAGGTTAAAGTGCTCTCCCACTGCTTTTTCCTCCTTGATATCTGATTTGCGTCCATTTAATCTTTTGCATAGAGACAGCCCGGTCTGTCCAATGTACATGGCAGAGGGGCAGTGCCAGCACATGATGGCGTATATTACACTAGAAGAGGTGCAGATGAATGAGCCTTTGGTATTATAGCTGATGTGGCTAGATCCTATGGTGGTGGCAGTAGGTTAGATGTGAACAGTGTTGGAGTAAGATTTGTTGCAGGGATTGGTTCCTAAATTAGTGTTTCTGTTGGGGGGTATATAGTTGATGGTGAGGATTTGTTTCAGGTTGGGTGGCTATCTGTAAGTAAAGACTGGCCTGCCTTCCAAAGTCTGTGAGAGTGAGGGATAGCCCATAGAAGTGTGGGAGAGGTTTTAGCTGAGGGCTGTAGGTAATGGCCAGTGCGATTCTGTTGTCAGTTCACAGTGTCTTTCAAGGCAACGCTAAGAAGCAGCCCATGTATCGCTGGTGCCTCACAGTTCAAACAGCCAATATGATGGAAAATTTTCCTGTGGCTTTGTTTAATTTTCTTCCATTAGCTTCCCAGCCCACAGGATCAGCTTCCTTTCATGTAGCATTTCCCAGGTATGGGTAGGGCTATTAACCTATCCTTTGTATTGATCCCTGATGGCCTGCCTGTTTGAGTTTGATAGTCCTTCTGGACGGATGGAGAGGAGGGAATGATTCCCATGCCTGAGTTCAGTAAGTTCAGAGCAAATGTTTCCAAAAAGTTATAAAGCAAACATGCATGTATTCTTATAGCATGGAACACAGACATTACAAATGAGATTAATGTATATAGCAACCAATATGCATTTCATATTAAATTCGTTCATATACAATTAAAACTTATTTGCAGCAAAAGTCATATAGAGGTAACCTGGCCTGGTCTCCAGCTATGAGACGGTCAGTTTTTAGCTAATGCATATAACCTGGATAAAAGTTGGCATCTGGCCTGCCAACGTCACACTCATTTTTCTTTCTTGCACTAAAGGAAGTGAGAGCTGCAAAGACCTTTGGTAGCTAGAGGGTTAACACGCATCTGAAATGTGCAGTGGACCAAAGCAGAGCAGTTCAGTTATATGATGTGGTCATCATTGGAACTATTCCCAGCTCCCTCTTCAGTGCAAACTGGTGTCTTTCACTCCAGACATGGAGCTGTCGCTCTTTGGATGTTTATTGTTCATTCAAGAGCAACAAACTCCACTGCATGACAGAGATGGTAGCTGTTTAAATAGCAGAGACAGGTGCACCAAGATGCAGAGGAGATGGGAGAATCAGTGCTTTTGTATGGACCCAAACCTGCAGTCCTATGGCTTCTCACTTGGATTCTTGCCAGAAGTGCAGCATTGTGAAGTGATAGTGGTAGAAAATTGTGTGTGCTAAAAAAGCTGTCCCCTCTCCCACAAGACTAGATTCTTCTTCTCAAAGCTATATGAGGAAACACTCTTTAAAGTCAATGAATGCACAATCACTCCTTAGTTTGGCTTGGTGCTGTTGAAACAATGCAAGATGCACACATCATCCCAGGCTTTTCTGGGGGAGTGGAAAATGTGCTGGAGGATGATTGAAGTGCTAGGGTAAGAATGCCATTGGAGGCAGCTTGTTTATTTTTATTTTTTTCAAAGTTCCAGGTTTCTCCTGTTCTGTCACTTGAGGGAATGTGTACAGTTTACAAACCTGCACTGGACCTCACACCCAGGTTGGTGCAACCTGAATGTATATCAAAGTAACGTATAACTGAAAAGGGCCCAATATATAATCCAGTTCAGACCCCTGCACTGATGCAGGACAAAGTGTTATCCAGATCAGTGGTCACCAACCAGCTGATTGTGATCAGCAAACTCCCTGCTTGCCCTAGCCCAGGCCTGGGCAAAATATGGCTTATGGGCCGTATCCGGCCTGCCAAGCCACGGAATCTGGCCTGCGGACACTGCAGGGAGCCCCAGGCAGGCTCCCCACTTGCCATGCCCCACCTCGCTCAGAAAAACTGTGTGTGAGGAGGGGAGGAGGGGCTCAGGTACTACTCCCTCCCCCAGCACTATCCCCTTGGCCCGTTTCTGGCCAGAAACCAGCCAATGGGAGCTGCCTGTTTGAACAACAGACAGCCACAAAGCACCACACTCCCTCCCCTCCGAGGCTCATAGTTACTCTCACATGGCGTATGGCCCTGCAGCTTGTGCAGGGGCTGCGCAGGATCCCTGCCTGCCTGAGAAACATGCATGGCTTTTGGCCAGGAGACACTGAGGTAAGACTCCAGGCAAGAGCCTGCCTCTGGCACTCCAGCTCCTCCCTTTCCCAACCCTTTCCCCCCTACACTCCTGCCCCTTTACCCACAACACCCAAACCATCTACCCCCACCCTGCATCCATGTATGCAAGAGCTCGCAGTGCTCAGAAACCTGCAGCTCTTTATTTGTCCAATTAGCCACTTCTTTGAATTAAAGTTACTTTAAATCATCTAATGAGTAGTTGGCTAGTCCAGTGCCCCAGGTCATAACTGCCTCCTTCATCCAGACTCCCTCCCACTCTCCTTTCTGCACCCCAGTTCCTTACCCCAACCTCCATCCCAGACCCTGCACCTCTTCTATGAATATCACAGAAGCGTGCAGCCCTCAACCACTTTCCAAAATCTTGGAAGTGGCCTCCCATCAAAAATTATGGCCCACCCCTGCCCTAGTCCAATATCCCGTATACATGGAGGAGTGTAACACAGCAGGACTCACCAGTGAGATGCCTCCTACTGGACACTCAGGGAGTTAGCTGCTCAGCTCCCCATTTTGGCCAATGTCACTCTTACCTGTTAATGTCTCCACCACTTTGTTAGGATCCACATTCCTCCCAGACCGTGGCATCCTCCCATCTGAGTACTGTCCTGTTGCTGTGCCCCCACACTCTGGGGGTCTCCCCCTGAGCGAACCTCCAAACCCTCCTACTCTTCATCTAGCCCCGGCCTCAGGAGCAAACTGTAGTTTGAATGGCCATTAATCATTAGCAAGGGGTGTGAACGCACTGTCCTGGCTGCCTCCCTAGTACCTTCAGACCTTGCTGCAAGCCCTGCAGCCTGGGAGCTTGGCTGGCCAGAGCTTCCCCAGCTCTGCCTGGCTTTCCCCAGCCCTGATTTAAGTCAGGAAGCCTCTAGACTCCCTGGCAACCAGGTCCCTCTAGCTTCACACAAGCAAAAGTGAGTCTTGAGTGTCTTCCCTGCCAGGAGCCTTTATTTATACTGCCTTCAGCTGGGCCCTAATTAGTAGTTTCTGTCTCAGGTGCTGGCTCCATTGTTCCAGCCCTCTCCCAGAGCTCGGTTTTAACCCTTAAAGGGCCCAGTGCAGATCAAATGCCCCCATCACAAGGAACCTGTGAGGGGTAGGAGTTTCAGCATGCTGCTTCTGTCTTCAAGCACCACCCCATTCAGCTCCCATTGGTTGGGAACAGGAAACTGTGGCCCATGGGAGCTCAGGGAGCAGTGCCAGCAAAGGTGCAGCACACAGAGCCAAGTGTCCCTTGTCCCCCACTCCCAGAGACACAGGGGCATATTGACACCTTTCAGGAGCAGTGTTGGGCTTGCACTGACTGAGAGCTTCCGGGAACCTGGTGGGAAGCCACACATCAATCTCTTCCTCTTCCCACATCTCACTCCTCTGCCCAGACCAGTAAAAGTGAGGGTGGGGGAGAACAAACAACAGATGGATGGGAGCAGGGCTGGGCTTCAGGGAAAGGACAGGGTAGGTCTTAAATTCACAATGTGATCTTGGGCTCTTTCTAGACCATTTCTGATAGGTGTTTGTTCATCCTGTTCTTATAAACCTCAAATGATGGGGGCTCCACAACTGCTTCTGGAAGCCTCGTCCAGTGCTTACATACCCTTACAGTTAAGGATTTCCTAATATCTAACCTACGTCTTCCTTGCTGAAATTTAAGCCCATTAAGTCTTATCCCATCACCTGTGGCTAAGAAAAACAATTTATCCCTGCTCTTTATAACAGACTTTTACACAAGAAGACTCAGTCTTTACTTCTGTGGCTCCTCACACACTTGGATATTTCCATGTCCCTCATTGTAGGCCTGTGTGTCCACAGAGAAGGACAGATGATGCTAAAAGAATTGCCTTAGGCAGGTGAAACACCCAGCACAAACTTGAGAGATTCCTCAGTTGGTTTGAATAGGCCAACACAATCACAAAAGCTTATCTTTAAAACTAAAGAAAACATGTTGACTCACTCTATCCTGGAAGTGAGGAGTGTTGTACGAATTGTCTTGTATTAGTCCAATAATTGTTGTATTCATCTAGGTAACAGAAACTTGTGGATGTTTAAAGTGTGAGTTGAGTAATTTTGCACTGTGTACACACCAGGGGGCTACATCTTCATTGAGGCACTATTTTGCGTCTTAACAGCAAGCTCGTTATTTCAAAATATAACAGGCTTGCTATTCCGATGTCTCTGTAAACCTCATTCCATGAATAAGGGATGTTTCAGAATACAAGGTTATTTTGAAATTTGGTGCTGTGTAGACAGTGCCCAATGTTGTACTTAAAAGTACAAAAAGTTATTTCAAAATTGACTCGAAATAAGCTATGCAATTTGCATAGCTCAAATTCTATAGCTTATTTTGAGCTACTGTACAATAGAAGGGCACCTCTGGAGTCTAAGACTGGCATAAGTCATCAATAAAAAATGAACATGCTCACCTATTGTTATATACTTCATTTAGAAAGTACAGTTCACAGTAGATGTGTGGCAGGTTTCTGGATATATAGATTCTGTCCATCGGTGGTTTCCTGCAATACAATTGTTCTAGAAAACTCATGTAGCTTCTGATATTATCCAGTACAAATGTAATTGGTGCCAATAAGATAAGACATGCTCTACTGAAGTTCAGTGCAAGGCAGATGGTTTAAAAAAATGCTCAGGATATCTGAAAAGTAACAGAGGTAGCCATGTTAGTCTGATCTTGGTAAAACAAAAAAAGCAGTCATGTAGCACTTTAAAGACTAACAAGTTTATTAGGTGATGAGTTTTCGTGGGGAAGACCTACTTCTTCAGATCCTGTAAAACCAAAGTCAATGAGAAATGTTCATTGTTTGAATTTTTGAAGTTTTTTTTTCATAAAAATCTATAGCATTTTCAACTTGGTATGGAAAAAGATGAAGAAAAAACATTTTGTTCTTCTCTCAAAAAATATACCTAAGACCTGCATATAGAGTACCTTCAACATTTGTTTCTGATGAACCAATCCCTCTAGCTTTGTTCTTATGGTTTATGCCACCAGATGGAGTTGCACCCTTGTGTGCAGAGGGTAAGAAAAACTGTGTTATTTTACACCGCTGAAAGAGTCATCTAATAGGCTGGGTAAGTTCATCTTCTCAGACATTTTCTTTTCTCCCTTGAGTACTGTGCCATTTAAAAATTATTACATCAAACTTTTTATTCTCCACTTCCAACTCACCAGGTGACCACCTCTCAGGGTCAATTATGTCAAGCAGCACTAATCTAAAGCAAATGGCTTATGAATAATTAAGGAAAAGAGAGCCTCCCTTTGTTCTAAATTATAGCAAAAATCACTGTCATAAGCCTGCAAGTATTTGAATGCAGACACCACTCAAGGTTTGTATTTCAGAAGGAGATTTTTACCATGCTCTTTTATAAGAGGAAAAGTGGTTTTAGACCACATAGCCTTTTAGAAAAGGTGAATGGGAAGGAAAGCTATTCTCCACACACCCCTGTGCAAATGGATTACTGTGTAATATCACTTATCTGTGTACCTACATTCAAACAACACTAACTAGTTGTCAGGGAATTTCAGTGCTGAGGGAGGCTGTTGGCTCAAGACAGTAGCACAGATTGAAGCTATTCACCATGACTAAGGATTTTGGGTATCCAAGCTCAGATACATTACAAAGGACCTGATTTTCAGAGAGCAGATGCCCAGTAATTTCAGAATAATCCACTATTATTTTAGGTCCCCAGAACCACTTTTGAAAATCTTGGTCTTGCTTTGACTAGAATGGATACAACAGTGGTAAAGCACAGCTCAAGCTTCTCCACTCCTGCTAAAGCAGGAGTCATTTCTGATCCCCAGAGCAACATCCAGGTAAGAAGGAAGGTCAATTTCCAAGTTAGTTTGCTCCGTGACACTTTTGCCAAGGCTGCCAACAAGATGGTGGATTACTGTTAGCAGCAGCAGTATGTTTTCTGATCCAACTTCTGGGCATTGGATTAGGACCATACTAATTTCCCTTGCAGCTGACAGTGGATGGTCACAACTGACCAAAATGCTAAAGATCTGGAAATGAAAGGCTCTATATCCCATCAGCGCTCCAGTCTTCCAATGTTTCATTTTATCAGATTAGGACCACTCAGATTAGGACCACCTGGGCAACAATCCTTGTTGATATAACCAGCTGTTACACCAGCTGTAATTTTAAACAAACTAAAAACCCACACATACATCTTAGCTTTGCAACTGTCTAGTTTGCACTGATGTCTAATAGAGCCTGCACTCATTTGTTCTGGGGCATATGAAGATGGTACTTTTCCTACTTAATTCAATTGTATTTGACTTTTTGGGATGAATTAATATCAGTAGTGATGCAATGGTTAAAAAAAGTAAGATAGCTCCTAAACTGAAATCCACATTCTCAAATGAGAAGTAGGTAAATTCCCTTTACGCAAGTTTAACCTTAACTACACGAGGGCCTATCAGAGTAACTTAAAGGAAACCTGCCTGCAGCATGATATTAAGAAATGGTGCAATGCTTGGCATAGTCTTTGCTAAGCAGGGAAATCAAGTAGCCCTCTTTGTGGGATAGGGCAGAATTTGATGGTCTGATATCAGAATGTCAGGGATCTGCCAATCACATACTGCCTGCTACAGCAACATGCTACTCCACCTCCTACCAGGCACCAGGGGAATTGTGGATTGTCTGAACATCTGTTCCTGAGGAGCTGGCCTACCTTCATGAGCAAAGCCTCACAATAGTCAGTCACATCAGAATAAATTACAAAACAACATTATTAAGGCTTTGGGTTTGTTTTAATTCAAGTGAATGACAAAGCATGTGTGTGTTTTGACTGCTAAAATAGTTTTGCTAGAGAAGTCAACAATTTTGGGATGCTCTGTGTCCTTTTAGAGAGAGAGGAATGCAGGAGAGGAGTGGAATGTGGTACCTTTGGAATCTTGTAAAATCTCAATGCTCACTGGAATGGAATACATTTAAACAGATAAACAGCATTTTAGGTGAATGGTTAGTACTCCAATGTTTCAGCTGTAAACTGCCTCTATCAGCTACCCTCTGGTTGACTAAGAACAGAGATTGATCTGTTAAGCTGGAGACCTTCAAGCCCCTAAAACTATTATTCTATACAGACACTACTGTTTGGTTAGATAACTGTTTACCCCTTTCATTACAGAGCTGTAAAGAACAGTCATTGGGGCATTTGGACCTTATTTCAGTGATGTGAAGCTTATTACAAACTAATCCATTTCACTCAGCCCCTTAGGCTGGGTTAATATTTATAACTAGATTAGTGATCTGAAACAGAGGTTGGGGAGAAGGGGGAGGAGTGCTGCAATTCTGAAGATGGTCATTTGGACTGTTTTTTCCCCTGTCCTATCTCCCCCCAGACCCACATCACAAAAATGGAGGAAACTGCTGTTATCTACCTTAAGAACAGCACTGAAACCTGTAAACTTCACAGATCATAATGCAATACTATAGATTTGAATTCTGAGAAACTGTTTGAAATACAATCAGGATTTTGCATGTCCGTGGTTGTTGTTATTTACTGTGAAAGCTCCGAGAGGCAAGGACCATATTGTTCATCATGTACAGCACAGAACACATTAATTTGATGGTTGATATTTAGTGAATCTAGACGATTTAACTGTGCATGGAGCTTAGGATGCCATATTTCTACTCCACTACCTAGATTCAAAGCAGCATTAGGACAGCTAGATTACTTGGCAAAGGGAGATTTTCTCCATTTCTTCCTTCAATTTCAGGAGACATTGCTTTCTTGTGGAATTAAATCCTGTAAAAGCCACATGCATAGGGTGTGGAGAAGAGAATGTGGGCAGCAGCATCTAGGCAAACAAAACCATTGACTTTCCCTATAGTACAGTGTTCCCTACACCATTATTGCAGATAACTGGTTTGAACAGCCCTACTACTGCAGACCAGTTTAAACTTATTATGCAGTAAAAGCCCTATTTTTAGGACAAGGTTTGATTAGAGCCCAGAGAAAATCGCTGCAGTCTCATACTTTCGCTGTGGTATCAGTGTAGGACAGCAGTCTGTCTCCATCCTTTTTAACCACACGATCACTTTTTCAATTTAAGTGCAATATAAGATCTACTCAAACCCAAATATCCTTGCCCCACTTCCTTCCCACCCCTTCTTTGAGGCCCTGTCTCTGCTCCACCCCTTCTCCAAGGCCTCATCCTGCTCACTCCATCCCCCTTCCTCTCATATCTTCACTCACTTTCACCAGACTGGGGTAGGGGGTTGGGGAGCAGGCTCTGGTCTTGGGCCAAGGAGTTTGGAGTATGGAAGGGGCTCTGAGCTTAGGGTGGGTGATTGGGGTCCAGGAGAAGTTTTAGGGTGCAAGCTCTGGGAAGGAGTTTGGTTGCAGGGGGACTCATGTCTGGTGCAGGAGGAGGTTCAGGGCTGAGACAGGGGTTCAGGAAGCAGGCTCTGGCCTGACACTGTTTAACTGAGACAGCTTCTGGTTGGTGGAGCAGTGGAGTTAAGGCAGGCTTACTCCTGCCCTGGCCCTGCACCACT
>JANRFK010003894.1:7120769-7142518 GCA_030068395.1 Apalone spinifera | reverse complement strand
GGAGCAGCAATTACCATAGGGATAATTACTCCAGCCATGACAGGTTAGGCATTTAAGAACTCACTACTCAAAATAATTAAATTTAAGTGTAAGAGAAAAATGAAAGTTACGAAATGCACAAACCAGTCAAAAACCAAAAATAACTCACTTTGCAAGCAGTAAAAGTAGTAACAACCATCCCCCCTTCAACATACATGTTGGGTCAGGAGATGAGCATGAAGGACAGTGTGTTTGTGAGAATGAGACACACACACAGTGTGTGAGGGTACATCTAGACTGCAAACCTCTTTTGAAAGAGAGCTTCTAGACTACAGCCAGTACTTTTTCGAAAAAGCGAGTTGCTTTTTCGAAAAAGAGCACCCAGGCAGTCTGGATGCTCTCTTTCGAAAAAGCAGTTTGCATTACATAGTGCCTTTTTTCAAAAGCACTTTTGAAAAAACTGCCGTGTTCTTTCAATTTAATTTTGAAAAAAACACGGCAGCAGTCTAGATGTGCCAGCACTTGATAGCTTCCTGGCCAAACCAGTCAGGATCCCCTGTCAGAGGCTCCACGATCTACTGGTTGGTGACCACTGGTGTAGGATAAAAAAAAAAAAAAAAAAAAAAAAAAAAAGAGAGGAAGGGATGTTACAGATGTAACATCTGTTTGAATCCAGATCCAAACTTAGTCCAACTTTGAGGATGATAGCTCTCATATAGCTTATCTCCATAATGGGCCAAATATTAGTTTGAAGTTATACATTATTCTCTTCCCTTCCCTAAGTTATAGTATTCAGAACAAATATATTTGCTGAATAGGAGGAAAATGGCCATGCCAGGAAATAATTGTATTTACACATCCATTTATTATTTCAAAAAAATAGTTTGCAAGGGAAGACTGTTATTTGTTACATCTTCAAGGAATCTAAAATTTGTTGAGATTTCTGATAAAAGATACCCTGTGTTTACTAACCTGACAGAGTCAGTGACCTCTGGCAGATATCCCCTTGCCTGCAAAGGGGTTCCCAGCAGCTGCCAGAAGCAAAAAGCAGACATATAGGTAAGAACATGGTAAGGCACAGCAAATAGCAATAAAGAATGGTTGAACTAATTCCATTATAATCTAGATTAGAAGTGGGAAAAATAAGGCCCGGCATGCCAAACCACGGGATCTGGCCCACCACTGTCCTATAGACCATCAGGAGCCAGCACGCCAGTCAAAATGTCCGGTAGCAGGGGCCACGTGCATCTCTGCATGCTGCGCACCCCAGCAGAGGAGAGGAGAGGGCTTTGCATACTGTCCCTGCAGCCAGAACAATCTTGCAGCTCCCCATTGGCCAGAAACCTGCCTATAGGGGCTGCCTGGCCCATAGTTGCATTGCAGGCAGCACAAGCACAGCTTCCCACCCCCCTCAGGGCACATGGTGCTCCCAGATACACATGGCCCCTGCAGTCAGCTGCTCTGAGCAGCATGTGGGGATATGACAGGCAGGGGGCCTGCCTGAGGGATCTACTGGCTGGGAAATGCCTAGGTAAACACCTCCCTATCCCCAACACTCTGCCTCCCCTCCTGGACCAGGTCACAACTCAGATCCTCTGCATCTTCACTCCTGTACACACATTCCCTCAGACCCTGCACCGCAATCCCCTCTGAGATTCTGTACCCCTCCTCCAAGTCAGAATCCTCTCTTGCACCTATCCCCCCTCCCAGAACTTGCACCCCTCCTACACCCCATCTCCTTTCCCAGCTCACAACCCCATCCTTCACCCAAATTCCCTCAGACACCACATGCCCACCTGCACCCCAATCGCCTATCCAAGCTCCCTTTTGCACTTAACTTCCATCCCAGATCCTGCACCTCCTTCATTAGTATCATGGAGAGTTTGGCCCTTGACCACTTACCAAATTTTTGGAGTGGCCCCCTATCAAAACTATTGCCAAGCCCCGGTCTAGACAATCTCACAACTGAAACGTCTGTGCAATAAGAAAATATATCAAGTGAATGGGAAGTTAGCAGCAGAATCACTTGGAATTCTATAGAAGACAATTTGGAATTGAAATTAAAGCATTTCTGGTCACAAGCTCATCTTTCATTGGCTGGGAACAGTGATCTATGGCCAATGGGAGCTGCAAATGGCTGTACCTGCAAATGTTTGTTTTAAATACAAGGAAGAATTTCTTCACACAGCTCAGTCAGTCAGTCAATGGACTTACTAGGAGATGTGAAGGCCATAAGAATGACTGGTTCAAAAAAGGATGAATGAGAAAAGTTCATGGAAGGAAGGTCAATCAATATCTACTTCAAGTTGGTCAAGACCATTACTCCACGCTTTGTGGATTGCTAAACCTCTGACTACCAGAAGCTGGAATCAGATGAAAGGGGTGGATCACACAATAAATGCCTTTTCTGTTAATTCCCTCCAAAGCATCTGGCACTTGCCACCGACAAACAGGTGACTGGGCTAGATGGCCATTTATGTAATGTTCAGGCACAGAAGTTCAAATTAAGGTTACAATTTAACAACAGTGACAATCATTTTCTTTTCCCACTTGCAGCTTTTGAACCCCTCCCTCCCAAAAAAACCCCAAACTTATTTTGGGCTATAACATTTACTGTTTGGTCTCAGCCCAAGCAATTTTTTTGGCTGAGGGAAAGCAGATGAAATATTTGAGGAAAATACAGTCAGCTGTTCCTGAGTTAGACAAAGAACATAAACAACCTTTTTCCATTTTAAAAAATAACTTGGACTGATGTTTTGTGCACTGACAGTTCAGAACCAACTGTACTTTAAAATATTTTTTTAAAAATAACCCAAATATCTATCATGATGTAGTGTTTATTTTTGTTTGTTTGTAAATAAATGTGAAGGGAAAAGCTTCCCACAGCTTTGGTAGGTACAGAATATATTTTATATATATAAACTCAGCCTTTTAAAATATTTTTCCTTACTGAGCATTATGTTGACACCTACTTAACCATCTCAGTGCCAAATACAGAAATTCAATAGCGTCACTAATAAACAAATCTAGTAGGCCAGAACCTCAGCTGGGGTAAATTCACAGAGCACTCCATGTTGAGGAAAAATACATACTACGCAATTTTCAAAGAGTTAAACTCTTGACTGTTTCCAACCTCAGCAATTGTATGTTTAGATAAATGTAGCATTTTCCATCCAAGAATGCTTTGGCCATGAATACCAAGTGATCCATGTTCTACAGTGACCTTCACTTGGAGTGTATGCATAGACAGCTCCCATCGTTTTTTGATTAAGCTCTTGACTGGTTCTCACAATCAAATAGATAAATGTATGTCTTAAATATTTAACAATGCAGAAAAATAGCTGCAGCTGCTAAGCTCCAGATAAGTACTATGTCCTTAGTAAACTCTATGGGTAGCGCACATTCTGCATTCCACATGGTCACGAGATACTAATGGTAGCTGTACAAATAGTAGTGTTTTTGTTAGTGTTTTGTTTGGCTGAAAGACTGTGAAACTGTTTGTCAGCTCTGCACATTTGTCACTCTACAACAGTTAAGCAGTATCCATTAGTGTGTATGCGACTTCATCAGACATGCAATTTTAAAGCATCTTGCATAATGAATTACACCTGGTTTGCCAATTAATACTGGGTGCAATTGGATGGAAAAACCAAACTACCTAAAAATGCTGAACTTAATCCAAAAGATACATCAGAAACTACTACAGCACAGACTGCCATTTTTCTGAAGGGTCTGTTTGAATTTAGCACTTAAGATCTGTTATGCTACAGAGTTTTGTTGCTGGAGAAAAAAATTAGTCAGATCAAACTCATGTCAAACTGCTTTATTACATCTTAAATAACAGTACATTTTAATATAGTATCTATCTTGCATCCAGCTTTCTTGAAGTACACTGACTTTAAAATTAAATACAAAAAGGTGAAGAGGAGGGATACAGGGTGCGGAGAAAGCTCTACAGAGTAGTTTCATGAAAGAGGGAATTCATCTTTTTTATGCCAAATCCAGGCCTAACGCACAATTACAGCACATTTTTGTACAGAATGTTGCAGAAAAACAGAATGGAGAAAGCCACTACTGCTGCTAGGGAGGAGCATTTCTGGATACAGTGAAGATAGAATTTAAGAGAACAATCTGCTGTCCAAACGCTGCTGCTTTTAACATTTTATTTGAAAAGAAAGCCAGGAAAACCTGTTCATTACAAAAACGATTCTTATCAGATGTAAATAACTCATTCTACAAGAAGAACTGGCTGTGAAGAATTAATTTAAAAAGAAGATGGTCTGGGTTCCCCAACCCCCACCCCAGAATATTTGACAGCGGTCGTTTGAACAGGCTGTTTAAAAAAAAAAAGTGACTTCTCACGCTACTCCAAAACGTGCATAGCTTTGTAGTTGAAGTCTTCATCGATTTATGCACAGAGTAGCAACAAGAAATGAATACAGCGGCAATGGTTACAGGTTTTAAACAGGTTATTTCTTTAAAGAAAAGAACATCTAAAGACTTAGTCCAATATGCACTTTTTAGCATTTCTACAGCATGCGATTCTAAGAGTAAACCCACCCAATATGGCAAACAATCAAAAAAAATCTTTTTGTTTAACTTAGAAAGTTTAAGATCATTATTTTCAAAACATTGATTTGTACATCATTTCATACACAAAGAATTGACTTAATAACCAAGCGCAGGACAGGTCTCTTTTGAAAACAGAGATTCCTGGTTGTTGAAACTATGGGGTAGTGTTAGGATATATAAACTGCCCTTCCAAATGGACAAAGAAAAGAGTAGATTTTTTTAAAAATCCATAGGTTTTGGGGTGGGTGGGTAGAAATTAAGGATTTTCATTTGTTACCCATAAAAGGTGAAAGGTTCTTTAAACAAGCATTCGATACCATATACAGCATGTGCTTGGTTTCCTTACTTCTTAACATTATTCTATAGATGCAATGTTTTGTGCAACAATTATTTGTGACACTAGACAGAAATAAAAAAAAAGTAGGGACTAAATTTACAGCATTAACAACCCCAGACACACTGGGCTAGGACTCCCTTATTTTGCTCAGTTATTGACCATAAAGAAATGTATTTAAAAAGGAAATGTGAAAAAAATAAATCCTTCTACAAACGTGACTTTAAAATTTGAAACCGTGAGAGATAAAACAAAGTTCTCAACTTTAACTTGAAAACTACAGTGAAGTTAAGTTTGTTTCACAATTATGCTCAAGTTTTATTTTCTGGTCATGCTTTTATGATAGTGTTTCTTTTTTAAATTCGCAAGAAAAAAAAATGGTCCCAAAAGGAATGCACAATTTCAGTTTGCTTACAACTACAGAAATTCTTCTTTGAAAGTTAATTGTGCTCTTCATTTCAGCAATAGGAGATGGTAAAGATCTTGCCCTTTGAAGTTTTGAGGAAAATGGGGGGGGGGTCCAAGTTAGTATGGTTGGATTGGATATGCTATCATTTTAGTTTTCAACCGTTGGAAATGTCTTCCAGTCACGGTGGAGTCCATCGCTTGTCTGGCACACAAAAAGTTTTGTTAAAATGTATGTTCTGACACTAACATTAAATTCTGAGCTGGTTAAGAATTGACTTTTATCTAGTAGATCAGTTTATTCTCTCACACCCTCTACTAATAGCTACACCCATTATTTCATCATTTTCAAAAGATTTAGTAATATTTATCAATCTTGACGTGAAACCCATTCACCCACCCTTTACTTTGACAATGAAAAAAGTCTATGATACCTATCAAAAAAATTATTTCCCCATGGCAAGTATAATTTTACAAGGTTGAATTAAAACTATAAGAAGTTAATCTTATTCCTAGTATTCTAAATTATTTTTCTAAACCAGACTGGAATCTTGTAGCATAATCACAGTTGCAATGTACATTTGAAATTAGGAAAAAAAAAAAGATTATAAACAAAGTAATTAAGGATGTTCTCTGTCTCATGCCCCCCAAATACCTACATTCAGTTCCAGATCTTGAGGAAGCTGTCCCAGGATCCTGTTGCTACTGCCATACCATCATCAGTCACACCTAAGCAACTGACACGGTTATCATGGCCTGCAAGGACACCTAGAAATTAAACAAAATACACAAGAATATTCCAAAGTTTTGATGACTACATACTTCATTTCAAGCAAGACAACAGCAGCAGCGCATGTTTATATTGGATGATTAGAAAAAGAGATTAGCTTGGCTTAATTACAGAAGTCTGATTTTGATAGTTCTCTTCTTCCCTTCCTCCTCCCCGCCCCCCCCAAAAAAAATCTTTTGGCACTAGTAACTAGGAAATGATTGAATTAATCAGCGAGGGACTCCCAAATGCACAATATGGCAACATGGAGTGTCATAGCCACAAGATTCTCGCTAGATAGGAATAATCTCCAATAATCACGTCAGTTACAAAGTCATCACCAGCTTATAAAAATATTGCTGACAGCACACGCCAAACAGTTCTGAATTCTATATTTACTAATGTGTTGCTGCTAAATTCAATTACTTCCCATCTACAGTGTTAAGGGCCAATTTATCTTGTAAAAACACTTGTAAAAAACAGAGTTAGGCTGTAGCATCTTAAACATATGAATCTTGCTGAGCCCTTGCCCTCCTCTTGGGTGTACGAGCATGTGTGTTATGAATATCCAAACAAAAACTGGCTACCTCCATACATTAGATTTGCCAGTATGGAAGATGCTTCCATTCAACCAATGTGTCATTTTGAAAAATTGAATTGAGAGCAACTGAGATACTTATACTGAGAAAAGAAAAAAAAGAAGAGAAAGGGAGTCGGTATGGTTTTTTTATATGGGTATTCAAAGGAAAGAAGGTAAAAAGCACCTATATTTAAGCCTTGCTCTGTCCATTATATGATCAAAAACCTGAGCCAAAGAAGTTCTAGTGATGAAAGAACATTATTAGCCTCTCTTTGCTTGCATAAGTAACATTTTTCACATGACTCCGCACATTCCTGCTGTTAATTGTTTTCCTATATAGTTAGCTTTTGCAACATGTTTAAAAGAATTTAGTGCTAGTACATGTTTTAGAGTGTAAAACATCCAGTTACTCCTTGGTGAAACAGAACTCACTTAACTTGCTGTTACATATTATGTAACAGTATATTGGATAGTATTGTTAATCTCCATATTAAAACTGCAGAATATCAGAGAGTCTTCCATTTAAATAGTAGGAATGACTACTATGAATGAATTCTCCTAAACAATGAATTTCTGCACTTCTGGAGCAGCAGACATGATAAAATGTACAAGTGGTTGATAGCATTTTTAAAAACTGATAGTGACATATAGAAAGCCTGCTGTCACCGCTCATGAAATGGCTCAGAACTATTCATGGGCACACTATAGTAGCTGTAGTGTGGATACTGTCTTGGTTATTAGTGTCCAGAAGTAAGATGTTTTCCAGCTAGGAAAAGTGAAAGAAAAAGATTCCATAGGATACATGCATTCTGGACAGAAGAGGTACACCAGTACCAGAAAGTAGGATAAATGTGTAAAACTCAGATTATTGTGGTGAAATTTAATGTAGCAGTACCTCAAGCAAAGTACCCCAAGAAGCAGCGTGTCTGACCAGTTAATCTGTGACTTTATCAACTCATGCTAAGATTCTAATAACTGATTATAAACATGTGACTGCACTCATCTGCAGACTGTCTTCCCTTCCGCCTTATTAAGCATTGCTGCTCCCTGGGACTCTCATCACCTTAATGATCCCTTTCCCATTCAACATCCCTCTATAGTGAGATTTATTCAAGGAACTAATAGGATTTCTGAGGAAGTGGGAGACAGATCAGCTGGAGTAGGAAATCTATTTTCACCCCTTCCCTTCCACTTTCCTTGAAGGAGGGACATGTAGAAGAGACTATCTTTGATCAACCCAATAAACCAGGAAAATGCCGAATCCAATACTCCAAAAATAAAGACTACACCCATGAAACAGAATCGTAATAGGGCAAGGTAATTTAGAGAGACTGAAAAGTCATTTTTCCTACTTAAAGTCAACCAAAGTACAACCTAGTACATTGGTAAACATGTACTGAAGACAAATCACACTGCATTAGTACAAAAATCAAAGCAGGAAATGGAACTAGTATTAGTCATTTCAATAGGCCAGCAAGCTCATCACTTCCTCCTAATCAGCTTCAAAGTAAAGAATGGTCACCAGGGACCAAACAGTTTTCTCTAAGAGAAAAGCTATAAAATGTAATAATATGCCACTAAGAATTCCCTGAGCTGCTTGGATCACCCACCTAATAGTTTATCACAGGGAATTATTGTAGTGTTGGTCCTGACATTACCAAGGAGTTCTGAATTCCTGCAGGAAATCCAAAAGCAACAAAGCAGCACCTTATATTCATCTGCTCAGTGGATTCTCAGATGGAACAGCAAATTACTTTATTTCTATCGCACTTGATTTAAAGCCAGTAGTAAGGAAGACAACACATTTATGAAGAAAAATTCTCTGCCTATTGCAGACTACCAACTTATTTTCATTTGCATATCTATTTCTGGCCTCAAGTATCAAGACTGCACATTTAACCAGTAAACCACCTCACCTGAGGCTCTGTCCCTCAGGCTTCCATTGGCAGGAAATCATTATCAATGGGCACTGTGGGAAGGGAGGGCAGTACCTTTAGGGGAGCCAGGTCAGCATGGACCACACAGATCCCCCTGATTTTCCCCCACACGTACTAAGCAGGGACTGCCCAAAGTAAGCACCCTGCATTCCAACTCCTGGCTCCAGCCCCAAGCCTGCTTCACCACCCTGTCTAGCTTCCTCCTGGACCCCACACCCCCAACCCTAAGCTCCCTTGTGCACTTGAACTCATGTCCAAACCCCACACCCTGACTTCAACCTCCTACCCTGAGCCTGCTCCCATACTCCAAACCCCTTTGCCTCAGCCTGAAGCTTCCTCATATACCCCAAAAACTCATCTCCAGCCCCCCCCAAGACCTTGTCCCCCCTCACTCCAAACCCCTCAGCCCCACCCCTGCCACATATAGCCCATGTACAGAACTGATTTTGTTATGTGCACCAATATGGAGGTGATGTGGTGCACCTCATCTCCATATTGGTGCATGCAACAAAATTCATTCTGCACATGGACATACAAATTAGAGGGAACACTGATTGTGGGAAAACCTTGAATAAGGTGCATTTAGACAGCATAACCACATTTCACTTATTTGAAAAATATGTTCCTGGTACAATTAAATAATAAAAACAGCACGGAACTCTGAGTTACTACTGTGCTAATTTCTGAATAGCATGATGGAAAGTTTCATATTTGTTGGGAGAGGACACAAGAAAAGATGAGCTAGCCATGGGGACAGAGCTGTTTAGATTACAGTAAAGGTAGTGATGATACAAAGTCAATGTTGCTGGTGCCTTCTCAATTATGAGCACAGTGTTCTCAGCATTGATCAGGTTTGTACCAAGTCATTGTTGTTTATTACTTTCCTCTAGACACTAAACAGAACTAGTTTTTTAGCCCTGTGCTGGTTCCAAGGATTAGAAATACTCTCTCCATTAATCTAGTCTAGCTACTCCTCTTTACACTGCGTAATCATAAACAGATGTTTTGTGGCCATTTATGACCATTCCTACTTTTCTTGTTTTAATATCGTTAGTTTATTTTTTATGAACCGACAGTATCTATACTAGCTAGGTTTGTAAATTAAATACCTATCTCCTCCCATTAATTATACCCCTAAATAAGGATCCATAACTTCTTTTTCCTTTTCTTTTGTTATGCATTTTATAAATATTGCCCCATATGCATGTTATCCAGGTATGCCTTATAGATAAAGCATTATGTTAGTGAGCACCAACATCCTTACTGTGATAAGCAACAGAACCTCCCCACTTTTGAGTTTCTTCTTCAAAAGCATACCAAGTCTCATTGTGAATTAAATGCACAAATGAAGCAGCCTTAGAAAATGGAACAAGAGGTAATAAAGGGTGAGCTTTTAATAAGTACTATCTAGAACTATTTGCTGTGTGAAGAATTTTGAGGTAATAAATCAAAGACTACAAATCTCTGCTTGACAGTTACATTACCTAAAAATCAGTGCAAATTCTCAGAGGAATACTGAACAGCTTCAAGCACTGCAGTGCAGCAGAGCTACCAACTCTTATCCTGAATCATTTCAATGAAATACTAATGACAATTATCTTTGTATAAATATTATGCATTTGTAGACCCTACATAAGTGAAGTGATTAACAGTAGGCGTTTCATAAAGTGTCAAATACTTTTAAACTGTCCAAATGTAAAATAAGCTCTTTGAAAGTAAAAATATATTTAGTTTTCCCAGATGTTGCTCTTTTACTGAGTTTGGTTTGTAGAGGGCAGCTTTGTTCTCAGAAGCCCCCAGTCTTCACTAAAATTTACAAATCCATTAGCATGTTGACAACACAAATAAAATACCTTCACTTGGGGTGTCACAGCAGATCACATCACTGAGTTTTAACGGTGAATAACAGCACTGTGTTAACATTTGATTAAGGACTGTCAATAGGTCACCCCTTTAGGTGCAGCTGAGCGTATTAAAAACCCAATGTACAAACTGTTTACCTGCTCTATCAGCTTTCAGTGTGTCCCACACGTTGCAGTTAAAGTCGTCATAACCAGCTAGGAGGAGACGTCCACTTTTAGAGAATGCTACAGAGGTGATGCCACAGATGATGTTGTCATGTGAATAAACCATAAGCTCCTGGTCAGCACGAAGATCAAAGAGCCTGCATGTGGCATCATCTGAGCCTGTGGCAAATGCATTGCCATTTGGGAAGAACTTTAAAACAAAACAGAGATATTAAAGAAACTTTGTGTTTTGCAGCTTTTGGGAACAGGGCTTTTTCCATTTGGCCAGCTCCTAAGAAATCTTAGATAGTGCAAAACATGCTAGATCATTTTCATCATTACTTTGGAGTATTCAGGCAGAGAAAAGCTGGCTTATGCCCAGAATTGGAAGCTAGGAACTAAAGACTGATTCCTAGCTTCGTTTTACTCCCTTTCTGTTCTTTGCCACATCCCTTTGTCTGCCTCAGTTTTCCTATCTGTAAAATGGAGATAAAAGTACTTGATCACAGAGGCAATGTTTTTAAAACTTTCTGAAGATTAAATACTATGTATTCACAAAAGTGTGGTAAACACCTAACAAACTGCCATTTGCAATTTATGCAATACAATAAGTTGAATGTACATGCTGAACCTCTTTAGTCTGGCACTCTCTGGTTTGGCAACATCCGTGACCCAGTACGATAGGCAGATCTCCACTTATGGGTGTGGCCAAGTTTTCCGGGATCCCAGAGTTTGTTTACAGCCACTAAGTCCTGCCTCTCAGCGCTCTATATTATTATTTAGGTCTAAATTACCCCTAAACATCTTCTAAGAGTCCATAAGCAGTGGAAGTGTTGATAATGCTGCTAGACAATATTCATCTCCTGTGGCTTGGCAAATGCTCTGATGTAGCACCGAAGGTGGCAGACTAGAGAGGTTCAACATATAGTTTGTCAACAGTGGGAAACACTTTTTACAGGAAAAACTGTGCTATAATACTTCAGGATGCACAATGTATTAAATTCTAAAAGCTGACTGCAGAGTATATATCATGAACTTAAATCCCAGCCCAATCCCCCAATTCAGCATTTATACGCACACAGATGGCATTGATGTCTGACTCGTGGCCAGTGAATGTTTGCCGACACATTCCTTCTCTAACATCCCACAGTTTGGCAGAGGCATCACAGGCACCAGAAACAAAACACCTGGCATCAGGAGCAAGGGATAAACTCATGACATCCCCAGTGTGCCCAGTAAATGTGGTCGTCTGCTGGCCAGTTTCAATATCCCAAAGGGCGCTTGATAGAAGGGAAAAGGGGAGAAGAAGATTAAAACCTGACAAAAATTAGAATAATCAAATAAAATTGATTTTTTAAATTAAGTGTTGCAGTACATTATTAGAAGGTCTAAGTGAGAAACAGGGCTGGTAGCTCAATTTAGGGATGTGAAGGACCAGTCGATTAGCGCCCCCCCCCCCCCCCCCCCCCCCGCCTCTCTCAGAAAGAGGCGGGGGGGAGGGGGGGGGGAGAGAAGTGGAAGAGGTACTTCAAACCAGTGGTACTGCATGGAGGCTGTGGCTAGACCCCGGGCTCCATGCGATGCCGCTGCTTTGAAATGTCGCGTGCAGCCTGGGGCCAGCTGGGGTGTCCCTAGGCTGCATGTGGTGTTTCGAAGTGGCAGCGATGTGTGGAACCCAGGATCAGCTGGGGACCCCCTGCAGACCCTGGGCTCCATGCAGCGTTGCCACTTTGAAATGCCATGGGGAGCCCCATGTCATGCTCCTCAAGGCGTTTCAAAGTGCCAGCTCTGAGTGAAGCCCAGGATCAGCTGGGGACAGGCTCCACCTCTCTGCCGCTTTGAAACGACACAAGAAGCCTGACGTCAGGCTCCCCCGCAGCATTTCGAAGTGGCAGCGTTGCACAGAGCTC
Source organism: Apalone spinifera (assembly GCA_030068395.1). Classification (NCBI taxonomy): domain Eukaryota; kingdom Metazoa; phylum Chordata; order Testudines; family Trionychidae; genus Apalone; species Apalone spinifera. The sequence continues at coordinate 7,130,026 of JANRFK010003894.1, read as the reverse complement.
GAGGTCTCCCCAGCTGAGCCCCAGCTCCAGGCGGTGCTTTCACCTTTGGAGTGTAGCAACAGCTGTTGGGAGGCACCCTATCGATTAGTCAATATTTAACATCCTTAGCTCAATTAGGCTAGTTTATTACTTGTTTTCTCGGGTGTAACTTTTGTATTTAAAATAAAAAGGGAAGAATTAACCCAAAATATGTGGGAAGAAGATACTCTGCTTTGAGACGTTTTGAATATCATACACAAGCTCTCAGTCTTTGCCTTAAAAAGGCACCAGTACTTTCGGATGGAGCCACATATTTCTGGTTACAGAGCCTAATCTCCTTGGCTGGGTTATCAGCAATATAAAGTGAGCAAAGTGACTAATGTTCATCATTGTTGATGCATGGAGTTCTGTAACATGGCAGTGTTCTAACACTAGTGTAGAGCTGTTTTAGAGTAGCACCCACTACTGCTGCTATAGTTAAGATTGAGTCAGTGTTTCCATTATTTTTTTTTAAAAGCTGCTTTTGCAGGGTGTATATTCAACCAGAATAATTCACTGTTACCTCATGGCTGTCAGCGCCCCCTCTTTTTCATTGACAGCAAGATCACCACAGTGACAATCATGGGATATAAAAAGGGGATGAAATACTGACTGCATCATCCACAAAAGCAGCAGACTTTCCAGAGATGTTTAGAAAGAAAGCATTTAACTTGTCTGTTCTCCTTCCCAGAAAGGCAGCACAACACAGAATTGTGCTTTGGCTTAGAGCCAATGCAAAAGCCAGTTTTGTGTTTTAGGGTTCCCTAGCTATGTAAACTGTGTGTTAATATATTGTTTCACCAGTCGGTTTCAACTTTAATATGAAATTGTCATCGGTGTTCCAGCTCAAATCCACTTGCAATTAGAAAACATAATGCCTGTCATGTCAGTTCCCCATTCTAGGAAACTGCAAGCTTAGAGGAAGGAGATTACGGACTTCCTCCTTCCACAAATGAAAGGAACTATCAGCATAAAAGGAGAAGTTTTTTTTTTCATAAAAGAACTATCTTTCATTATGAACTATGTGCGTTTCAGAAATGCATATGCAGAAAGAACAAGACAAAAAGAAATCCCTTGCCAGTGCCTGGGTCATAAGAGAAGGCCAGAATTTGTATACTCAACATTCTACTAGGACTTACAAATCATTATATGAAGCATTTAGTACCTATTACATGTATACAATCTTGTACAAAGAACATCACTTAAGCAATTCCATTCCATTTTGAAAAATCATGTTAATATTCAAGAAATTTGTGTGCAATCAATATTGATCTTAAGCAACCACTCAAAAAGGCCATTTAATAGGAGGGTCTTTATGCAACCAAAACAATTGAACTGAATGGCTTAGGAAGACTTCAAAATAATCCCTTAAGGACTGTTGTCTAGTGGATGTACTACTATCTTTCCATTCAACATGTACATTTTTTGTTTACATTTTTTCTTTTTTTGGTAAAATGAGTATGTATTGGTTAAGCACGTGTTTCAACAGGCCACATTACCAACAGCACAGAAATTTTGTGCAAGTCCAGAAACATTACCATTCTAGTTCTGATGGATTAAAATGAAGTCCATCGCAAGTATCAATTCACCGTAAGAGCAGAAGACAGACTGAATCTTCTGAAAATCTTGAATGTTGTTAAAGCCTTTTTCTATAGCTCTGTAACCTAAAGGGGCTTTTTCTTTTATTATGACAGAAAAACTAAAACCACATAAGAGTATAGCCTACAAAACAAGATTCCTCTGATATAACAGGATCGGGGAAACTTTCTTGTGGCACAAAAGCTTATTTTTAAAACTTTAATTCTTTCTTCAGTAAGCCATAATTTCTCTGAATGAGCTCTTAGAGACCATGCGTAAATAGTTTTACATTTTAAAACTACTGCATTCTATTTGAGACGTTAATAAAAACATCAATAATGGAAATTACTTAGCATATGCATGTGTCATTACAAAAACACCTGGTCTGACAAATGTAAAGGACAAAATTCAAAGTCTGGCTCTTCACACACCTAATGCATTTTATTTAAAAAGAGGGTATTCAAAAGCATAGTTTGCAGAGCGTGACAGCAGTATTTCCATTGGTGTGTTTATCCTAAATTGCAAGCCATTAGACATTTTTATCCATGCTGTCTTATGAGAATTCCATACCAACGAGTGCTTACATAAGATTCATATAGCACAATATTACTATTAGGAAGTGTTGTGACAAATTCCCCCATAATAGATTTTCTGTATTTTTAAATATGCAGCCATTAGTACAAATTAGTACAGTTTTGACTACTTACCAAGTGGTGTCTCCAGAACTGGTAACTATTTGATTATCATCCAGGAAACGGCAGCATGACAAGTAACCTGCAAAAACAAAGCCACACATTCTTGTCTACTTTTCAGATTGAGTTACTCATGTAGCGAAGCCTTCTTTCTTGCACATACTGAGCATGTCCACAGTGTAGTCAGGTGTGACTGCAGCATATGTAGACGTAACTCAGACAGCTCTAATCTATTTAGACGAAATAGCTGCAGCAGCCTGGACTAGCCACCCAAGACCATAACCTGGGCTCCAGGTGGGCTTTTAATACTGTGGCTTCACAACTCCATTACACAGGTATCTAGGGTATATCTACACATGCTGCAGTCTTGCCTCTGACTGCAGAGTAGATACAATCAGTAGTGGCTCAGTGGAAGCCACTAAGAATAGCCAGAAATTCCAGAAGCAGTACTACTAATCAGAGAGTTGGTTAAGGACCACTTTAATTTACAGACTGAATCTTACAGCAAATCTGACATTTTCTGATCTGCTTATCCAAGCAAAGAGTAAAACTCAAACCTAAAAAACACAAAAAGTCCACTGGCTGTTCAAGAAAAAAAGAGGAGGCTAAATGATCAGATCATAGTCTTTCACATAAGACGAGAGTTGAAAATTCTCCTAGTTCTTATCTGTGGCAACAGGGGCTGGGAGCATCAAGGATTCAGCATCCAAGCAGAAGAGATTCATCTTGTTTGGGAAGTACTAAGGCAACATGGAGAGAGAAACTGGTGGATTTATACACAAAGGCAACAAACCCTCATGATGTTACTTGGAAACCCTCATGACATTACTTTAGGGAAAGGTTGCGGGTACGTCTCTTGGGGTATGTCTACACAGTTATACCAAAATAACAGTCTGCATCTACTCTACAAGCAGTTATTTCGACAATGTCAAAATCACATTGAGCTAGAGGACTTACTCCGACTCTTGTAATCGTCATTTTACGAGGCGCAAGGGAAGTCGAAGGAAGAGTGCTCTCTCTTGGACTTCCTGCTGCGTAGACAGTGCCAAAAGCCAAAATAAGCTATTTTGACTTAAGCTACGCAATTGACATAGCTCAAGTTGTGTAGCTTATTTTGGGTTTAGCCCTGCTGTGTAGATATGCCCTTGGGGATCAGCTGTGACTAGAACAGCCCTAGCAGAAGCGGAGAGAACTCACTGATGGATGGAGGGATGACCCCTCCTCTAGAGGCTTTATCCATTTGTTAACCAGCCAGAGGAGGAAGGGAGCTGACATCTTTTGCACTGCCTTTTAATTAATTTAAATCCTAGTTCAGACCACATGAAGCCTCCTTTGGCTTTATTTCAACAGCTCTCCACCCCTTCTCTTGTGACTAATTTCAGAACTGTTTTTTAAGGATGCCACAGGACTAACTGATCACTTGTTTGGGGGTCAGGAAGATGTTTTTTCTTCTTGTTGGAACTAAATTAGCATAGGCCTAGATTTTTTTCCTTTCAGCATCCTCCACTCATGGTTAAGCAGAAGAGGGATTTAGTAATTCATGCTAACACTGGATAGGAATGTTAGTTTGTTGCAACTTTCAGCCAGTTTCCATCAGCTAATTAAAGCTGACCCTTAACTGTGCCCACGAACGCTCATGATACCATCTATATGTTTTATTAGTCTTTAAAGTGCTATCAGACTATTTGTTGGTTTTTTAAGTTTATCCTGCACAGCCTAACTCGGCTACCCCCTGAAGCTTCTAAAAACGTGTGACAGTTCCATTTTACTTTATATAATGGGTCTTAAAATACTTTTTATGGATCATAGCTTGCCTGATTATCACAACTAGTAAGTACCTTATTTTAATGATCAGTCAACAGCTATTTAATACAGAATACACAACTCCAGTGAACCAGATAACTTTTTTTACTTTTAAAACATGGATTAGCTAAGTGCCATCTACAATATGGTTTAATACAATTTTGTTATTCTTTTCATTAAACAGAGACTTGGAAAGGTTTGCCCGATTAGAACTATTCATGTATGAATAACCTTGGTTTCCTTGAATGAACAGTTTTCAGAGGATTCCCTTTACTCTGTATAGGCAGAGCTTGATCAGGCAGAAAACCAGCAAGAGACACAGCCCACCTGATGTTTCCTCTTAAGAGTTGGTAAAGGTTTTTCCGGAGCCATGCTGGCAGCCTCTGGAGTAGGAGGCCTCTATTTTGCTGCATCTTGGGATTTTGTTCTTTACAGAAACAGAGCAGCATAAAGATGACACACAGTTTCAGGGTTGCAACTATGACAGATATGACTTATTACAAGCTGATTCCCTCCCTCAGGTTGCTGTGTGTATTATTATTGAATCTGCAAGTGAACAAAGGCCTGCTGATGCAGCACTGAGTATGTCCCATACTCTGAATATAAGCACATCACTACTCAAGTGACTGGCAGTAGGCAGTATCTTAGAGATAAACCAAGTCCTGTTATGTTCAGTTGGGCTCTTAATCAGTACAAGCACTCTTTGAACCAATGTTCCAGCCCAGCCCAGCCCAGGCAGGATACCAAGCCCATTTATATCCTATTTCTGAGTGGCTACTTCTTCTCATTCAACTTGCAGTCTTTCCTTTTCCCTCAACTGCACATTCCTTCAGGAGGCAGAAGTCATTCCAATGAATTATTTCAACTTCTGCTGAAATATGAGATGTTACTGCTGCAAGGCTCTTGGATTGGGGGGGGGGGGGGGGGGGGGGTAAGAGGTTCATCCTCTTTACTTTTAGCTGTTTTTGTGGCTATTCTAAATGGATCCTTGATATGCATACCTTTGTTCTTGCAGTGATAGCTCATTAAACTTTTTTATCCCTAGTTCTAAGAGTCAGTAGTTATTTTGATGAAAAAGCATGGGCCAAAGTCTGTGCTACACCTCTGAAGAGAGGGAACCCATGAGAGCGGAAAGAAGGCCTACAGTCTCTAAGATTCTGTCAGGGCCCTAATGTAGCTTAGAGGAGCCCCAAAAGAGCTGTAGCACGGAGTACTCTGACCACTTTCCCACCCATCTGTCCCCTCTGACCTCCAGCACAGAAGAGCAACATAGGACAACCTACATCCATGTCACGCTAGGGACAATTCCCCAGCATCCAAATTCCCCTGCATCTAGCTCTTCGCAGTCCTTCTGGAAGCTTAACCACTGAAAAGGAACAACTGTAGATCCTAGAACTGTTCACTACAGGTCATAGTTTTTAAATGATGAAATGGATTTTTTTTAGGGCTTTCAGATATTTCTATGACCAGCCAAATATCTCCGAATTCCAAAAGCAGTAAGATACAAGTCGCTCTGGGGTTAAATCTGAAGTTCAGGTCAGAGATTCTTAAATGGGAGTACCCTCACCAGCCAAGTAATTAATTCTGAGGTCTTTGAAGGAATGATCAGTATCAGTGATTGAACATGTGGGGACAGCAAAGCTGAATGTGGGTACAAACCTGCAAAAAAAAATGGAAACCCTGAGAAACAGGCCATCATTTACACCAAAACTCAAAAGAACCATTATGTCTGCCTTCCAGAATGACAAAGGTGATTTAAAGACAAAAACTGGAAAGACATGATTTTCAGGTGATGCTCTGCATCCCACAGCTCTAGATGAAGAAAATAAGCTGCAAGGGCAACACCTCAAATCTTTGGAACTTAATGAAACCCAGCAAGATGAAATTGTCTTGTTCACAGAAATAAAAATTGGCACCAGCAATCAGTCAGATAGCTGATTGCACTCCATGGTAACACAAACAAATGGCCAATTAGGTTTCTCTCTCCAATCTGAGTTTGTAAATGTAGTGTTTCAATATCAGGCTGGAGTGTGGATACAAGAGAGAAAAATATCTTTAAACAGATATGATATACTGTAGTGGTTTTACTTTCCAGAAAGGGGAAAAAAAAGTTGTGAAATGAAATAATTCCCTTTTGTAGTCACTAAAAACTTTCTTTCTGTGACCTCCAAATACTAGATATTTTGATCAAACTACATTAAGTTTCCTAGGATATGGTTTTATAGTAAGTCTCTTGTCTAGTTTTATAGTAAGAGCCACTGCAGACAAAGTCCGTAAGAAGTTGGGATTCATGTACTTAAGGAAAAATTTTGTCCAATTTTCTACTATGAAGTTGATTACACAAAACAAGAGTTTGATTGTTTTTAATTTGCGTAACAATGCACTTGGTGACAGGTTTTCTGTAAAGGACCACTGTTTCTATTTGAGGAAATGAGCAATAAAAATATGTGAAGTTATTACAGTTATTATTTAGATGTTTAAAGTGTCACAGAATTTATCTACTATATATTTGGCAGAGTTTGTGCATCTGTATGTTCTTGAGTCCATTTGTTCAAGAACTCCTCCTAAACAGCAAGAGCTAGGACCACCAAATTCAGTATGCTGCAGCTTCCTCTTCACATTTAGGGATCACCAAATGAAATTAATAGGCAGCAGGTTTAAAACAAACAGAAGGAAGTTTTTTTTCACTCAACGCACAGTCAGCCTCTGGAACTCCTTACCAGAGGATGTGGTGAAGGCTAGGACTTTAACAGGGTTCAAAGAAGAGCTAGATAGATTCATGAAGGTTAGGTCCATCAATGGCTATGAGCCAGGATGGCTAGGAATGGTGTCCATAGCGTCTGTTTGTCTGGAAATGAGTGACGGGTTAGGGATCACATGAGGATTGCCTGTTGTGTTCCCTCCCTCTGGGGTATCTGGTATTGGCCACTGTCGGCAGACAGGATACTGGGCTAGAGGGACCCTTGGTCTGACCCAGTATGGCCAGGACAATATGATGGGTGTGGAATGTGACTCTCATAAAACAGAAAGGGAGGGGTGTGATAGCAGGGACAGTTATACTCATGAACGACCACAAGGAGGCAATATAAGCTGCCACCCCAGGGAGCCACCAGCAGGTGCGAAGTCCCTATCATTCTCAGTTGCATGTCCCCACTACCCTGAACTGGTCCTTGGAGTAGCCAGCAGCTTCCCATATCCCTTTCTCAATCGCCTGCTCAGACCCCTGCCTCCCACCTCCTGCCCTGAGCCCTTCCTCACTCCTGACTCATACAGCCCCCCTCACACACTCAGCCTTCTGCCCTGAGCCCCCACGTCCCCAAGTCCCTGCTCTGACACTTGCACTAGTCATACTCCCTTCCCTGAAGGACCTGAGTAATGCCAGGTACCTTCTAGTAACAAATACACTGCAAGCGAGCAAAGATGACAACTAAGAGGCTGAAAGGAACAATTTTTCAAAAAAAGATCAAAACCTCAAGATGTATAGACTGGCATGGTGATGACTGATTTTGGCATTGAGAAGAGGAGGAGGAAATGTTACTTATTTGAAAAGTGAATACACAAGAGAGGAAAATGTACTTAAATAGGAATGCACAAAAGAAATAGGATCATACAACAATACCTGACTTTCAGGTTTAAAATTAAAGAAAAATTACTTGACAAAGAGGAGACCATGTAATAGTCGTTCAAGGGAAGTGATTGAAGCCTCACTGCTTGGGACATATAAAATAAGATTGGACTGTATGCTACAAGAAACCATTCCTCTGGCATTGCAGGAGTAAATAGATGATCAAATGGATTTTTTTCACATCTAATGTTCACAATTCATCATGTGTTCAGCTCACAACTAGTTTACCTTTCAGAACTGATGCTCACCTGTGTGACCAGCCAGCTCACGGCTGACACGAACATTTCCTTCACGAGTTTTCAGGTTGTAAATGGAACAGATGTTATCAAGACCACCGCAGGCCACATAGTTTCCAGAGGGGGCATATGCACAGGTCATCACCCAAGATGAACGCAGGGGAATGGCATGGACCTGGAGCACAGACAGAATACATACATTTATCTTGAAGTCAACTGATCATCAGAGTTACTTACATCTTCTCTGTAACTACACTACTCTCTCTCCAACTCTCATTGTAAAGATAGCAGGAAGAAGAAGAATAAAATAGATGAAAAGTCCTTATGCTTCAAGAGCCAAACGTATTTTAGGAATAATTTGCTCATGTAACTTGTCAAACCAAATCATGACAATTAAAAAGGCAGAGCGGCACTCTAGCAGAGAATCCAGTTTAATCAGTAGCTCTGCTAAAAGGCGCAATCTTTGTGATTACAGATTGAGCAGTATGTTTTAACTTGAGAAAACACATTTGTACTCAATTTATGGTAGGTAAAAATGTTAATTCCAGGGTTATATATTATGAAAAAACAGCAGCAAGAGGAGACTTATTTTGACTCGTTTAAATCCTGCCTTAAAACCTAATTCAAACCCTTACCAAATAAGTTAGCAAACCAAGGTATTTCACTATTTAAACAAACTTCCCTTTTGCTCCCCCATACTAGCTTTCACTGAGCAACTACCTAGCATCAATAAAACTAACCCTGTCCTTCCTTCTCTAATCCCAATCTACTGTCTTGTTCTTTCTCTTGTTGAATTGTATTTGAAGACAGTCTGCAGAGGGGCGGATCATGTTATATGTATTGTGAGCTCTGTGAAATAGTCATGATATCCTAGTATTTTTTGACTAGGGATTAGAAAAGTGTTTGTCCTGCTCTGCATATGGCCTCCATCTATAGCCATTACAGGATCTATGATATTGGGTGCAATATAACAAGTCCAAATAGTAAAGCAATATTTTGCACTAAAAACACACTCAACTAATTGCAAGATATGCATCTCCTACTATGACGCTAATAAAATTCCTTAAAAGAGGTTTGTTAAAATCTCAATAGGATAGAAAACACATATAATCACATTCTTTGATATTTCTAACATTGTGCACAGTATAACTTCAATGAGGATTGCTTGTCCCAGGCCTGGGCAAAACACCTTTTCCCCTCCCCTCAGGCTCATGGCCCTTGCAGCCAGTATGGGAGCGAAGCAGGCAGGGAGTCTGCTTTAGAAGGCTGCTGGCTGGGAGTCAAGCAGGTAAGTCTCCCAGCCAG